>NC_024130.1:14347158-14393588 GCF_000346735.1 Prunus mume
CTCTTTCCATTTCTCGGAAACTACTCTTCAAATCATTTGAATCTCTCTCGGTCTCATCCATTTTCCGTCACTGGAAAACCGCTCATCTCCGCTGTAAAACCACCAGTCTCTCTGTCTTCTCCGATCGCTTCAAATATGAGCACCGGCGAGCTTCTCAGCATCGAACCCCAAGAGCTCCAATTCCCTTGTAAGCTTTCTCCAAACTTAACTCTCTTAAACTGTTTCTCTTTTGCTTTCAGATCCGGGGTTTTTTGTTTTCTCTGTTTTCTCTGTTTTCACTGTTTCTGATTTTTCCTTTTATCTTTTTCTTTGGTTTTGATTCTTTTGATTTGAGCAAACAGTTGAATTGAGGAAGCAGATCTCTTGCTCTCTACTTCTCTCCAATAAGACCGATAGCTATATAGCTTTCAAGGTAGTCAATTTCACTCTTTTTTTCTTTCTTCAGCAGACCATTTGAATTGTGGGTTTGTTCAATTTTGCCTGTTAGAGATTTGTAATCTTGATTTTGGTCTTATTGGTTGGTGTTTTAGGTAAAGACAACAAATCCCAAAAAGTATTGTGTTAGACCCAACACTGGGGTTGTGTCCCCAAGGTCTACATGTGATGTTATAGGTACACACACTATATTTCATGCCAAATTGGTTTCGCTTTATGGTTAGTTCTGTGCTTAATTTTGATATCCCTATGTGCTAACATGTTAAATTTATATGTGGGTTTAGTAACAATGCAAGCACAAAAGGAAGCACCTTCGGATATGCAATGCAAGGACAAGTTCCTTCTTCAGAGCGTAGTTGCTGGCCCCGGGGCTACCCCGAAGGATATCACTCCAGAGATGGTAGTCACATGACTTCTAAGTGGTTTTGTGTATGAGTTTAATTGTTTACTTAGCAAGATGTGTGTGCAACTGGATTTTTGTGTTTGTTCATTTCAGTTCAGTAAGGAGTCGGGGCATAATGTTGAAGAGTGTAAGTTGAGGGTTCTCTATGTTGCTCCGCCTCGGCCACCATCTCCGGTTCATGAAGGTTCAGAGGAAGGTTCGTCACCCAGGGCTTCAGTGGACAACGGGAGTGCAATTGCTTCTGAGTTTAAAGCTGTGAGTACTTCTTGATAGATCGTAAAAGAAAGAAAACAATTTATGTTTCCCTTTAACTGTAATAGAATATGTTGTCTATGTAATTTTGGTTTCAGGCTTCAAGAGCTTTTGCCGAGCAACATGAGCCTCAAGATAACTCATCCGAGGTATATTTTTATTTTAAACTATGTGGAATATTAAGTCTTGAACTTTGCAGGTTGTATGGTTGTCACTTGAAGTTTGTTTGGAGGAAATTATAATTTTTAATAAATGTTGGTTGTTTTTGCATGATTTATAGTTGCATTTGTTTTATTTAGTACAATTCAACTAATAAAATGCTTCACTTAGTAGACATGGATTAAGCGTAGTGAGCCCGCCCCCTTGCACCCAAGTTCGAATCCCCCTCCCTGTAGATGGATTAAATTAGAGTAGTTTAGACTATTGGTTTTATTTAAAATAAAATAAAAATAAAATGCTTCACTCCATAAATTCATTAGCCAAGACTAAATTTCAAACTTATAACCCTATCCAAGTGTGCTACCTTTCATGTTAACCATCCATAAGAACTTGAGCTATTCTTGGAACTCCCAATTTCAGAATTTAAACTGCCTTTGATCATCATGGAAAAGCATTTTAATGACCTGGCAGACCTGAGGGCGTGTGCTTTATGTTTCCAATTGGGGACTCTAGGCTGTGCTTACTTGAGTGTCTAAGATCAAGGTTAGTTGTATCTTTTGAAGTTGTTGTTCGGATATTTTGGGCTATAGCAACAGAGAGAACTGCCTTGCTTGCCTTCCTTAGATTCTGTTGTTCATAAAGGCACTATTTCGAAGTTACCATTCTTCAATTATGAGTCCCTCCCTCAGTTCAGATTTTTGTGGAGCATGGGACTCCAGTATAGTTTGTAAGCCCTGTATTTGTGTAGTTTGAGAAATTTCACTTTTGAAAATGTCCTTTTGACAATACTGTATAGTGAGCTTAAGCATCATTTCAACTGGATTATCCACTTCAAGTTTGTCATTTAGAGTCACTGCTGGTGACCATGCTGAATTTTCGTTGCCAATTATATCCTTGTTTATCCTTCTTCCAAGCATTGACATGGTGTACTTTTTAATGGTGGAGGATGTTTCTTATCATTGAATGAACTTGTGGGGTTGCTGCAATATTGATGGTGGTACATGGTAATTAATTTATTGAGTAATTTTTGTAATTGCAGACCAGGACACTAATTGTGAGGCTGACTGAGGAGAAAAATTCTGCTATTCAGCAAAATAACAGGCTTCAGCAAGAACTGGTGAGGGACATTTTATTTCAATCGTTCTAATGTCTAGTTGATATATATTTGAGGCTCGTATCAAACCTGTTGGTGTTTGTTTTCTACTTTGTTGGCCCTCTCTTGATGGATGCATATCTTTAGAAGTTTTCATGATTTGAAATGCTCATGAGAACTACTGACTTGAGCTAAACGAGCTGTGTAACTGTGTTAATAATGATATTTAGATTCTTGGCTGATTATGATCTGAAACGCTTATTGAAATCTAGAAAGCTTCATTCTTCATTAAATGGCCTAGGTGTTTAAAGTTTTGGCAACGAACCGAAAATATAATTTTTTTACCATGGCTATTTTGTCAAATCTTATCTGACAGTATATGATGTTTCTTGGAACCACCATTCATGATAACATAACCACAATGACATGACACCTATGCACATTTAAGCTGTGTTACAAATCTGTGTATAGAATTGAGCATCTTGGTGAAGGTGAAGACAAGATTGTCGAATTGTGTGCTATAGAAGGAAAAGGAGAACATTGTGAAAAGTGATTCATCTGCATGAGACTTTTTAAATGCTATTTCATATTTGGGCCTTGTGAGGTGAATGGTTGGGTGTGGGCTAATGTCGGGCTTAACTTCGTATTTTGCCAATAATAAAAAATCTGGCTGTTTTAATCACCTCTGGATTATACCACTGGAAAATTCCTCCCATGATTTTATTGCAACGATCTGATTTAGTCATTGCCTAAGTATGCATTTTGGAACTGGGGTAGCCTCTTGCATAATGAAGTCCTCTTCATAACATAAATGCCCATAATTTCAAAATAGTTAATACCTAAACCACACTGATTTCCTTTCCACCAGGTGATTATTGAACTTTCTCTTATCATGGAATCCATGATAAAGAGAAGATGCGATTAAAGTAAAAGCTTAGTTAATGACTTTGTGGTAGTTTAAGTACTGACCATTTCAAAGTGTTTAATGTATTATAATTTCCTTATTATGTCTTAATATGCTGCCACATTTTTCTTTGTGGCTGTTATTAGAATAAAAGAAGGGGGATGGGATTAGAAACAATATATTTGAATTTTAAGAATTTCTACTTATATACAGCTGCAGTAATATAGTTAATAAGCACATAGAACAAGGCATATTAACACTGTTTTTGGCCGTGTTTAATAACTTTTTCAATTTTCATTCTTGATAAATAGTTATGGTTTCAATTACAGAAATTTATAGTAGCTTTCCAGAGAGACGATCTAACTAAAAGATTATCATTTGCAGGATCTTTTGAAGCGCGGGGCCAACAGAAGCAGTAGTGGCATCCCATTTATATATGTTGTTCTAGTTGGCTTGATTGGCATTATTTTGGGGTACCTTCTGAAGAAGACATGACCAGGCACTCCCTTTGCTGGACAATGAAATGTAAAAACAGGAAGGAAAAAACCCACCAGAAATTGAATGCGTGATTGATTAGCAGTAACCGTTGCTTATCGTATTACCAATCTGTATTGACAGTAGAGAACGTTGTGAAATGTGCGACTATTAGAGGGAACTTTGGGTCGTTGTATTAGCTGGTGTCGACACCAAGGTAACTTGTTTAAGCGGGTTTTGTAATTGACAATGGAAATTGAAAGTTTTCCTTTGTGTGATCACCTCCGTGAACATTGTTTGTGTTTCTTTCCCCCAATGAAATAATTGTTATGGGTTGACTAGTGTTGTGAGATAATCGGAATTGAAGAGTTGATTTTAATGCGGTCTGAAACAACGTGTTTAGGTATTGTTTTGCAGATTTTATACTTGTGAATGGGGTAACATGTCATTTTCATGCTTGGTAGGTGCAAACATCGGAAAGGATAGGTTTTCTATCCCTTTTCTCATTCTTTAGTTTTTAACCTAAGAACTTGCTAGAGAAGGAAATGGGTGGATGATAATGGCATATTTGTGTCCTATAGCACAATTTCTACGCGTAATATAGTCAAAACAAATTGAAATGGGAACGAGATTCCTAAAATCTCATTCCGCCAAGCAAATTCTATCATAATTAGTTAAATGAGTTAATGCAAGTTATAATTTTCAGTTTCCAGCCAAAGCACACACCCTGAAGTTAAAACAGTAAGCACCACCCTTCCCGTTCTTGAAAAAATCCTCACCTCGTTTTTGCCCTCCTGTTTGTGTATCAACACGCATAAACCGAAATAGATTCCGGTATCATCTTACATCTGCTTCCAACCTTCAAAGATATTATGTACCTTCTAATTCTCTGAAATTTAAAACATTCTTTTCCGTTCAAAATCGCTTTCAACCCATCAAGCCTGTTCAGGCTCTTTTATCATGTTGCAACGAACAACAATCTTCCGAAACTCATCCAAACTCAGCTGCAATGCATTGCAAATCATATCCAAAACTACATTTATCAGCCTAGAAAAATACTTAATTCTTTTCAATTCAATTCAATGAAAGGAAGAAAAAAACAGTTAAAATAAGTAGAGATGTTAAAGGGAAACAAAAAAGTTGCTTAAACATTCAGAGCAGCAGGAACTGACCTTCCCATCACCATCACAATCAAAACAGCGAATCATGTCAGCCAACTCCTTATCAGTCCACATAAAATCATGAGCAGTTGCTACTCTTTGTAAATCCCGTAGAGAAAGTCCTCCATTGCAGTTCTCTGCATGCCAGGAGCAATGACCAGGGTTAAGAACACTTGTGCATATTTCTACTTTGGCTTGGTAAGAGTTGACCGTACTACTCAAAAGCATATGAAATTTGAGTAGGAAACATATATAAACTAAGAGAATGTGCCACAAGTTTCATAGTAAGACATAAGAGAACATGAAACCAAAAACTGATGTGCGCTATCCAATGTAGCAATGGGTTTTCTTTAAACATGCTCATCGGAGAAGTCTCAAATGCAAGCGGTTAAAAGCTTTCTTCACAAAGTCAAACATCAACCAAGCAAGACTTAAGCTAATAGAAATATATTCTTCTGAAGACGGCATTAAACCAGATAACTACTCAAATGTATATAGCATGCGGTGGGAGCTATAATTATCAGCAAATGACCAGACAAAACCAGATCTAGTATCCTGTTATTGTTGACCATTTCTTTGTACTATTAGCTTCATAACCAACCTTATTTATCACTTTTGGGGTGCTTCTGCTCTCAAACCATGAATTTTTTTTAAAGATGCAGTGAGATCTATGTTAACTAGTGCGAATTGTGCTTCATGTAGGGTATTACCATTAGTAAACATAAAGAAAGGGATGATGAGCAACAGTGCATCGTCTATCCTTAATACACCCACTTCGAGAGTAAATAAGCATCGCCTAATCCCCCCTTCCCCCCTCTAGTCTCTACAAGACAAAGATAATAGAATTTACCATCAAACTGGAAGAAGTGCAAAACCAACTCATCCTCTGTCATCTGCAGCCGACTAGCAAACTGCCGAACACAAATCAAAGAAAACCACCAAAATGGGAGAGTCAGCTAAGTACAAAAGGAGAAAGGAGAAACATCTCTGCTTAAGATAACAAACCGATTTCTTCCTCTTCCTCCCTGTATCTTCCGGAATCTGATTGTTTCCCTTTCTTTCGTTAACCTTAGCATTATCCACATTAGAGCGCTGTAAAGGCCCACTATGTGCCACAGCTGAAACTTCTACCGACCCTTGTAATGACATAGCAATTGCCTGCATATGAATGCAAATGGATGAGTATGGTTGTCTGAATAATCACCTAGGACCAGTATCATAGCAGTTGGTTAAGGGTCACACTATTAATCTACACTGGGCAATGAGAAATTATTTGTGTTTAACAAGATACTGAAACATACCTGCTTCAACGCCTCATCATCATCGATGCAATCTTTGTTACTCAAAATACTTCGGGGAAGAGCCTTCTTAGATTTTGAACCTTTATTCTTCACCAGGATAGAGATTCAGCAAAGAAAGAATTTAAAAAGTCAGCCAACTAGTAGAGGTCATGCCACAGCACATGTCTTTCTATATAATGAGAAAACTTGCTGACCAATCCAAGGTGTCAAATTAGAACGTCTTATCTTCTCAATTCGTACATATAAGCTTTGTTTACCTTTAAATCAACTATCACTATTATAAAACTCTCATGCAGAATCCCGAATGCACCCAATCTAGATCCACCTGTGCACTGCATGGCTCCACCAGGCTAGCAACTTTAGTTCATAGTCTTCTAAGGGATCAATCCACTAAATTGGTTTCAAATTCAAAGGTTAGTCAAGAAAACATGATAATCTCCCCCATTGTTTAAGAACTTCACATAACTCTCCTTACTTGGTGAAAAATCTAATGTCCCTAAGTTACAACTTACACTGTCAATTTCGCATGTTTCTTTTCTACATTTGATTTCAATTATGAAACTCCTCTATCCATATCCATAGTTGAAGTATCAATAAATGACAACTATCATAAAACGTATATTCATTCTTTCCACACGTATGCATTGTTGTATCTGGAAAAAAAAAAAAAAACTTTCTTTTTTATACATAACGCATATCTCACCAAAGAAAAAGCCAAACAGAAACAAAGATAAAGTATACCAATTCACCAATTCATACAGGAAAATCTCGAGACACACAGACGTACACAGAACACGAACTAACCTTTTTTCTGCGTGACCCAGATGTTTTTTCACCCAAATAATCATCGTCATCATCCTCCTGGCTAGAATATGAACAAGATTCCTCCTCTTCAGGCCTATACTCTTCATCGTCCTCAAAGACCTTGGCTTTCCCCTTCTGCACCTTCTTGTTCTTTCTCTTCCCATTCTGGCCCGAACCCATTACGGAAGAAGCAATTTTAGGCAGACCTAGAGCCTCCATTCTTGCCCTGTTTTCTGCAATTCTCGATAGCCTCTGCTTCTCGTACTCTGAGACTGATGATCCCACTCGGTCTTTTTGGCCATTGCTGGGCTTTCCCGCCTCCTCTGACTCTGAGCTTGAGTTCTCGGAGGTTCCTTCGTGTTCCGAGTCCGAGGGATCGTGTTCGGGCATTTTGGATTATGAGAATGGAGCTGTGAGATTATCAGATTCTGGCAAATTCGCTATGCGCGGTCTCAACCGCCAGAAGAAGAATAGGTTTCGCGGCCCTCACAAACATGTATAACGACACGTCGTTCAAAAGTTCGGGGCGAAGCTTGAATTAAATCGTTGTCGCTGTTGGTCCAATATTTTGTTATTGATTATCACCAATATTATTGTATTTTGCCGTGCTTTTCTACCGACTATTTAACTGAGAGAAATTTTCCCAATTATAATTCAATTTACGATATAAAGTTTTCTTTGACATATGGAAGAGTCATTTGTTGACATAACTTGTATTTAAAAGTCCGTAACATCGCCAACTAGGGTTGATTCAGTTGGTAAAGTCCTTCTGTATAGCTCAATCAATATTCGAGTTCCACTGCCATCAATTCTTGTTGATAAGTCCTTCCGGCTCGAGGTTGTGAGTCTGTTATGGTGCTGGTGGTGAGAGTAGTCAATCTCCCCTAACTTTTTTTTCACCAAAAAAAAAAAAAAAAAAAAGTCCTTAACATCGAATCATAGTACAATAAACACAAATATTACAAGAAGAAAAGCATTAACCCACATAACAAAGCCAAGTTCAATTGATTGTGTCAAAGGGCTCATGTCATATTCTTTGGGCAATTAGACAGTACATTTAGAACACTCATTTTATCTCTCAATAATTTGATTCATTTCAATTCTGACATATTCCAAATCCAAGAGGTTAACTTCATAATTGATGCTCAAACAAAATATGGACATTCGATAGAAACAATTCATATACATAATAAAATAATTCTCTTTTACGTTACATGTGATTTTAGCTTTTAATTTTGATAGAAAAAATTCAAGCTATTGTAGAGGGTTTGTGTTGTAATTTTTCTCTCCTTAGCAGAAAACAAATCTTATTCTTAATAAATTCTTTGGTTTACCTTCTTTGGTCAAAATAGTTATGATTACCTTTAGAAGCAAAAATTGGGGAATATTTATGAATAAGGCCAAAAACATGAAGCAACAAAAGATGGAAACAAACAAAGCAACAACTATCAATCAAATCCTCTCGACACCTCCGCCCACTCTATCGGTGGCACATACAACACACTGCAAGAGCAGAATCAGAAATTAACATGCTCTTCCTCTTGCTAAATAAAACTGACCAGTAAGTGGTGAGCCTCAATCCATCATGGCAACAACGTCGTATTTCCAACTCCATCGGTGCAGTCCATTCCCACTCTCTCTTTCCTCTCGTTGCTCTTGTCCCTGCCGCCCCTCGCCCTCCAAAACCCTAGTTCTCACTCGTCCGCGCCCAAAATTGGGTCATCTGGATCTCTTGTTCGACGGAAATAGACGTGCGCTGGGGCTTGGCCGAAATGGAGCTTTGGCTAGCCGCCGGCTAATCGCAGTCTCGGCTCGAGCCAAGCCGGAACGGCTTAGCGAGGACAATGCCCACCAGGTACTGGAGAAAGAAAGGGACGATTTTGATTCTTTTTTGTTTCTGAATTTTGGTTTGGCTGTGATTGGGAATGGCATTATGTTGAAAAATTAGGGTGGGAGTGATGCGGTGGAAGGTGGCGGTGAATTTGAATGTCAATTGTGGTTTTGGCGCTGAAAAGGAACTTGCTTTAATGGTTTGGTGTGTTGATAGTGATATAAAAGCTTGGAAAATGGATATTTTTTTGACTCATTATTGGTAATGTTTGTGAGATAATTGGGCATAATTTGACCGTTTAATGGTATTAAGGCAATGCATGCTAATAATTTCAAAGGGTCTTGAAATCGTTTCACGGGTAATGTTACAAATGTGAAGTTTTTTAAGGGGCAGTCTGCTTGATTGAATTTTACTTCGAAATTTATATTCTTTTTTTAGAGGTTGCATGTTTTTATTGAAGCAATGTACTGAAATGGGTATTTGTAGGAAGTCCACAAAGGCCATAAATTGTCAATGAATGAGGATGCGGTCTCAGAGCATCAACAGAAAGCCAGTCAGTTAAAGAAAAGAATTTTTTTTGGACTCGGAATTGGGTTATCTGTAGGCATTGTCGTGTTGGCTGGAGGATGGGTATTCACAGCAGCTGTGGCGGCTGCTGTTTTTGTTGGCGCACGCGAGTATTTTGAATTGGTTAGGAGTCATGGAATTACTGCAGGGATGACACCTCCACCTCGATTTGTGTCACGAGTTTGCTCTGTTATTTGTGCTCTCATGCCCCTAGTTACCTTGTAAGATTGGTAACGTGGCTCAAATATTTTGTGGGACTGCAGCCCGGAATTTTTTGATAATATGCTTACTGTTATTTCCATTTGAAAACATGCAAATTCAGTTGGAAGCTGGAAATAAAAGTGTAGTTATATCCAGATTCCTTATAATTTTCATTTGTTATAGAAATCATGTTCCTGTACTCAGTGTTAAGAAAATTGGACCAAAGAGTAAAATTCCAATATGTAAGATAGTGAATCTGGTGAGGACCAATTTTAGGTGTCTGTACCTTCCATTTTATCATTGCACCCTCCTGTTGAAAAAGATAAGGGATATGATTATGTGTATTACATTGAAATCCTAGGATTGACACTTCAATCAATCTGGATGTGGCTGTGGAAAGTATTCATTATGCTCATGTAAGGCAAAAAGCCTTAACCTTGTTTCTGGTTCTTCCAACCAAAGAGCTGTAGAAAATCTATATCTGCTTTTCATGGTTGAGCTGTTCATTTCTTGTTCAATTTAACTCCTTATGCTACTTAAACTTACATTTTACAGATATGTTTGGGATGGGTATAGGAATTTTGAGAATTGAACCTGCATCAAATATTTATTCACTGCCTTATTTGAGTGTCTATGCTGATGCTTTTTCATTCATCTTGTTTTCAAATGTGTTTCATTTGGAAGAAAAAAAAAACAGTTTTGTCTTAATGATGTACTATTTAATCGTAGAATTTTGGTTTCTTTTGGTTTGAAATGTATGCAAACAACCTTTTTCTCTCTCTTTCTTTTATCAAATTTTGTATAGGCATGAAGTTCGTTTTTGGATGTGTGGTCAATAATGATCTCTGATTAGAACTTCTGATGCGTGGGCAGGTATCGCGGTCAAATTGATGTTTCCGTGACATCTGCTGCCTTTTTTGTTGCTATGGCATTGCTTTTACAGAGAGGAAATCCTCGCTTTGCACAGCTTAGTAGCACAATGTTTGGGCTATTTTACTGTGGATATCTTCCTTGTTTCTGGGTTAAGCTTCGATGTGGCCTAGCAGCACCAGCCCTAAACACTAGTAAGAAGTTGGGTTTACAAATTTATACTGGAAATTGAAGAATAGGGGGATTTTTCAAAATGAGCACGGACTTTGGTGTTCTATGTCAACCTTTGGTTCCTAATTATTTTGTTCTTTGGCAGGTTTTGGATCAGCATGGCCCATCCTTCTTGGTGGACAAGCTCACTGGACTGTTGGTCTTGTGGCAACCTTGATTTCTTTCAGTAGCATAATTGCTGCTGACACTTATGCTTTTCTGGGTGGCAAGGTATCTAGGCTCTTGAAATTGCTCCGCAGTACATTTACTCTCTCCTTTCTTCTTTTTTTTTCGAGAATATACCTTCTCTTATTATGAACTTTTTGTAGAGCTTCAGTTACTGCATCTGGATTTTTTTTTTTTAAACTTTGTCCGATAGGTATCATAGTCCCAATTCTTATGAACCTGCCATGTAACTAAGGCTTCAGGATGGGTTTTGTGAGCACTCCCAACAGATGGCTCCTAATTGGACTGTCACCATTGGAGTTATTATAGATATGCTGGCGCAGTGTGCAATCCAAGTTCTTTTTTTTTTCTTTTGATTGGTGTGCAAAATCCAAGTTAAACCATGAAAGTTCCTAAAAATTGAACCTTCAAAATTCCTGGGTTATATATGTGCTACTGCTGGTACTTATCCTGCAAATTTTGATTCAGAACTTTTACTTTCCATTTTCAAACAGTTTAGGGAGGGTTTAATATGCTCTTTCCTCTTATAAATCAAATTTTAGATTGTTAACGTGTGCCTCAGTCTGTCTGAAACTTATTGGAATTTTTTTTTTTTTCTTTTTTCCTATCCAGCTATACTGAGGAGATTTGCAGTAACTTCTTTTTGTTTTGTTTTGTTTTTGTTTTTTTGGTTTTTTTTTTTTTTTTTTTTTTTTTTTTTTTTTTTTTTTTTTTTTTTTTTTTTTTTTTGGCAATGAATGTGAAGTTGGTTAGTTAGCAGTTATTCAATCTTGTTTACTTTTTTGTGTTGTCTAGGTTTATAAATTTCAAGAGGTCAGGACTTTTATGTCTCCTTACAAGGAACCAGTGAAACTAGTGTTCATGTTTTTTAGCTCCATCTTCTTTATAATTACGATTGATATGGAAGACTTCCTTATTTCATAATATTATTTGGTCACATGCCTGTAATAAATTCTTGATATAGCTCTGTACTCCAAATGCAGGCATTTGGTAGGACACCCCTTACCACTGTTAGTCCAAAGAAGACATGGGAAGGAACTATTGTAGGGTTGGGCGGTTGTATAGCCACTTCTGTTGTATTATCAAGGATATTTTGCTGGCCCAAATCTTTATTAAGGTATTCCATCTTCCTCCAGTGCAATCTTTAGAGTTGCTTCTGAATTTTTATTTTTATTTTTTCATCTAAGGAGTAACTGTTTGGTTTTCATAATTTATAATTGTTTTGAAAAAAAAAAAAAAAAAGAAATCATTACGAGTTGGAACTAAACTTCGACAGCACCTTGAAGAGTAAACCTGAAACACAAAATTAGTCATTTCTTACTATATGTTTGGTCTTATAACTCAGACATGCTTCAGGTTGGACAATATTAAGAACTTAACATGGTTCTCTGTTGTAAAAGTATCATCCCTGCATATACGCAATGACAGTTTTACTACATGGTGGACTCTGAATTGTTAATTGCAGCTTTATGCATTGTTCTTGAATGATGAAAATAGCAACTTATGCTGGAAAAACTTGATTTGAATTATTTGGTACCTAGAATAGGATTTTTTATATATTATTTATTATGTCTTCAGTGCAAGGAGCACCAATAGATGGTGTTTGATTTTCCTTTTGGACTAACTTCTGAATCAAAGTATCATGTAATTGTTCCTAGGACTTGCTTGTGTGGTGCAGTATGAAAATTTTCTTTATCAATTATCCAAGTGCTGAGCAGTCCTTTTTGCTTTAAGACGAACATGCATACTGTATTAACAGTTTTTGAAATCATTACAGTTTTTAAGAAATGTTTCATGTGCATTTATTTTGTATTTTTTTGGATGGTTTCCAGCGTGATAGCATTTGGGTTTCTGAATTTTTTTGGCTCCGTATTTGGTGATCTTACGGAATCGATGATCAAACGTGATGCGGGTGTAAAGGACTCTGGGTCTCTAATACCAGGACATGGTAATACCTTCAACTCATGGTTGTATCTTGTGCCAAAGCTTGCGCTTTTGAAAAGTTATGGAGAAAGTGCATTATCTGTTTGTTTGATGCAAATTATTTCAAGAATGCTTGTCTTATTAAACGTTCGCTTGAAAGTTTCTTATTGGGAATACACAAACACATGTACACGCATGAGGTAGTGTTGCAATGAGGATTGAGAACTTAATTTGACGATTTGCATCAGAATTATTAGATCATATATGAACCCATGAGATGCGAAGCAGGTAAAAGTGGGTGAAATGTATTTCAATCATTCATATATGATCTAAAGAGTAATGTTGAAGTCCTCAAGTTAAGAAATCAACTCAGGTCCTCAGTAGATTGCTTATGTATAGTGTGCATGCATGTGTAATTATTTTCCAATAAGGCCTTAAACGAGGACCTGTTTCGCATTTGTTAAACTTAAACCATATATGAGGGGACCGAGATTTATTGAGATGAATTTTACTCTGTGTATCTCAGCCCTCCATATTGGTGTGATGGTTGAGAAACATGTCCCTCTTTAAGAGCTTAAAGAAGGTCCTTATTAGAGAATAAATTTCTCTCTCCACTTATGTGTGTGTGTGACAATAAACTGTTATTGCCGAATGGATGATAATAAGAATGCTCAACAACTGTCCTTCGTTGCTCGAGTAATAATGCTCCCTTTCAGACCATGATTCCACTCTTATAATCTTTGTTCTTTTTATTTTATATTAACGCATATTGCATTATATCATATACCTAACATGAAATTCTTCAAGAGTTCTCTTAACTTTCTTTTGGTGATCAACTGACATTTGATGCAGGAGGAATACTAGATAGAGTGGACAGTTACATCTTCACGGGTGCACTTGCATACTCCTTTGTCAAAACCTTCTTGCCACTTTATGGAGTTTGATAGACATATTTGGTCATTGCGAAGTGATATTAGAAAGGAAATCATGGTCATTACCAAGTCAAAATGAGGCAAAGCTGTTTTGGTTAGCATGAGCTGCAAGCATGTTGGAGGGACGAATTCTTTCGTTTATTCAATCTGAGAGAGAGAGAGAGAGAGAGAAAGAGAGAGCTCTAGATGTCTCCGAGTCCTAATTTAATCTGATCTAGAAAGATGTTCCTCTGTACTTGTAAGGGGCTTGAGATTATATTTCCTGACTTCTCCAGGTTCTGATACCAAATCCACGTTCAAAGGAATACTTGTTTAACAATGTTTCTTGAATTGCATGACATCAGTTAATCCAGCGGTAGCATGATCATCTCTGATGTCTACAGTAGAGCTGCTTTGAGCCATTGACGCTAGTCTTCGACAGCACCTTGAAGAGTAAACCTGAAACACAAAATTAGTCATTTCTTACTATATGTTTGGTCTTATAACTCAGACATGCTTCAGGTTGGACAATATTAAGAACTTAACATGGTTCTCTGTTGTAAAAGTATCATCCCTGCATATACGCAATGACAGTTTTACTACATGGTGGACTCTGAATTGTTAATTGCAGCTTTATGCATTGTTCTTGAATGATGAAAATAGCAACTTATGCTGGAAAAACTTGATTTGAATTATTTGGTACCTAGAATAGGATTTTTTATATATTATTTATTATGTCTTCAGTGCAAGGAGCACCAATAGATGGTGTTTGATTTTCCTTTTGGACTAACTTCTGAATCAAAGTATCATGTAATTGTTCCTAGGACTTGCTTGTGTGGTGCAGTATGAAAATTTTCTTTATCAATTATCCAAGTGCTGAGCAGTCCTTTTTGCTTTAAGACGAACATGCATACTGTATTAACAGTTTTTGAAATCATTACAGTTTTTAAGAAATGTTTCATGTGCATTTATTTTGTATTTTTTTGGATGGTTTCCAGCGTGATAGCATTTGGGTTTCTGAATTTTTTTGGCTCCGTATTTGGTGATCTTACGGAATCGATGATCAAACGTGATGCGGGTGTAAAGGACTCTGGGTCTCTAATACCAGGACATGGTAATACCTTCAACTCATGGTTGTATCTTGTGCCAAAGCTTGCGCTTTTGAAAAGTTATGGAGAAAGTGCATTATCTGTTTGTTTGATGCAAATTATTTCAAGAATGCTTGTCTTATTAAACGTTCGCTTGAAAGTTTCTTATTGGGAATACACAAACACATGTACACGCATGAGGTAGTGTTGCAATGAGGATTGAGAACTTAATTTGACGATTTGCATCAGAATTATTAGATCATATATGAACCCATGAGATGCGAAGCAGGTAAAAGTGGGTGAAATGTATTTCAATCATTCATATATGATCTAAAGAGTAATGTTGAAGTCCTCAAGTTAAGAAATCAACTCAGGTCCTCAGTAGATTGCTTATGTATAGTGTGCATGCATGTGTAATTATTTTCCAATAAGGCCTTAAACGAGGACCTGTTTCGCATTTGTTAAACTTAAACCATATATGAGGGGACCGAGATTTATTGAGATGAATTTTACTCTGTGTATCTCAGCCCTCCATATTGGTGTGATGGTTGAGAAACATGTCCCTCTTTAAGAGCTTAAAGAAGGTCCTTATTAGAGAATAAATTTCTCTCTCCACTTATGTGTGTGTGTGACAATAAACTGTTATTGCCGAATGGATGATAATAAGAATGCTCAACAACTGTCCTTCGTTGCTCGAGTAATAATGCTCCCTTTCAGACCATGATTCCACTCTTATAATCTTTGTTCTTTTTATTTTATATTAACGCATATTGCATTATATCATATACCTAACATGAAATTCTTCAAGAGTTCTCTTAACTTTCTTTTGGTGATCAACTGACATTTGATGCAGGAGGAATACTAGATAGAGTGGACAGTTACATCTTCACGGGTGCACTTGCATACTCCTTTGTCAAAACCTTCTTGCCACTTTATGGAGTTTGATAGACATATTTGGTCATTGCGAAGTGATATTAGAAAGGAAATCATGGTCATTACCAAGTCAAAATGAGGCAAAGCTGTTTTGGTTAGCATGAGCTGCAAGCATGTTGGAGGGACGAATTCTTTCGTTTATTCAATCTGAGAGAGAGAGAGAGAGAGAGAAAGAGAGAGCTCTAGATGTCTCCGAGTCCTAATTTAATCTGATCTAGAAAGATGTTCCTCTGTACTTGTAAGGGGCTTGAGATTATATTTCCTGACTTCTCCAGGTTCTGATACCAAATCCACGTTCAAAGGAATACTTGTTTAACAATGTTTCTTGAATTGCATGACATCAGTTAATCCAGCGGTAGCATGATCATCTCTGATGTCTACAGTAGAGCTGCTTTGAGCCATTGACGCTAGTTTTCTCCTCACCTCACCCTTTATCTGGGAGTCTTATTTTTTATTTTTGTATATTTATGTTGGATGAGTCCCACTTTCTTCTTATTTGTTCTACTGTTGTAGTGAATAATAACAACTATTTAATTGTCAATAAAGGTTGCATCATTCTTTGGGGAAACCCATTTGTTCTGTTGTTTGTGTTCACTCTTCAAGTTTCTTTGTTTCTTTATTTCCCACAAAGAAATGTTGAAATACTTGAGCTTGCCGGTTGGTTGTGGAAGTTTTGAATTATACCTCTTCAATTTTTTTTCTTCTTCTTTTATCTGTCAATTTCTGTATTTAGCTCTGAATACCAACTTACTGCCGTGTATGTAGCTTTAAAAAAAATATTTATGTAAAAATTAAAAAATTAAAAACTCACTGCCAGTTGAAGGTAATGTTCACCTGCTTCCAGGGATACACCTGCTTAACTTATCAAAACTCAACTGTGGCAGTGTTTAAGGGTTTGAAACTGTTGAGTTTTGCTACAAAGAAAGTAGCAAGTGTTTGTTGGTTTGAAATCCTTGAATTTTGGCAAAATCATTTTGGTTTTGAGGAAAAACATCATACTTTGTGTGTTGACAAAAAAAAGGTCTTGCTATTGAGTGCTCATAGTTCAAATTATAATCATTTGATTGTCTCTCGATCTTAACTCAAAGACTATTTTGCCTTCCACTTATAAGTTTTTTGGGTGGTAACGGTAAATGTTATTTGTTGACATCGGTTGTCAATTCAAACCATCTCCATTGATATTTAAAAAAAAGAACAAATGCAATCCTTAATCATTGAAAACTTCGGTGGTTACGATGGGTGTTAGTTGGATTCGCTTAGGTTATGGTGTCCTCCCAAGTGGTCTTGGGTTCAAACCCTCATGGTATTTGTACAATAAATTGGCTAACCTAGTTGTTAACCCATAAAATCTTTAATCAATTGAAAAATGACAGTGATATATCTTTGTTCATCAAATATGTCAACATTTGTCCTCATAGAAAACTAAAGGCTTACTAGGACAAGGCCCCCCTTTCCCTCAAAATCCCACCATCACACTCAGTATAATTAGTTTAATGTCAATTGACTTATAATTGTTTAGCTGGTCAGCTCTTTTTAATTTATTTATTTTTGGTGCAGCATGAACTATAACAGAAAAAGAAAAGAAAGTCAATATCTTATCATGCATGTAAACCGAAAGAACCCTAATAATTGAAGAAAGTTGTCACCAATTATTTATCAGGCAGGACAAGTTGCCAACCACCACTAAGTTATATGAGTGACCCAACAGGTGTTTGTTGGGCTTATATGTTGGGTGTTGGTATAAAAAATAACCTATTTGAGACCAAAGAATGTAATTCCCAATAAATATAGGAATTTTTTTTTTTTTTTTATGTCTACAACGGAGAAGATGATTCGAATTTTGAATTTCTTATAACATTAATTTGCGACCGTCTATACATTTTGAAAATAACAAAATTTGTTCAAATAACATGAAAATGTTATTCTTCAGTTCATGGATTTGAATGGTGCCTGAAAACTTACACTGAAAAAGATTATTGGTTACATGAAAAATAGTACATTCTTTCATCCATGGCAGAAGCAAACTTACATATATAATGTGTCTATTATGAGGTCATTTAGAACACTAAACCAAACGAAACCAAAGCTGATGTGATATATAATATAAAATAAAGCATGAAACAGACATGAGAAGTGATTAATGTTGGGTTGACCCAGCTCGATGAGGTTCCCTTACAGATAGAAAGATGGAGATAGAAGAAGGGAAAAAAAAAAGAACACAGGCCCTGAATTGGAGGTTGCGGTCAACTCATCCATGCAAACTTTTGGTGGAGCCAGAACACCACCAAATATGAGAGAGAGAGAGAGAGAGAGAGAGAGACTTGAGGAATAAGATGAGAGGTGTTTTGTGTTTTGTTTTTGAGGGCCTACCATGAATGGCTTTTGACAATCATATGAGTGCTTACTTTTTGGGGCTTTGGCATAAAAGAAAATGTGTGGGATGCAAAGAATGCGTTGTATCTAAGCTGACTAAATAAGAAAACAAGAAAGAGATAAATTAAAGTAGAAAGATAGAGAAAATTAAAAACAATGAAGAAAAGAGATGGAGAGAGTTGGAGGAGATATGCATGGTGGGCAAGCATCTATAAAAGTTGAGAAAAAGAGATAGAAGCTAATAAGATTGTCTGATTACAAAACCCCTAACTTTTCTAAAACACACACACACACACACCCCTCCATGTATCTCCAACCCCACTCCATCTTCCACCTCATACCAACTTTTGCTTTTCTTTTTATTACTTTTCTTAGCCATTTGCATTGGATGCCCACATGGTTTTGCCATTGGCTTCTTAAGTTGCTTCTGTTTTATTGTTCTTACTTATATAAAAATAAATAAAAATCTTTCTATATTATGTAGAAAAAAACCTTAATTTTAAGGAGCCAAACTTTGCTCAATAACTAAAATATCTTTTAGAAAAATGTGGTTTATAACATAATTACCGCAAAGCTAAGAAACCCGAACACTAGATGGCCTGCAATTAATTTATATAATTCTTTTTTTCTTTCTCATTTACAACCTATTTAATTGCATGGCAAAGATCATTCTAGCCAAATTAATTAATGGCTCTCTGTTCATTTCTTTGCTACTAAGGAAAGGAAGTATCAACTTGAGGAGGAGATTCGATTGAGAGCCGTGCATGAAATAATTGACACAGAAAGTATAGGGGATATGCATGCAGAAATAAATAAAGAGAAGATGATTTTGAAACTGTCACACTGTGACATGATTTAGAAAAATGTGGGAAGTTTTGGAATATGATTCTTGAAAATGATCCCTAGTAAATTATTGAACAAATAGTAGAACAAATAGTAGTACAAATAGAAATTTCAATCCCATTTGAAGAGGAATTGTAGCTGATTGAGATATATAATTCCTGCTATGCTAGTGGGGTCTCATTGTTTTTCTATGTGATTTTTGTAATAACATCTTCAAGATTTGATGGTGGATTTTTCATTGATTGAAAATGCATGATCAATTAGGCTTTATGTAGTGTCCTACCCAATTTATAGAACTTTGAAGAGGACAAAAGCTGCCAAATGTCTTTGAAGGGGGTGGGGGGAGCTTTAGCATATCTTTGTTCTTTCAAAATAACTGAAATCTCCCCTCACTCCTAGAAGGAGGCTTCTCCAAGACAAAAGTGCTTACCTCAAATTCCTTAATAAAAAGTTGACTATCATTATACTTTCCAAGGAAGGTTGATTTTCTCTCTTATGGAAAACTAGAAAAAAAAGTGAGCTGCTTTTATGGCCCTCCATATCTAGAAGATGCTTAGATAGGTCTCTCTATCCTTCTATCTTTGCCTCCCTGGCCTCCTCATGGAATCTGCTTTCAGCTCCTGAATTGACAAGGGCAAACAATGGAGAGCAGGTCCATCCAAAATGTTCTTTCCCTTTCTTCACCCCCAATTGGGCCACCTAGAGACCACAAGAAAGGACCATACTTGCTAGTTGTAAAGATTTTTGATATCTTCCTCAAGGGCAAAAATGCAAAATGACCTTTAACTAAAGCTTAGCAAAAAGATGAACAATTTTTTCATTGGTGTTGTTCATGGGTTTTAATTGGAGTTCTCTGCATATGCTCCTTGAAAACTACTCTTAGGGCTAATGTGTGGGGTTGCACCTAATTTGTGGAGGGCAATGCTTCCACCCCTTCTAAATAATTGACACATTCGTTAAGCCTGAAATGGACTATGCATTGCCTTTTGAAAATAGCCTATTTCATGGATAAGAAATTCTCTTTGTTCCTCAACCAAATTTTATGTTTACTTTAGGGCCCGTTTGATAACCATTTAAATTTTAGTTTTTAGTTTTTAATTTTCATTTTTTGTGCTAGAGTATAGAGGAAAATGAGGGAGAATGGAAGTGAGAATGAGAATGAAGATAGGATTGAGATGGAGGATAGGAGGGGAGGAGGGGAGGAATGAGTAAAAAAAAGTGAAAAAGTAAAAATAAAAATTGAAATGTTTTCCCTTTTGTTACTCCTCCCTCCCATCTCCCCTCTTATCCTCTCTCTCCGATCTCATCCTTACTCCCATTCTCACTCTCATTTTTCTTTATACTCTAGCACACAAAATGAAAACTAAAAATTAAAAACTAAAATTGAAATGATTATCAAACGGGCCCTAAGTTAATCATAGTTCTTGAAGCATTTGTAAAACCTGTCATTCATTGCACTAAAGGGACATGGCAATGGCTTTGTTCCCCAACTAGCCTTTGCCCCTCAAATTTTCTGGACAATCCAAAAGTTGATCAATACCTAGCATTTTTTGTCAGTTCTTATGCTGGCTCTAGTTGAGGGGTGAAGCTGACATCAATTGGACAAAAATCTTTTTCTTGGATCACAAGGACTTTAAAGCTCCAACAGCTCCTTTAGAACTTTCCCTTGTTAAGAAATTGGAATCTCTAAGATGATGTCAAGGAAACACTAACAATTTGGAAGTTAATTTTTTTTTGAGTGAGGAAATAGAAAGTTTTCTACCCCACCTGCTTGAATTTGGAAATCGAATTTTTCTTCAAACAAAAGTAAGAAACAAAGTGAATGAAGTCATCATGAAGAAGAGAGGTCGAGGGAATCCAACTGTCAGAGCCATGGCCTTGTTCTTGGTCTCAAGGACATTGCAAGCACTCAAATTCTAACTAAAAGATGGACAACATATCTAGATCGAATCCATGAGCAATGAAATCCACTGAGACATACTTTGAAGTTTGAAGCTAGCATGCCCATGCATGATGCATCCACCGACAGGCTATTCTAATCTCAACTCATTTTCCTAGCCTCCCCCACTACTTGGACTATAAAGGGTATGTTACAACATTTTGAAAGTTCAACGGAAAGTGAGTGGGGCTAGCTAGTACCATACCATCCATCTAATTACAGTTTGACCCTTTCTAAAATTGCTTAGAAAAGACATTTGAATTTTTTATTTTTTATTTTCTAAATAAACCTCAAAGTTGCCATGACTCTCCCACTTGTCAAGGAGGTTATTGCTCTCATGGCTGCGCCCCCTAGCCCTAGGAGGCTGTAAGGGACGTTGGTTCACTATATATGCTGGTGCTGCCCCTCATGGGGTAAGGGGTGGCGTGCCACCCGTGACAACCACCGTCTTCTATTAGTGAAAAATAATTAGGGCTATGTATGGGTGTTTTGTTGTGAATGTTGAATTTAAAGGAGTGGGTGTTTACCGCTATATTTTTGTCTTGAACGAAACACAAGTTGGTTGGTGATCTATGTAAATTATTAAGGGTTTGTTTAGAAGTGCCTCTGGAAGCTTTTTTTGACAACGAAAAACGCTTTTTACAATGTTTGACATAAAATAATAGAAACACTTTATGGAGAAGCATCTAGTATGTGTTTCTTTAGAAAGCAATCTCAAGTGCTTTTTTAGGAAGCACTTGGATTTCTTTTAAAAATTTCAACATTTTTATAATGAAAACAATTTTATTAGAAGCGCTTAAGAGCATATGTGCTTTCTAAAGAAGTAGTCCCAAACGAGCCCTAAGCCTCGATAATACCACTACTCTAATTTTATTATATCATTCTTTTTGTACAAGCAACTAGTTTTAACTCTTAAATTGATCACTTTTTTCACCATTATCCAATCAATTAATTGTTAAATTTCGTCAAAAAAAAAAAATGGTGAAAAATATCATTAGGCCAATAACTAATGTCATTATTTATTCACTTGAAACAAAGTAAAACCAATGTGTATAAATGATATTCTACTTTAATATAATATAAATTATAGGGAGATGGATTCGAACTCAAATGCAAAGTGGGAAGCACATTCGTTCTAACCAACTTGACTAAGCTCATGTCTGCATAAAACCAATGTACTTAATCCTCTTGGTTATGTTATGATAGAAATATGAAAAAGGAGAATATAAGATTACTTGCCCAACTATTAAACTCTTTATTGTCCTTGGAGCCAACCAGTGTTGGCTTTCTTCATATTTAAACAAAGTAATAATGGTACAGAAACATCTTTTCCTCCTCCTGCAACAACATGGCCTCATCTTCTAACCTTAGTATATATTAAACAAAAGTAGTTTAATGAAGTGTTTCCAAGGTGCTAAAAAGAAAGTGTCTAAACTAATCATGTGGGGGTCCAATAAAACACTACCCATGTGATTTCAATAGGGGAGGCACAAAAAATTAGTAAACAACAAAACATTTTAGTGTATAATAATACAAGGGGCTGACATAAATACATGTATTAAGATACACAATGTCTAGCAATAACATATGTAGATGTATATGAGAGAAGGTGTGATGAATTTAATTATCTATTACACCTACCATGATTGATTGACATTCAAACACAAAATGTCATAAGTATTTGATGAAGTCTCACAAATGCATGTATGTAATAGAGCCAATTTAGGGCATGATTGAACATCCCATCCTTTCAGATCCTTAAATAAATGGAAGAGTATTTTAAATATATATAAAAAAAAGGTTTAGCCAAATGAATATGTAATTTATGAAGTACCTACCAAAATTTGGCACTAATAATTTATGGTCAATGAAAAAAAACTCATAACAATAAATTAATTGTTATAAAAGTAAGTGTCGTTTCAAAGTTTGATTGATTACGAAATATATGATTTAATTATTTAAAACCATAAATTTTTTTTTTTTTTGGGGGTAGATTTTATCATATAATTTGATATATACAACCGGTCTGGTTTCCAATCTTGGACTACATAACTAACTCAACTGGCATAAACATTTGCCAATTATTCTTAACAGCCGATCAAAGTTTAATGCATATACGGCCAACGGGTTCTAGATCAGTTGAAAAGTACTTTAATTTGCAGATAAAAAATTTTAGGTTCAAACTCGTATAACATCTTAGTTGTGTGTGTGAAAGAAAGCCCCCTTCTATTTAATTTAGATTGTTGTTTGTACTAAAAAAAAAAGTTTAAAACATATGAAAAAACTCATATGTTCGTATTTTTAATGAGTTCTTTTTACATATATATCAAATTGCGACTGGCAGAAAGTATGAATGGGTCCATTGAGTATTGGAAAGACGATAATTGACAAACTAAAGACAGAAATATAGCCAAAAATAGTTTCGATTGTCCCAGCCACTAGAAAATGCCAATAATCACATCTGATGGAGACCAAAACAAAGTCGGCATTGAAACAAGTACTCCTGATAACATTTGATTGAACCAAACTGTTGTACCAAGAAACTTTGTTTTTTTAAAACCACCGAAAGTTATCCGAAGAGAAATACAGATAATAAACATGGCAAGAGAACACTACTTTCTGACAAGTACTGGTTCAGGGGACAAAGATTTCAGCTAGAACCTCATGAGAGAGAGAGAGAGAGAGAGAGAGAGAGAGAGAGAGAGGGATAAATTCCAATATTCTGGGATTTTCACATACAAATGAAGTATTGGTACACAATTTCACAATCATTGGGGTTTGGTGAAGAATCCTTTGAATTGTTGAATACCAGGTCATAAAATTTCCAAGCAATTGGTAATAACTTCAAATGAGCTTGAAAACTTGAGGTATCAAATTTGAAGTTTATATAATTTTCTCATATATCTTGAGTTCTACTTTTCTTTGTTGTGTAGCGTACAACAAAAACTCACCAACTTAATTATGAAAAAACACCACAATAGATATACCCAAATCCATAGTAAGAAACTGAAAATATGAAAAAACTGTACAAAGCCATTGAGTTACTTTCGAATGTTCGGTTTCTTCATTGGAAACAAAAGGCCTACTACAGCACCATAGACAATTAGCATAGTTGCAAGAAAACTGAAAAGGTTCCGAAACTAAAGCAGTAAGTTATGAAGCACCTCGGAGACGAGAATTAATTGGTAGAACCAAGTTCAAAATGCTGGTTCTTCAGCACCTCCAAACCGAGACTGAGATGAGATCCTTGCGCTGCCAGCAGAGAACAAGTGAAGACTGTCTCTTCTCGATGTGGAAACCCCCAACTGGAGTCCGCTGCACTAAGCACTCGGCTTGAGATTCGGTGAAATTACTGAATGTCAATGGGGAGAACCCAGATGACGAAAACAGAGTCCTCCATGGAGGCGTTCTTTTAGGCGAAAGGTGGCGGCCGGTTACAATCTTTTCAATGCCTGGTTGGAGCAAGTACCTCTCAATCTTCTGCAGAGCATCTGGGTTTACATTTACAGCATCTAGTGATTCAAGCAGGCCAGAGTAAGAGTGAAGGGCTTGGATGACTTGGTGGGCAAATGGAACATCGGTCCGGTCACTGCCTCTGTCCAAAGAGACCACAATTTTTGGAGAAAGCTGCTTAACAAAGCCTAGGGCCATAGTAAGTGATAAAGGGTTATTTGAAAAGGAACCAATTGGGAGATTAACAGCAACTGCCACACCCTCAGAGACATGAAGGGGCAATCCCCAAGAACCAGAGTTCAACGCCTCGAGGCTTACAAGTTCAAGTTCGAATGACAAGTTAAGTTCACTAGCAAAGTGTTTGAGGTTTTCTCGAGTGAAACCAATCTCAAATTCATCATGCGTGGAGGAGGATATAAATGCAGTGATCTTAAAAGAAGGTGCCCCACAATTTCTCAAGGCAATTTCTTGCATAAAAGAAGCCCATTGCCCACCATAGCCAATATCAAAATCAATAACATGGACACGGTTGAAGCCTTCCACAGCTTCAAGGATGGCTTGGTTACAAGTAAAGTTGGCAAATTGGAGAACAGGTGAGATTTCAGAGAATGATTTATAAGCACCAATCTTGAAAATCAGGCTAAAAGGTGACAAAGCATTAGAAGAGTTACTAGAGGTGTTGATGTGAAGGAGCAATTGTAAGGCCTCCTTGAAATAAAAAGCAGCCCTTTGAAAAGGCTTACCAATGGGAGAGAGCTGGTGATTGAGCCGCGCCAATATCCCTTGCGCGAGTGCCGGATTTCCTGTTTCGATCAGCTCTGCTGCATTGAAAAGCTGGTCAATTGCTGCTTGCTGAAGCTGCTGCTGGTTCTGGTTCTGGTTCATCATTTCTTTAGTTCCCTCTGCTGGGCTCAACATATTCTCCTTCACCAACATTGTTGGCCTCTGTTGTTGGAGATGCTGTGGAAGAAATTGAAGCTGCTGCTGCTGCTGCTGCTGATGCTGATGCTGCTGCTGTGCCCGAACCAATAGCTCTTGTCCGGGATTCGAAAACGGTGCTCTTTGGACCGGGTAATTGGGTCCAAAGCCACCAGAATTAAGCCTTTTGGGTGGTGGTGGTGAAAGAAGGTGGTGCTCTTGCAATTGGGTATATGTCAAAGGCATAAACAAAGCTGGGTTTTGAGTGAATTGAGCTTGGTTTTGGTTCATCACCATCTGGGGATTGAAAATTTGAGGCTTCTCATCCATACCCATGTGTTGTTGCTGCTGCTGAAACATGCCAGGAGAAAGTGAAGCAGGGAAAGGGTTGTTCATTGAAGCAGAGAACATGGGGCTTGGTGAAGATGATGACCCAAGCCTCACATTGGTGCTCCGAACATTTGGGTTACTATTACTGAAAGCAAAATCAGAACCAGATGTTGCATGTAGAGAAGGATCAACATTAATGTTGCTCACCAAATTCCCAGTATTGGGTTCAAAGCCATCATAGCCTCCTTGATCCACCACATCATGAAACCCTGCACTGAATTCCAAATCTTGCTGATCAGAACCGCTTCCACTCTGCAACAGCTTGTTCAATCCAAGAGAAGGGTCTTCAATATCACTCATAATCAACCTCAAAATGGACTGCTCTTGACCCGGAGACTCAGACAAGACACTCTCCCAGTCCTCCATTCCAAGCGCCGGCCCACATTTTGATTCTTCTAATGGTGTTTGAGATATGTTTTCGTACACCGCCGCTGCAGTAGTGCCCAAGCAGGTGGTTGTGTCTGTAGAGCCGCTGCCGCCACCTCCACCGCCGGGTCCCCCCCCCCTGCCGCCGCCGACAGTGTTGAAGAGGATGTGGGAGGGCTTGGGCTTCTTCTGGTGTCGAGAACAGAGGTGGGCTCAGTGCTGCCCACATAGCAATTCTCTTTGTTGCTGTTTTGGTTCCACTTTTGCTGCTGCTGCTGCTGATTGTGGTGGTGGTGGAGATGTTGATTTTGCGGTGGCTGTGAATCTGAAGTTGAAGAAGAGAAATCTAACACCCCCTTCCCTTGAAACTGCTCAAAGGGTAGGGGCATGGCCTTCATCTAACAAAATAAACACTGACAAAAATACACACAAACCCAAGAACCCAGCAACCTCCAGTTTTTTAAAGACCAACAAAAACCCACCTCCCAAAAGACTCCCAGAGAACAAAATACAAATGGGTTCTCAAATTTACAAAAACCCAAGAGCTCAATGCTTAAATTTACAGAAGCAAAAGCTCTGGTTTTTTAGGCCTAAATCAAATTCTGACTCAAACAAAGGCTGCCCAAGTGCATGCACAGCTGAAATGAAATCTCAGAACACAGAGACACCTAGCTCTTAGGCTCTTAGCTGCTGCTGCTGCTGCTGCTCTGGTAGCCTGATGCCTGTCTTTGTTGCAAACAAAACAAGCTCTTGTGTTTGATGTAAAACCTCAAGGCTCAAGACCCATTTTTGGAACCATCTTCTTCTTCATTTCTTGTGTGTGGTTTGGGCCCTTTGGTGGGTTTTCTTCTTTCTCTTCCACCGGTGCCTTGAGGGGAGTAGTACTTCGTCTTCCTTCTGTTTTCTGCTATGTGGATGCGTGCAACATATAAAAGTGGTAAAGTGCTTCTCTCTCTCTCTCTCTCTCGTTTTCATACTTTTTTATTATTTTGTATTTTGCAATTTTTCATTTTCATTTTTTATTACAATTTTTTTATGTGGCTTTTGTCTGTAGATGTAGTTATCTCCCTGCTAGGGTTACTGTCACGCACTTCAAACCCACTCTCATGCATCACACGTAAATGCCAATCGCAAACTTCCTAGACAATTAAATTATATGTTTTTGTTCTGCCACAATTAAAATATATGTTCAACCACACCAAAAATGAAAAAAAGATTTATGTTTACATAAATGTATTTCTATATAAAAAATGTATTTTCCAACTGAATTAAGCAATTTAATTTCCACAATGCCACAAAAGAAAAATCCCAAAGAAATAAAATTTATTTAATAAATATTTAGAAGAGAAAAATCCCATTTCCCATGCACTCTTCTAAAAGGGCGCGTGAGAATGTTGTCCTTCTGATGGCTTATTTCTTTTGTTAGTTTACAGAGAGCGACGAGAGACAGATAAAAGATGAACTGGCTGAAGTGGCTTTTGCATCTTGGTGGCATTTCCTAAATTACCTTTTTCCATTTGGCTACAATCTAGCTCCACTGTTCCTGCAAGGCTCTGCGAGTATAGGGCTATTTAAGTAATTTAGGGAGAACAGCTTCTGCTGTCCTGGTTTTCGAAACTGAATCTGACGGCACGTTAATGCGTGGCCTTATTTGGGTTTGAAGATATCGAGATGGATTGGACGGACCAGATATTTGGTTTGAGTTAAAAATATGTGGTTGCGATTCAGAGCTTCAATTTTTTTGTCCAAGTTTGTATCACTGAGTAACAAATTTAAATACTCTCTATTCAAACCCCAAAATACTCATCGCACTCTCCCTCCAAATTTTGCTTTTCAAAACTTTCGGCTTATATTTTTTTTCATAATCCTAGTCAAATGTTTTCGCGATTTAATATCAACATGAATTGAATTATGTCTAGTTTTATTACGCCTAAAAGTGATAGGATTATAAATCCCATCCCACCAAAAAGATGGGATTAAGCTGGATGAGTTTATGTCTAATCATGCTAGACCATGTAATAGTCTATTTTAAAAAATTATGCTCCTTAATCATGCGTATTAGCACCAAATGCTCTATTCAATTACCTACCGCTACCCTATTCAATATAATATAATTTACTGTGCTACCAAATTATCTAATTCAATCGCAATCACTAAACATGTCTAAATGGCTGAAAACATTCGCTCAAAACAACAGTTAAAGAAGGAGAATGGTCAATCCATCTACAACAAATGGGTAGACTTAGCTGATATCATCTTTGAATAGAGAGCGTAGAAAATTGAATTTCTGTTGACTAATAACTAAATTATGTTGATTTAATTTCAGTTCCGTACATGAGTTTGTTAGGAGCAAATTTTACGAGGTTTTGTGAGACAAATTTAGACTAATGAATTCTAATTGATACTTGACAATAGTAAAGGTAAAGAGCATTAGAATTTAGAACATGCTAATGTCAACTGTTTATGTAGCGTTTTGTGCTATTGGAAACAGACAGTAAGTACCAAAAGTTGATTCAATAGACTTCTAAAATTCAATAAGCAATAATGGTATGTGTAATCATGTTGGCAATGACCTTCCTAATTCTTTTGTTTCTTCACAAAGCCATTTTGGCTAAGATGAAGAATATAACGAGCACAGAAGTTTGTTAGACATGGTGGCCAGTAGGGCTCGTCAATGGGCCGGGCCGGGCTTTAAAGAGGAGAGAGAAAATATCAGGCCAGGGCGGGCCGGGTTTTTTTAAAAAATTCAAAGCCCAAGCCTGACCCATGAGCGGGGCTTGAAAAAGCCCATTGGGCCGGCCCGGGACTAAACGGGCCTACTTCATTAAAAAAAAAATCACAAACTTAAGCATAAGGGCATTTTAGTCCAAATTTGAGATTAAACTCACTTAATTCCAATATTTTCACATCAAACCAAATTCATAAAACACCCAATAAAGTCACACAACTTAATAAGATTTTCCACAAAAATTATAAAACCAAGTATTATTTTTGAGGTTATTACATAATTAGATCGTAATACGTTTTAAGAAATAATTTTAAAAAATAATAAATATCAAACAAATATTTTTTTTAAAGGATGGTATGAATAAATATGCAAATATTTGGTGATGTGTTCAAGAAAAACATGATTATATTTGGTGGTACAATTATGTTTCGTGATATGATTATATTTGGTGATGTGATATGTTGTTCGTCTTATTTATATATATATAATTGTTGAATTAATAATTGACACAAATTAATGTGCTAATCATCCAATTATAAACTAGGAATGAGTAAAGAAAAGTAAATGAAATGAAACAAATTATATATGTGATTTAAGTGATAAAATCCTAAACCTAAACTCTTATTTATACATAATTATATATGTATGCGGGCCTAACGGGCCGGGCTTTTGTGGGCGGGCGGGGGCAGGCTTTCTTGGGCTTAATCGGGCCGGGCTTTAGACACCCAAGCCCAAGCTTAGCCCGGCCCAAGACGGGCTGGGCCATCTCAAAACCCATAACGGGCCAGGCCGGGCTTTTTTTCGATGGGCCGGGCAAGCCCCTATCGGCCCATGAGCCAGCGGGCCAAATGATGAGGCCTAGTGGCCAGCCAAAATAAAAAAATTTGACATCAAAATAGATAAGGAATTTACCTCAAATTCTTCAATTGCGTATGTCAATAATCAACTTAGTTTCCAATACCCTCAAATAACTCAAACAACACCTCAAATCACAAAATCATAGCCTAACTAGCCAAATAATCTAAATGTGGACAAAATATGAAAACCTACTCAAAGTTCATAATAATTTACCTCAACTTGTAGAGTTCATTCTCTTGATTGTAAGGCGAAATCGATTCGTATTCATGATTTTGGACTTGCAAAAGGTTATGGACAAAATAAAGGTTTGGTTAGAAAAATAAGAGAGAACTCGAGTTCGGATAACCAAGCAAGGTTTCTTTTCTTTTTCATCTTCTTCTTTATAGTCCAATCAGATATTACGTCATTTCATCCAAGCGGATGCTAAAGTAGCGTCACACGCTTTACTAAGCTACCGTCCATGCGACCACACGATTAGAATACCATTCTCCTCATCCAATGCTCCACATTTTTTCATGTCAAGACTTATTAGTTTAACAATTTTCAACTTTAAAAATTCACCAAAATACTTCCAAACACAGAAAAATTCCTTGAAATCTTTTACGGGCTGGTAGTCACCTCTACTTTTATTATGTGACTTCAAAAATCAATGTTTGGCCAGAATAATTTTTTTTTTTGGAAAATTTCTCACTATTTCTAGCTCAAATCATATAATTTGAAATAAATTCTTAAAATTCCACATCGCTAAAAGTTCATAAAAACAGTGTTTGTTATGCAAGGCATTGCAAGCTATGTTTGAGTTGAAATGAATTCCATATTGAAAAGCTAGAGGTTTTTTTTTTTGGTTAGTCAAAGTTCATTAAAACCCCAAAAATGGGAAGGAAACAAACAGAGAATACAAGGGCAAAAATGCCAAATGTAGAAACAAAGTACCACAAGTACAGAGAAGATTAAACTAAGAACCAGTACAGTCTAGTATAACAAATCTTTCTCATATACAATCAAAATAAAATACAAAACCGAGCCATCATGGCCACAAAGGGACCGGAGACCGCACCAATATGGTCACAAAGGAGGGGATTCACATTCTCCGCACAAGTCATCATAACTGCACATAAAAACTAGAGCTCTTTATAAGGCATATTTTTGGAAGTAGATTAGTTTGAATTGGACTATGCAAGTGGCCCAAATGAATGACAAGTGGATTTGAACAAATGGGTCAATGCCTAGCAAAAGAAGTGAAAACTAAAGGGGTTTACCAAACAGACGTTCTGGGCTTTTCTCTACTGCGGATGTGGCATGAGAACTAGACTCGCATACCGGCTTCTTTTCTAGCCGTTTCAGAAAAGCCCATTATCGTCAAAAGCAAAATCTCTTTGTCAATTTGGTAATTTTCCCTCCTTAAACTCTGTTCAAAGGGGCCTGGCTCTCATGTATTTAGCTGGGCCTGAATGGGAAAGAAGGCGGCAAGAAATTGCTTTGCTTTGTCATAACAGAAAGAAAAAGAAAGCTTGCCCGAACAGCAAAGCAGCCTTCATCATTACCTTGAATAATTTAGACATTATTTCGGTGATCTTTAAATCGTTTCAAAATGACAGCAAAATACCATTTTCTGTGATTCTTTCTATCAAAGAATCATATGAATGGTTGATTCCAACGTAATACACTTCGCTGTGGCCCAAATGAAAAGGGTGGAGAGAGTGAGAGAACAAATATTTTTCTCTTCTGTAAAAGAACCTAACCAGGTAACCCTGCCCTGGTTTTCTATGAGCAGGCTTCGGAAACCCCGAATATACTTGGTTCATTTCGTTGGTGCTACTTGTTCTCTTTCTAAATCGTACATTCAGTCCATGCATGAAAACAACGGTAATATTGGTTCAAAATGCATCATACTGGTAAACTTGTGGTACATCAATCGTTGCTTCAAATGCATAAAAAAGAAATGCAGCCTTTATCTGACATCATACTGGTTCAAATGCATTCAGTCCTTGATTAATTATTTCTTTTGTGCTTTGAAGGTCGTTGCGGAGAAGGCAGAGAACATTGACAGGAAAAAGTAAACCAGTTTCATGTTAGGTCCTGTTGTAATGAGTTTTGTGAATTGGTTAAAGTTATCTTTAGAATCATATTGGTCTCATAAAAAAATCATTTTAAATATCTTTTTTTATCCAAATCCATGCGGGGTGCTATTATTGGACGTGTGTGCTCTATATATGTGTCACTTAAGCAATTTAACAGAATTTTTAAGGTATTCCCATTTTCTGTAAACTGTGCGAAACCCAAAATCTCTGTCCGAGGAGGGAGCTTTTCAACTTAATTGGGCTCATTTTCTTGTGAAGAAACAAATTGCTACCTACTGTGCTATATCAAAGCTAAACTGCTTTTATATATATAGCTCTATATATTAATGACTTGATTAATTGACTGCATGACAGGCACTGAGGCACCTAGTTCAGTTTATTTGACTTTGAAACAATTTGTCTATGCATATAAACTGAGTGCAGAATAGGCAATCTACATATTTGTAGACAATGTCCTCCCACCTACTTACAGGGGTATCTATCTAGGTTGAAATTCAATGGCAATGCACCCTTTGTCTTGGTAAATATAGTTAATTACTGATACTAGTCAAAATTTGGTTGGAAAGATGTTCATAAGATTCTGGGATATGATTAAACTTCTGCAATAATCCTTGGAGTATATGAATTGCATAAAACTTTTGCAAAAATTCAGTATTGAAGAGAGGGATTTTAGGATTGATGGAAGAATTGGTAAACAACGGTTAATGCTTGTCCTACCTATAAATCTTATATAACTAACGTTTTGAAATTGCGCATATGCGTATAATTGATTTTTAAAAGTTAATACATATATGTGTGATTTCGGGACTTATAAGCATAAATGGTAAAAAATAATTGGATCCACGTGGATATTGACGACCTACCTCTGCAGCCTCATGTACAATTAAAGCACAGTATAAAAGTCATAGATCAATGAATGAATTTCTAGATATAGAATACAAGTATTTAAAAGGCTAGAAGAAGCAAAAATTATGTTTAAGAAGTCATAATCGCACAATTTGTGCCGTAACTCAAAAGCCTGATTACATGCTTCAATTTGGTTTGGGGAGAATGGGGCCCCAGGGACTCGTGGGGACCTCCGCGACAGCACCTGGTAAATGACTATTTCACATGGCTGAGCGCCACGTGTCAAGCTTGGCCGGTAATGACGGTTAGGACATTTTGTCGTGGTCCTTGCTAGGGGAACAAGAGAGGTATGGTCCACGCTGCCCTTGTCTGCTGTCCCCACATCGTACACATTTATGTAGGCCCTACATGTGGGCCATGTTACGCTATTTCAATTTCTATCCCATCTCAAGAATGCCATTATGGCATAATGCCATACCCACTCTTCTCTATACAATCGTTTGAGGGCAAATACTAAGAAAAGGGATTAATGTATTGTATTATATAGACTCATGAAATATAAGTGGGGTTGGGATTTAGAGAGAGACAATGAGAATGAGTGTATACAATACAACCATAATAACTAAGTTATTGTTCATACATCAAAGTGTCGAAAGAGTATGAATACTCATGATAGATAAACATTTATGTCTTTAGCATATGCACCTAAAAATTACTCTATGTTGATCAACACACTACTGTAATATGACAAGAAGCCGAATTTGAGGAAGTTCTTAATTAATTTGCATTACTACTGTGATCAACTACAAGGCTGCATACATTGTTTTCTAAGCAGCTTAATGAAGAATTTTTAAATTTTCTGTTGCACGTACGCACAAACCCTTTTGCCATCTAAACAATATTTTAAATTGTAGGAGAGACTAATTAAGAGGCATTTAGCGTGGATGCTTACCAACTAATTAATCACCATGAGCATGAAGTGAAACATCTTCCTTAAAAGCATGGATTCAGTTCATATATAGCCTAGGCTAGCCCCATCGATTCCTAAACTTCATTTGATTAATCATGAATTTCAAACCTAGTCTCTCTAGCCGTCACTCAATTTTAGAGGAAAAGAGACTAAACCTCTCAAACACACAATTTATTAAACGTAAATAAATGAACTGTTCAAATTCACACATGAATGTGAGATATGTATAGCTTATAATATAATATGGTATAAATAGTGTTATTGTTTAAGTTATTACCGAAATCAGAGTGAGTTCCGAAGAATGAAATTTTCCCTAGAGTGACCTGCCTAGTTGCTTCATGCTATTGCATTTTAGCTCTTCAATGTGCATGCATCAATAGTTTGCTTGGAAATAGAAAATTAATTCACCCTCCATTGCTCCGTTGCTTGTAAGGCAAAAGGACGTACTACGTCAAAAAAGGTCATGACCCTAGCTGCCTTTTGAATGTGACCATAATTTGATGATTAATTACTCATATAATAATAATCATACTTAACTCGTGATTAAAAAAATCATTAGTTAAGTTGTCCAAGCTCCGAGAGGTAAAAAGGCAGGTAGGGGCTAGGAACAAGGACGCACGACATGCAAATGGGTGTGATTAATCTACGCTATATCTCAAAGACAAGGGATATTAGAGTGTGCCTCGGTTTGAACAATTAGGCAGACAGTAGACACTAGCTTTCTTGATTTTGTTCTTTGTTTCACCTCTTGTGCATGCAGCCCCATTTTTCTATTATATATGTTTGAACCCTTCTACAATTGAAAGTAAAATTAGATCTCTTTGACTCTCTCTCTCTCACATAATCCAAACAAAAAAGAGAGTGAGCAGGCCCCCCATATATTTTGAAAAGGGTTGAGAGTTGCATCTCTTTCTCTGGTGGGTGCGTGGGTGTGTCTTGTGCCTTGGGACCCAACAATTGAAATTTGAGAGAAAATTGAAAGGACAAAGTAAGAGACCACCCATATCTTCATTTTCCTTTTCTACTACTCATCCATACACCTCCATGTTCTTCTGCTAGACCTACCAAACCTCTTAAATCTTCTGATCAAATACCTGCATTTATTGCTCTCATTCTCTCCCTCTCTCTACATATACCTCCTCTCTGATCACTAGCTCTACTGCAAACACCCCCTCCCCAAGCAAGCTTCCTCTCCTGTATCCCTAATACTCCATTTGTTTGCATCCTTCTCTCTTAATATGTCAACAAGTACTAGTGCTCATTGCCTTCTTCTTTTCCTTCTTTGCCTTTCTTTGCATGCATGTAACGCCCGGCGTCTCGGTGGGGTTGAGAAGAAGCCTGAAAACAAACTTCATCTCATCAACAAGGTAACATGTGCACCATGTTGTTTAATATGATTTCTTCAATTCTTTCAATTTGAGTTGCGGCACAACATAAATAGATGATGGGAAATAGAGTCTGATACTGGGTACCAATCTACAGTATCTGATACATTCTCAATACTGTATTTGATATTTCGTTAATATTTTGTAATATCGACAATGTACCAGATACTGTAGATTGATATATGATATTAATAAATCACTTGTCCAATCTGAAATTTGGATTAAATTGAACCAATCCACTTCACTAGCTAGCTTTTGTGGTTTTGTGCAGAGTACTAAAGAAAAGGGTTCTGATGATAACATTCCAGCTGTGGCAAAGGTGAAGTCTTTCTCATCGAAGGCAACACCTGAAGTGGCGAAAGAACAAAGCACAGCAGAGACTCAAAGTGATAACAGTATCAACACTATGGAGCCCACGCACACAAAAGCCAGTGATGTATCGAGAAAAACAAAGAGGTCGGCCTCAGGTGCTGTTGAGCATCATCCAATAACTGCAGATGATGACGATAACAAGTCATCTTTCGATTCGGTTTCATGGCGTGTTCCCCACAAGAAACGTGGAGTTCAGAAACAACCAGGGTTCAATCTGGACTACTCACCCCCAAAGACACACCCTCCTTCTCACAACTGATACATATATTCTCATCATATATAACTACATGATCACCAGCTGATGACCCACCTTTTTTCTTGTTCTCGTTTCTTTCCCTTGCCTTTGCATTAATAATTAATACTAATATATACTTCTGTCTCTCTCTCTCAATGCAATGTTCCATCAACATATGTATGCATGTGGGAAGTTACGGTAGTGAAGAAAGCTTTTAGGGACTCACAGTCCTCATAGCTAGCTAGGGTAAAATGCTTATTTACATATATATATTATATGACTATAACAAAAGTGGAAATTCTATGTGTTATCAGGCTTTTCATTTCATTAATTTACATCAGAGCAGCCTCTTATAATTTCATGTGGGCTGTCAGGATTTAAACAGGAAAATGTGAAAGAGTACCACATGCATGCCTAACTATTCTAATTTCAGATGCTTATGCTTTTGGTCAATGGTTCGGTAATTGAATAGCGCGCACCAGGAAACACATTAACTGATCGGCAAAAATATATAACTTAACTCACCCAATTTTAGCTTTTGGTAAAAAAAATGATGGTAAAGTTCAGGTTAATTTATGTCATGCAGACACTTAAAAAAAAAAAAAAGGGGTCACTCCGATGGGAAAATGCCTTTACCGACCACAAAGTGCCCTTGCTAAAGGCGTTCCGTTTTGTAATGAGATCGGTAAGTTGTGTTTTTATTTATAACATGTGTTGGGATCGACTTACTTGATTAATTTGTATGTGTTCCTGCCCAGATCTTTGATATTTTCATGGTTTGATGGGCATGGAGCTCAAGAAACCTTCAATTCTGTGGACAATGAGGTAAACAATGAATTGAAAGCATTAAATGATACATGGCCTTAAGCATTATCGAAGACATTGATGGGTCGAGAGAGAGCATATATTTGCGGTGAGATATATATCAAGTGGTTGGTTGGCTCTGAATTAATGATGGTGGCAATTGTAGCTTGATGACCCCACACTTCTAGTTGATGTTTATATGTTTCTTGCATGTTATTGCATTGGTATATATTTCCTTTGCGAGGAAGGGCTAGCAGTTAATGATCATCTGGTGAATGGAGAGCTCCACATGCATACAAAGTTTTTCTTCGCACAATATTAACACGAATTCAACCTAATTGATTTTGAATTGGATGCTCACATTCTAATATGGTATTAGAGTAGGTTATCCATATGTCATGCTCAATAACCCACCATACTCTCACGTTACCAATATCTTTTCCACATGTTACGTTTAAATGACAACATACGTGAAAGGTGTTGATGCCTTCTATAGAAAAACACACACAGAAAATGACTCCACGGTTACTTAATTAGTATATGTCACCCTATATTTCCTTTTTGGCGGGTCTTGACTCCTTGTGCCTTTTAGAGATCGTTGACAATGCAATGAACTTCAAATCCGTATCTTATTCGTAAGTCTTTCTTTTCTATTTGTTGTGCCAAGAAAAGACAGTGAACCTTTTTCTAGTGCTTGACCTTCATGCCTTATACATATTTTGTTCATACAACCAGCCCCTCGAAGTGCAGTTATTTTGATTAATTTATTATTCAACACAAAAATCTTCTTAGGCATGCGCCATGTCCCAGACCCAGAGGACCCAGCCCTAACCAGAGAGACATAAGATGCAACATTTTCAAGGGTGTCTCCAAAAACAGGCAATCTGTAAATGTGATTCAACTCAAAATTTTAAAATCCCCATAAACAATCTTTATGGCAACAAACATCCCATGCATCCCTAGTAGCCAAAATTCTTAACAAATCCTTAAGTTGAAACCCAATGTGCCTCTTCCCATGTGATCCAACGGCTCAAATTGCACTCCATGCTAATCCCCATCACATAACCTTGTTAATTTCTGTTCCTTGTTTGTTTGTTTTTTCGATTATTAATTTTTTTTAATCATTCATCCCAAAGAAAAAATAAATGAGAAAGAAAGAAGAAGAGGTGGGAAAAGTTTGCATTTTCCAACATGAGATCATTTCTCTCTACTTGAGAAACCAGATTGAGGCTCCCTATACATTTTGTCTCCCAAGATTAAGTGGAGGCAACCTAGTTTAACCAATTAATTATGCACTTTGATTTATTATTAAATTGGGCATTAAGTACTTTTGATGGATCGGTGCTTCTGGTTTTTATATTCTCAAGTCAAATGCTACGTTTGAAAATGGATGAGTGTAGATTCACACTCTTCTAATTACTGATATTTTATCACCGAATTCAACTTTACTTCTTGTGAATCGAAGTAATGTTCTCATACCAAACTCATCTAGCTAGTCTGATGTTGATGTTTTTAAATAATGAATATAACTCGTATATTGAAATACTTTTGATATTATAAACCCCAAGTTAGCAAGGCGTTTGTAGCTCCAGTGGTTAAGAGCATTTGTCCATAGATTATAGGTTCGATTCCATCCTCTCTTAATATCGCTTGTATTAAAAAAAAAAAAAAAAAAAACTCTAATATTGTCAAAGAAAAATGAAATCCTAAGTTATCAATACCTAATCATAATACATAAACTGAGGAAATAAAAAAAGGAAAAAAAGAAAAAAGACATTCCGCTGCCAGGAGTCGAACCTGGATCAACAATTATCCATTTATGAGCATTGCTACAGCGGATTTGGTGTTCATTAAAAGACAGAAAAACTATATAAACAATTCTAACCCAATGAATATAAGCGGAAAGATATAAATAAAAAGAAATTCCGCTGCCGGGATTCGAACCCGGATTAACAATTATCCATTCGTGAGTATTGCTACAGCGGACTTCGCTGATCATGAATAGATTAAAAGATTATATAAACAAAGTTTTGGAGCCAAAGAGCCCATGAATTTGGGTTTTGCCAAAATGAGGTGGGCTGAGGAGCTGGGCCTTGGAGGTCTTAGGTGTGTGCATGTGAAACTTCTTCTTCGTTCACAATTTCCCGCCAAAACAACCTTTCCAAATTGAAAGAGAAACTCGAGAACGCATAAACCAAACAAGAGATTGAAAATTTCTGGAGAGAGAGAGAGAGAGAGAGAGAGAGAGAGAGAGATGGAGGTGAAGAAAGCAGGGGCGTCGTTGGATTCGGTGATCTCAGGGTTCAACCGTCGGATCGCGGAGCTTCAAGACCTCGTCATTGCGCGAAACAGTAAGACCCGACCCGACCCAACTGCTACTCTGCTTTATTCAATTTCTCTAATCCCAGGCGTCTATCTGAGCTCTGAAATGTCCCCGTGGCAGTGTATCCGGCGAGCAGCGTCGCCGATTTGTCGGCCGTTGACGCCGCAGTGAAGGCCATGGAGCTTCAGGTTCAGGCCATCAAGGACAGCCTCCGTGACGAAACCCTAGCCATCCCCAAAGCCAAAGTACCCCCCTTCTCTCGATCTCTCTCTCAAGTTTTCAATATTCGAAATATGAATTTTAAAAAGGGGAAATTAAAAAATGAAGTAAAATTCTTAATCTTGCAACTAGGAAAGTAAAAGAATGAAATTTGATCATCTGGGTGCGTTTGGTACATATTTTTCTTGTAGAATTCTCAGTGAATTACAATTAGATGTTATAATGTGATGGCAGAAACTCATCGATGCGGCGGTGAAGCAGCAAAAGAAATTGCAGGACCTGTCAATTTATGTGCCCTCACATATTCCTGAAAGAAAGTCTATGTTGGGTTTGGATGCTAATAGATGGTAAAACAAATTTCTCAGGCATCCATATGGATTAAGTAACTTTGGTTTGAGTTTGAAGTTTATTTGCATTTGACAGCTAGAGGATTTGTGTTGTGTTGTTTGTTTCAGTTTATTCCCAGAAGGCTCTCAACAAAACACCGGTTTCGAGTCGTTGAAGCTTGAGGAAGTGCCAGCAGCACTACCTAAGGTAATAAATGATGTGCAGAAAATTGCTTAGTATTTCTTAAAGAGTGGCCCTTTTCTTCTTACTATTGGTGTATTGCTTAGGGTTGGGTACTATCATACTAAGATTGGATTTTTTTCGTTCTTTTGTGCCCTTGGGAAATGATGTGCACAAAATGATAATGGAAGACTGTTGCTCATTTCTTTAGCTAGTTTGTTCTCGAACCATCTTTTGTTTTATATTTCAGATACCGTAGGAGGGTCATCTGTGCTTTCTGTTTTTGTTAATTTCAGGAGAAAAAGGGTCGTTCCACTCCACCACTGTGGTTCATAACTGCTGAAGAGCTGGATTCCTTGTCAGGGTGAGTGAACTTTTCTTAATTTCTCTTACTTTATTTGTTAAGAGCACGTCCCATCTTCACTGTATGCTTTTGAAAACAAAAGCTTACTTACAAGATAGGTGCGTTCACATCTGAGTTGGGCATAGGCTGTCCAAATGGGACATCTCAAAATCAAGTTGTATAAATGTGACATAGAGCTCTAGTAATTGTGTAAATCTATGAGGTCGAACTCCTACATGTACAAACAAGTAATAGTATTGGACTTAAGCCTTGTCTCAAATGGTTTACAAGTAAAGTTGGCTGTCACGTACGTCTTCTTCTAATTCCAGAGTAAAAATGAGTTAGATGACTTGTCACTGTCACGTCTTCTTCGAATTCCGGAGTAAAAATGAGTTAGATGACTTGTCTGTCGACCTGATCTTAAAGTACTATACATCCACAAACTACAGACATTTCCTTTGTTGGGAACAAAAAGCTTCCCCCTAGTATGCAAGTATGCAAAACAAAAACAAAAAAACACAACGGGAATAAAATTGATGAAAAGCAAGAAATATGGCAATGCTAAAAAGGATTTAGAAGGTGTTCTCTTTCCATTCATACAGATATCTCATAATACTATCCTTTCTTTTTCATTGAAGAATGTTCCACCACTTCAAAATCTCTAACTCTTTCCAGCTATGATACACATACTATAACAATGAAGGTTTCCAATTTGAAGCATAACTTTCTTTGTGTTGCCTTGGCATATAAGAGAATATGATAGCTAGTAATTCAATAGAACTGTGATATATATTGGGTAATCCGATATTGTCTCCTTTTAATTTTTCCCCAATTTTCTTTCCATGGTGGGTAGGTGATGGAAAATGAGTTCTTAGGTATCTAGTCCGTATTATTCACGTCATTTGCTTGCTCTAAGTATTTTTAGCTGCAGATACATGAGAGGAAGGCTTACTGTAGAAAAGATCAATGCAGCTATCAATGACATGGCAACATATGCTGAAGCAAATTCTCAGCTTATATCTGCCCCGAAGAAGAGGGTTTATGCTCCATCTCTTTGAGTTTTTGGTTTGTACATTAATGCTATTGCACAGGTCTCACTCTGGTGACCAATTATCATGCAGGTGGCAGGAGATAGTTGGGAAAAGGCCCTGGTAAGTGGACTTATAGGCTTTCAATGTTCTGGGGTTCCATTGGTGGCCAATTGGGCCCATGGGTTACAAAGTGGGAGATAGCTCTCTCTCATCATATAAGCCTCTCCATCCTTGGAGGTGGGAATTGATCCCAGGTTAAAAGGGCATGCTTACTTCACTTTTCTCAGGATTGAGGGCAGGCCACCTCATATTGTGTTGCTTACTATGCACTCTTCGAAATAAATATATAAAAGAAGAAGAGAGAAATAGCAATGTCCTTTCCTCTGTCCCGTTCCAACACCATTGTGTTTTCTTTTGGTTATAAATGATGCGTCTAGTAGGGTTATGGAATATGGGACTCTGTGATCTGTATTACCATTTCAGTCAACGGGCATGTGGGCTGTCACTGCTGCTTAATTAGTCGTATTCCTGATCATGGCATGTAATTGCTTACTTATGCCTTAGTATTCAATACCCACCCTAAATTGTGCAGGAACTGAGAGATATTGCAATGACAGAAGCAGTAAAGGGAAAACACTTCTTTCTCGAAACTGACATGAAAGGACCAGCCTTGAAGCCTGACAACACTGGAAAAGCAATACTAACTGTAAGTCTGTGCCTTATCTTTTATTTTTCAAACTTTTATGATGTGAAAAACTAAAAAAGAAATTAGGAAAAAAAAATATCATAGTTCAATTAAGAAAACTACACTGGTTTTTTACTTAACTTGAGTAAATATATTACCTTCCACGGTTCATGAACTACAAACTGAATATTTTATAATTTGTACAAATTACCCTGGTAATTGTATCAAGCTGCTGTACTTGATTTCTGTTATCTTTTTTAGTTGAGACAAATGGAGTTAGCTAGTCATATATGTAAGATAATCCTTGAGTATGATTTAGTTAATGGCTACATTCTCTTCTAGCAAAGAGGGTCTTAAGTTCAGATTCTCTTCTAGCAAAGAGGTCTTAAGTTCAGATCCTACCTTCTGAATAAGTGATTAAACAAAAAGAGTTTCTGTGCTATATCCACTTGGAAGATGATGGCTTGACAAGTGCAAGGTTTTGCAATGGCATTTCTCTTACATGCCTTGTTACTTATGTTCAGTTACTTGAGTGAATAAAATTGAATCCTTGTGCATGCTGCATTACAGGTCCTTCGTCACCTTGGTCGTGTAAGCGAGACACGGATTGGGCCTCATCGAGTGATCATTCTTTTGAAGCGTCATTGACAGGGCCTGCTTTTTCAAAGAACTGGCTGTTTGGTTCTTAATCCGTTTCAGATTTGAACAAAACTGCAAGTTCTTACATTGCATCCAAGTAAATTCTGGCCTAACAATGTGTGGAACGTTGGAAATGGCAAGGAGCCGATCAGCTTTTTAGGCTGTGCTCAATTGGTTAAACTTATTTTTGATAGTTATGAAAATGTTGGCTATTGGAGCTTTTTGTGAAGATCTTTCATTGATCTTGACATTACCACAATGTATTTCATTCTTGATCTCATGCTATACATAATATAACGGTGAAGGAAAAGTCTGACCCTTATCAATAATTATGCCAAAATCGATGAAGCGACAATAATACAACTAGAATACTCATACATTCGGCTTATGGTTGAATTGGTTGAATTTTTGATAGACTAGTATGTCTGCATTCCTTATGCTTTCATAGTGAAAAGAATGCTACGTATAGTCAATACTAACCGTTTCTGCTAAGGCTGCTCAAGGTGTGGTCAATTGGTATTAAATTAAAACTTAGGATGATTAAATGTATATACATGATATATGCCTAAGCTTCCATGGTTCACATGCTTTGTGTTTGCATATTGTACACACATGATATTTGCTCGTATTGTTGACGTACTAGGTATGAGTCAGTAATGTTCTTATAACGTATACATTGTATGAGTAATGTTTTCTTGCGAGCTTTTTAATGTGCATGTAGTCAAATTCACAGTATCACAACGTAAGTATTTATCATTTTCCTTATATATACGTATGTTGTATAGAGGGAGCATGTGTCTTTACATAGTGTGAGAGTTTATATTGGGTTCCTCTTTACGAAGTCACCATAAATTGATAAAAAGTTAGATACGTGACTTATAGTAAGATTAGCATGACTCATATCATATACATTGTTTTCTAATGACTACGACCTAAGTCATTCAATTTAACACACTGCATACTTAATAAACAAATGAACCAAAAGGTGATCATAACTTCTCAACATTGTATCAATAAGGAGGGGAAAAAAGGGTGTTGTTTCATTTCTCTCATGTCAACATAATTAGTTTTTCCTCAATGAGAAATTTGAGAGTTTGAGAGTTTGAGAGTTTGAGAGTGGTGTAATCTATGAGGATTGAGATAGGTTTAAAGTGCATCCCTGTTTGAGCTCATAGTTTGGTATGTTTTGATCTCGATACTGATCATGATTTGGTTTGGTTTGAGGAACCTCTTGTTTTGATTCAGAATTTGATTGTATTGTTACTTAAGTTTGTTCAATGCAATATAGTTTTTCTTCAAAAAGAAAGAAGAAAAAAAACTGAATGTAATGTTGGACTATTTTGGTTAGTTGGGTGGGATATTGGAGAATGCTAAAGTATTTCAAGTTTGAATAACAAGAAGACTGCCACCTAAATTAATGGTTTAGCTATATAGATTGCCACGTGTCTCAGTTACCGTTTGTTGTATAAATCAACTCTTTCTCCGTAATTCATTAAGCAAGATCATATCAAATATGGTGGATGCTATTCATTTTTTCGCAACTCAATTGGACATTGGTGTAGTGGTTCACCAACATTGGTGGAGCAATTGCTTGGCTCATTCTTTGGCACAATTTGGTCTGAAAGCACAAACCTTTTGCTTTTGGGAATATGTCGCTGCAAGCTGGTTGTCACCGCTCTTGGAAAAGGATTTAGAGAATAATTAGAATGTTTTTTTTATAAAAGTTTTTTTTAGATGTCTCGGTACTCTTTTTTATATATCTAATTTTCTTCCATTGGGGGTTTTCAACCCAAGGTTATCTGGTCTGTAAGGAATTCTTGTATTTGACTGCTTATTGAATTAAGTTTTTCACCTTCTTGATTAAAAAAAAACAGTATTCCAGTATTATACGATAATGGCTCTAACCTTATGATAAGAAACTCCACAAATGTCTTTCAATTAAAAAGTAATAAATAAAAAGTAAATTTATTAATAAAACCAAACAAACCAAGAGGCAGCCAAAGGCGTGCCCAACAAATGTACAACCAACCAGCTCAAAGCTGAAAACATTGAGAAACAATATAAAGGTCCAACAAGTTAATCAGGACCTAAAACAACAACAAAACCTAACCAAAGCTAAAAACTGAAAACAAAACTAGACCTAGCTGATGCAAAAGCCGATACCTTGCTCATCATTAGGTAAAAATCAAAGAGTGAATTAATCCGAAAATTAAACACAGCATTGCTACAAACGTCATCCCCAGGAAGGATAACAAGATGAGCGCATGTATGCTGCTTAGTCTTTGCCCTATTGTCATTCTTTTTCTTCTAGGAGCAAGTGCTTCTCGACGAGCATACATGGTTAATTTAATTCTCTCTGATATGAACAAGTAATTTCTATTCACTGATTATGATTGAACAAACAACCTGATTCCTGTGTTATTTATAAGCTAGTAAGATGGCTATGATCATCAGAATCCTTTTAGGAAAAGATAAGAAATTTGAGTTCATCAAATTAGGATTTGCTTGCTAATACTTGAAAAACAAGGAATCGAATCCTTTTTGTACTTTGTTTTCCACTTTATTAATCTAATCAAATTATAAATTTATTTGAAAGCCAGCCAAATAAATCTATGTTTTGTTCTTAGCTATAAATACATTAACTAAACGCATGGATTCCAAAATTAGATCGAAAGTTGTAGGTGCAAATTTTGGTAATCGAAATTAGTGTTTTGTGCTTTGATTTCATAACCACGTTTGTTCATGTTTAAATTGTTTCTGAGAATCATGCCTACGTGTGCCCTTTGCCATGTTATTTGTTCATATGTGAGGTGAATTTTTACTGCACTTTTTTTTTTTTTGGGTTACCCAAACAACAAAATTGACTGCATTAAATGAAGCACATCGTATTCGTATCTATAGTTTCACTGGTCGACACAATGAAAATTCTCTTGTCTCTTTGTTGTATTATGGATCATGATGAAGATTGAGCTCAACCTCTGGTCGACATTATTTGTCTGGCTAAATAGTGGACCTTGTATGGCAAGCAGCAATTGAGGTGTGAACAAGATGCTAAATTGAGGTATTTTGTCTGATGCACTACTACATTTTACACTTTGCGCGACGAAGAGAATTTCGTCGTGCAAAATACATTGTAGTCGCACAAATTTTAGAGCGACAGAAACTTCGTCGGGCAGATTCTGTCGTGCAAAGATCGTGAAGAAAGACTTTGCGTGACGAATTTTTTTCATTCGTTGCGCAAAGAGACTTTGCGCGACAAAAAAATATTAGTTGCGCAAAGTGACTTTGCGCGACGAAAAACATTGGTCGCGCAAAGCAACTTTGCATGACGAAATAATATTTGTCGGGCAAAATTTTGCGCGAGAAAAATTAAAAAAAAAATTAAAAAAATTATTTTGGTTTTTGACTTTTGGTTTTATTATTTTGGTTTTATATTAATTATTTACGCGATGAAATATTTTGGTTTTTGACTTTTTGTTTTATTATTTCTTTAATATTAATTTAATTATATTAATTATTTCAAATTTTTACTTTTTAAATTTAATTTAATTGTATGATTTTTTTTCGTTACTTTAATTTAAATTTAAATTTATTTAATTATACTGATTTATTCAAAATTTTACTTTTTAAATTTAATTTAATTACTTTAATTTAAATTGACATATTCAAAATAAAATTACATATGAAAAATAGTGATCAAATTATCCAATAAATATATATATACCCTAAAATTGTTATACAACAAATTCAACCCAAACTCCAATCCATCCCCTTTACTCAACCCCAAACCCCACACAAACTAACTCCAAAAACACATATTAATGAATTTTTTTTTTAAAATTTGGAGAGAATCTACCTTTTGGCAAGATTGAGAGTGAGTGAGAATAAGAGAGAGAAGTGAGTGTGAGAGAATTAGAGAAGATAGTGATAGAAAGATGAGAGAGTGAGTGAGAGTGAGAGATAGTGAAAAGAGAGATGAGAGAGTGAGTGAGAGTGAGAGATAGTGAAGAAAGAGATGATGAGAGATTAAGTGAGAGGAGTGAGTGTGAGAGAAATAGTGGGATTTGGGGAGAATTTGAGGAGAGGTAAGAGTAGAGAAAGACATTGAGAAAATGGTGGAGTTATTTTCATTTTAAAAGCGGTATCACTTTGCACGACGAACGACATTGTTGGTCGCGCAAAGTTTTGCGCGACGAATATTGGAATATTGGTCTCGCAAAGTTTTGCGCGACGAATATTAGTATATTGGTCGCGCAAAGTCTAATTTTTATTTTTTTTAAATCCCGCGTCCCATTTTTGGTACCTGCCCAAATTTTTAGAGTTTTGCGCGACGAATTGTTGGTCGCGCAAACTTTTGAAAGACGAAAAATTGGTTTGTAGCACGATATTTATAAAAATAATTGTTATGAATAATAAA
>NC_024130.1:14425109-14442229 GCF_000346735.1 Prunus mume
AAGTTTGGACTCAAGGACTGCAAATCGGTTGCAACACCATTGGCAGTGAATGAAAAGTTGTCTAAAGTGGATGGGAGTGACTTAGCAGATGAGACTTTGTATAGACAAATGGTAGGAAGCTTGCTCTACCTAACTGCAACAAGACCAGACATTATGTTTGCATCTAGTCTTTTGGCCAGATTCATGCACAATCCTACCAAGAAGCACATGGGAACAGCGAAAAGGGTGCTAAGATATATACAAGGTACTATAAGCTATGGCATTGCTTATGAGAAAGGAAAAGGAGCTGTGTTAATTGGCTATTGTGACAGCGATTGGAGTGGTAGTGAAGATGATATGCGGAGCACATCAGGCTATGCATTTAATTTGGGGTCAGGAGTGTTTTCTTGGGCCTCAATTAAGCAGAGCAGTGTGGCTCTCTCCACTGCAGAGGCAGAATACATGAGCGCAGCAGAGGCAACCACTCAAGCTGTTTGGCTCAGATTTGTGCTATCAGATTTTGGTGAAGAACAGGTAGAACCAACTCAGTTGTTGTGTGACAACACTTCGGCTATTGCTATATCAAAGAATCCTGTTCATCATCACAAAACTAGACACATCAATCGCAGGTTTCATTTCATTCGAGATGCTCTTCACAATGGTGAGATTGATTTGCTTTATTGCAAAACTGAAGAACAGGTTGCTGACATATTCACCAAGCCTCTAGCAAGGGATCGGTATGAGTATCTAAGGAAGGCTTTAGGTGTTATCTCAGCACAACACTTAGAAGGGAGTGTTAGTTTATAAGTGCAGCTGCTGAGATAGTTTATTATTTTCCATTTGAAAATGTAGCCGTTGGATAACAGTCCAACTGTGCAGTCAGGATGTAACTGTGCATGCCAGGTGTCTCTATCTCATAGGGTAGTGAATGAATGGCTGATCTGTAAATGATGTAATAGGAATGTTCCAATTCCTAACGGTTTTGTCAGAAGCAATATACGTATGATTTGTGTGGGAGCTGAGCTAATATTCTGCTAGCTCTTCTTCTTCCCTAAGCTCTCTCTCTCTCATTTTCTTCAGATTACATTTTCTCATCTAAGAGTTAAAATACAAGATAATAGTCTATGTATTCTAACAATTTGTTCTTCCGCAGACAACATCAACTATAATTTTCAATTCCATGCTTGACCAGAATGACGCGGGCAACAGAAGAGGCAAGATCAAGCCAATAACATAAAGAATCACAAGGAAATTTTTGACAAATCGGGCTAGGCGGCGCCTAGGCGCTAGGCGCCTGAATAGGCGGCCTTGGCGGCTCTGTGAAATATAAAATTAGTTTCTTTAGTTTTTTTTTTAAAAATTTTATTTTTTGTAATTAAATAATATATTTGCTTTATTTTAATAACTTTTATTAGTAAGTATGTTTTAATTATTATTTCCTTAGTAATATTTTAATTGAGCAATATCTTAGTCTTATTTAATTAATAATTACTAATTAGATTTTAGTTATTATTTCTTTATGAATAATTAGTATTTGGATATTTAATTTGTTTCATAAATTACTTATCAAATAGTAATTAATTTTTATGAATTATTTTGTGCACTTAAAAAACAAGAACCAACACATACATATAGTATATTTGATTTGCTTATTAACTTAGTTTTTGATTAACTGGTTTGTAGTGGTTACATGTCATCAGAATATGCAATTGATGAGTTCTACTCGATAAAATCCGATGTCAATAGTTTTGGGGTGTTGGTGCTAGATATAGTGAGTGGGAAGAGAAATATAGGATTTAATCATTGCTTGTTTTTGTTTCTTCTTTTAAATAAGCACAGTGGTTTTGAACTTTTGATACAATTTAGAAAGTAAATTCCTATACAAGCAATTTTATATTATGAAATTTAACATTCTTTGGTCCACAAAATGTTGGCAGATCCCTATTTTTGTTGTTGTATTTATGGGTTGAACATGTATTATTTGTTATAAATAAAATTCATTTTTTATTCTTGGCCAATGGGCTAATAGCTGGAAATCATTAGAATATGTGGTATCGGAAAAAAATTATATTCTCATTCCCCTAATGTCACTTGTATAAATAAAGTAATTAAGGAAATAACTCTAGCCCAGTGGGCTAAAGTGGTATTTTAGCCCAAAACCCTAAAATTATTTGCCTATCTCTTTAATTCTATAGAGTAGTTTACAAATTTTGGTGGCTGGTTTTCTAATTTTCTAGAACTCTGAAGGCACATATAACTATATCACTTCAATCTTGAAGATGTTGAGCCGCAAATCTTTGCAAAACTTAAACATGTAACGGATTGTCTGTTCCTACCACCAAAATTATTAGTTGTAAAACACTGAGAATTACATGACAGACGCTTGTATTACCCTAAATAATCTCATCTAAGAGGTTTTCTTACCATGAATGCATATGTTAAATTGTTGAGGACTGCACCATTATGTACAATCACGACCGCTCCCATACTGTGGATGGTGTTTCCAAAGTACATTCAGAATTGCTAAAAGCAAAAGTATTCAATATTTTAAAATTATAGCCGCACAGCTATACTCTTTAAATACATTTGAATATTTTAAAAGTATAGCCGCGCGGACTGATATATCTCATAGGAGAAGAGTAGGGTTGTCAAGAGTGCAATGAGAAAAAGGTTGTAATTGGCTTTAGTTCATAATTATGATGGATACAATTTAGAAAGTAAATTCTTACACAAGCAATTTTATACTATGAAATTCAACATTCTTTGGTCCACAAAATGTTGGCAGATCCCTATTTTTGTTGTTGTGTTTATGGGTTTAACCCGTATTATTTGTTATAAATAAAATTCATTTTTTATTCTTGCTCAATGGGCTAATAGCTGGAAATCATTAGAATGTATGGTATCGGAAAGAATTTAAATTCTCATTCCTCCAATGTCACTTGTATAAATAAAGTACTTGAAGAAATAACTCTAGCCAAAATTGGCTAAAGTGGTATTTTAGCACTAAACCCTAAAATTATATGACAAAATTGTACATTTTAAAAGTATAGCCGCACGACATACACTTTAAAAAATTAAAAAATTAAAAAACAGTATAGCTGAGCGAATATACCCTTTAAATATATTCAGGGTTTAGAGACAGAGAAATGAACATGAAGCTTGCAATTGGACTCACAGCCATTTCGTTTCCAAGCTTCAAAGACTCGGTTCATTTTTTTTTCCTTCAGTTTCGGCTGTTGTGTTGATTTGATTTAATTGGGCTTTCTCAATGTCTACCAAGGCAGAGACTTCGTACTCAGGGTTCGGCATCGAAAAAAGGCCGAACCTGCCTAGCTTCCTAGCCAGCAAACACCCGCCTAGGCCAATTTTTTGAACACTGCGATTGACTGAAAGTCTGAAACTCGAAATTGAAAAATAAAATACCGACATGTAAAAGTTGTCAAATTGTTGGAATTCCACGACAGCTAGGAAACCAACAATTCAATTCAAGTGATGATGCCTTCACTACAAGATCTTGAGCGCTTCAGCTTTTAGGTAACTTTATATTTCTCTTTATTAAAATTGAGTATATTGTAGGCTGTGATTGCAGGTATTAATGTATGATTGGATGCAGCTTACTTCTTTATCAAACCGACGTCCTCATGAAAGGTTGGATCTCCTACGCTTGCGAGATACAAAGGAGGTATTGCACTTTTCTCCCCTCTTCACATTGGAAATTTCAGGTGCACATGGGTATGGTATATGTAAGAATGAGATGCTACTTCTTATCTAACACATGTTGTTTGAATTCTCATTTAGAATACTTCATATATCAATGCCATATGACCTTTGATACCTTCAATTTATTTCAAAACAGAGTCGCAAACTTCTCTTCGTTGTCTCTTTAGACTGTTTTGTATCCAATTTTTCATCTGCATAGAATACAGTGCAGACTAATATATCATATAGCAGAAGAGCAGGGTTGTCAAGTGCAATGAGAAAAATACAGTAATTGGGTTTAGTTCATAACTACGATGGACATTTTAGAAAGTAAATTATTATACAAGCAATTTTATACTACGAAATTCAACAATCTTTGATCCACAAAATGTTGACGGATCCCTATTTTGTTGTTGTATTTATGGGTTAAACCCGTGTTATTTGTTATAAATAAAATCCTTTTTTTTTAATTCTTGCCCAATGGGCTAATAGCTAGAAATCATTAGAATGAGAGGTATTGGAAAGAATTTAAATTCTCATTCCCCAATATCACTTATACAAATAAAATAATTGAAGAAATAACTCTAGCCCAATAGACTAAAGTGAAATTTTAGCCCCAAACCCTAAAATGATATGACAAAATTGTATATTTAAAGGGGATAGCCGGGCGGCTATACTCGCCAAATATTAAATCACAGTATAGCCGTGCGGCTATACTCTTTAAATATATCACGAAGCTTTCGCTTGAAGAGGTTGAAGAGGACGGAGCTTGCAGTCGAAGTCACAGCCATTTCGCTTCTCTATCAACTCAAGCTTCGATTTTTTTTCTTCGGTTTTGGCTGCTTCGTCCTCCGAGTTCGGCACCCAAAAAAGACCCAACCCGCATAGGAGGCCCGCCCAGCCGCCTAGCGCCCGCCTAGCCTCTTAGCTGCCCGCCTGGGCCGAATTTTCGAACACTGCGATTGACTGAAAGTTTGAAACCCGACATTGAAAAAATTTAGCTGCAAATTTGAGCTTGAGATTGAGATTGGGAAGCTAAAGCAATGAAACACAAGTCAAGTCCATAGAAGAAGAGATCATGAGACTCTTAATTCATCTAATTCCATTCCTCTTGCTATTTCCCGCTTTATTCTCTTCTCTCTTGGCCAAACGACATGTTCACCTCACCACACCAACGACAACGATGACAATTCCTCCCTTTGACAACTCCGCCTTATTCTCTTCTCTCTTCGCATTGACGGCATGGCGCAGAAGAAAGAAATACAAAACTTGCTGACTTGGTGTCTGTCTTCAGTGGAAGGAAATGATGAAGCTATCCTATCATGGAGTTTCTGTGGTCTTGCCAATAACAAGGTTCGGTTTTTAGGCCCCCATCTCAAATTCTGACTATTTATTTCTGGTTTGGTTAAGCAATAGATTAATTGGTTTGGTTCTTCTTGCTTGAAACTTGATAAATCTTTATGCATTTGATATTCATCCATTGATGGTTCTTCTTGGTTGGATTGCATTTCTGTTATAGATTTTCACATTTGATCATGCCGTCATGTGTGCTGAGAGAAAAAAGAAGAAGAAAGATTTGTGTCCTCCTCCTTTTGCATAGGACCCCAAAACCAACCCACCAAAGAACAGAAAAAAAAAATGAAATATTACACCACCACAAGTGGAAAATCTAATTCATTTAAGCTTTTATATTTGTTCTTGTATCAGCATATGTGTTTCTGTTGTGTGAACTCCACCTCAACTCTAAAGAAAATATATATATATATATATTAGAGGGTGCATTTGCTAACGCATGGGTTGGGAATCTCTTAAGTATATTTAACTTTTCAAACTGACTTTGAAAGAACAAGATTAACACACCAACATGAAATATTGTTTATCGAGCCTCCATTAGTGTAAAAGGACTGTGACTTCATTAGCTGAGAATGCTTTAGAAGAATGATTGACTTTGAGTTCATTGAGATCCCTTTCACTATGAAAACCAGGTTTTTGAGGTTGAGGCAATGACCCTTCACCACTCATCATTACAACTGCAGCTGGCATGCTTGGCCTATTTGTCGGGTTACGCTGCACGCTTAAAAGACCTACATGATGAAGATAGAGGAGCCCCCGAGAAATTCCATTAATAATGTCAAGGCTCTTGGACCAATCTAGCATCATGCTTTTTCTTGCAATTTCTAGTCTTGTGATTTTATGTTTCCACTTGTAGGATGAAAGTAAGGTTTTCTTCAGGATCAAAAGAAGTACAAAGCTACAGAAACTGGTTGATGCTTTGTGTACCACCGTTCCCTGGATCCTGAATCATTAATAATTTTGTTTTAGAACGACCACATTATTGTTGCTTAAATGATTTGTTACCTTATTATAGATGATGCCCCTAAACTTATATATTTTTGCTTCTCATGATCAAATCCTTGTTACTTCATGATTTTGTGCAGCATCAAATGGAAGACAGTGATGAAATCGATTAAAAACACAAAACGGGGAGGAAGGAGAAGCTTAAATAAGGATGATTTCTTTACCCAAAAAAATAAGGATGATTTGTTTGGTGATAGGACAATTATGGCCTTTCCTGCTTTGGTAATTCCTTCTTAGCTTTAGCTTAGCAGATGGTGCCAAAGAGTATCTTGCTTTTGGTAAAAAAAAAAAAAGGGCCCTACTTGCTTTTACAAAAGGAAATACTAGAATTTCGTCTTCGTGATGTAGTTGCACTATATTATTGCTGGACTAGTAACTAGTTTCTTACTTTTTGCTGTTGGAATGCAGAAAGTGCTTGTTGAATGAACAATTATCCAACACTCCATCAATTAATTCTCTTGTTTGTTCTTATTATATAGGAAAAGGATTACCACATGATTGTTTTCCCAGGTTTCTTTGTATTCTTTTGAAATTTATGGTTTTGTTTTCATTTAATTTGGTGTTTAATTAACTTATTGTGTACATATGTAATTATATTAAATCGTTGTTGCAGATGGATGAACAAAGATGGGAGGACTTAGAAATGGACTGCTTGGTCAAAGTGTTGGAGAAAGTTGGAATGGAGTCTGTTGATGCTCAAAATGGTTAGGCCAAGATTGAGTCCAACTTAGTGATGAGATGTGATGGATGAGGAATGAAGGTGAGGACCTTAAGTATGTGTGTAAGGACTTGGGCAAGCGATAAATGTAAAGAAGACAAGATATACGTGGTTCACCCTTAATGAATGAGCTACGTCCACGGAGAAATATGTTCTCATTATAACGGTGTATGATTACATTTGTACATGGGGTTGAACCTGAATATAAAGATGACAAGTGAGATGCCCAGGCTAGGGATCTAAAAGAGAGTCCCCGGCCCTAGGGTCTAGCTCTGAGACCCGGATCCTCTTCTAAGTGGAGAGAAGTCCCCTTTTCAGATGGATACTATTCCCTATTATAGGGAGGTGAAAGTGGGATGTTTGTGTAGATTTCCGATGTGGGACTTTGCGCAAGTTGCCTTGGTGGTGACACGTGTCATGGTGTTGATGCTCTTGGTGCTAGTTGCTTTGAGGCTGGATATGCTCGGTTGATTATGGCGTAAACAGAGTCACTGCTTTTGGATGTCCCTTTTGTGTGCAAGTCATGGTACTACAAGGCGACCCTCAATCCTTCATACTGGCAATCTCTCATTTTCCCAGACAACGAATGTATGACAGTCTCGCCTTGGGATGTGTCTGAATGTCCAAATTTTCAAAATCTTATGGACAGATTTGCAAGTGAATATCAAGTTGATGGGGATCGCTTTTCTAAAGTTTGTGATCAATCGGAGCAGCGGAAACGCTACTGTGCTCAAGCTTCCCAAATGCTGCATACTAGAAGCCTTTGAATTTGCTGCAATGTGTAAGTTTTCTCATTTTCACTTGTTTAACAAAACAAGTTAATTTTCAAAACCCTCAAGTATACCCAGTTTAATTTTCCTTGTAAATGTAGCATTTTTGTTGTTCTGGAATGTGTGCAGGTGTCCTCACCTTGTGACTTCGAGTTTACCAGTAAATTTATTGGACAGCAAACACACGAACCCAGAGCTGATTGGCAAGTGGAAAAATTTGGAGGTGTTATCATTGGGTTCATGCTTAAATTTGGCGAAAATACTTGCAATTATACAAACACATTGCAAGAATTTTTATGGTTTAGATTTGTCCAAAGGCACTGTTCATGGGCGTGTGGCATTGTCAATTGTGAAGTTGGTGCCTAATATCAAGTACTTAAATTTGAAGGGTGCAAAAGTTAATGGGGATGGTCTTGTCACGTTGCTGCACGAATGCAAAGATCTGGTGATGTTGAACCCCAAAGATTGTTCTAGTTTTTATGAGAACGACGATGAAATATCAAAGCTTGCGTCTCATATTAGTAAATTTATGTGTGAGGGTTTTGAATTTCCTGAATTTCTTCATGGTATGGACAATTTTGTTCTTCCTGTTGATGGATGCTCATTTCATCTGCATGTGGAGGAGATGCGGGATGAAATGCCTAATGATTTGCACGATGCGTTCAATGATTTGGGCGACGAGGAATGAAGAACTATTTGATTGTACTAAGCGATATCTCATCTTTGTTATATTTACAACACTAATGAGCAATTATGTGTGTTGAGTGTGGTGTGGTGTGGTGTTCATCGTGTGTTTTTGGACAATGTTACTCTAATGAGGGCTTGTTATAAGTTCCTATCTTGATTTCATTATAAGCTGCGTTCTTAATATGGAAAATGGCCATTCTAAATTCCTTAGCTACATTTTCTGTAATATCACATGTGCTCACGATTGTTCTTCAGGCCTTGCCTCTGCCTCTATTTCTATCTTAACTTTCCCTTCCCACCAAAGGTTTTCCTAACTAAATTTCTTTGAGGTTCAGGAAAAATTTATTGGTGAAAGAATTTTGGTTGCACCAGCTTAACAACAGGCACAACCAGTAGACAAATGAAATAATATGTTATATGTAAGAATGAGATGCTACTTCTCATCTAACACATGTTGTTTGAATTCTCATTTAGAATAATTCATATATCAATGTCATATGACCTCTGATACCTTCAATTAATTTCAAAATAGAGCTGCAAACTTCTCTTCGTTGTCGATTGTTTTATATCCAATTTTTCATCTATATAGAATACAACGCGAACTGATATATCTCATAGCAGAAGAGCAGTGTTGTCAAGGGCAATAAGAAAAAAGGCTGTAATTGGGTTTAACGTGTATTATTTGTTAGAAATAAAATTCATTTTTTATTTTTGCCCAATGGGCTAATAGCTGGAAATCATTAGAATGAGAGGTATAAGAAATAATTTAAATTCTCATTCCCCAATATCTCATATACAAATAAAATAATTGAAGAAATAACTCTAGCCCAATAGGCTAAAGTGGTATTTTAGCCCTAAACCCTAAAATGATATGACAAAATTGTATATTTAAAAGGTTATAGCCGCGCGGCTGTACTTTCTAAAACATTCGAATCTTTTAAATGTATTGCCGGGCGGCTATACTCTTTAAATATTAATAAATTGGAATATTTAAAGCGTATAGCCGCTCGGCTATACTCTGTAAATATATTCCAATCCAACACGAAGCTTGCACTCGCAGGGGACGGAGCTTGCAGACGCAGTCACAGCCATTTCGCCTCTCTATCAACTCGAGCTTCGATTTGTTTTCTTTGGTTTCGGCTGCTTCGTCCTCCGAGTTCGGCACCCAAAAAAGACCCAACCCGCCTAGGAGGCCCGCCCAGCCGCCTAGCGCCCGCCTAGACCGATTTTTCGAACACTGCGATTGACTGAAAGTCTGAAACCCTAAATTGAAAAAGTTTAGCTACAAATTTGAGCTTGAGATTGAGATTGAGAAGCCGAAGCAAGCACAAGTCAAGTACATAGAAGAAGAGATCATGAGACTCTTAATTCGTCTAATTCCATTCCTCTTGCTATTTCCCGCTTTATTCTCTTCTCTTGGCCAAACGACATGTTCACCTCACCACACCAACGACAATGATGACAATTCCTCCCTTTGACAACTCCGCCTTATTCTCTTCTCTCTTCGCATTGACGGCCTGGCACAGAAGAAAAAAATACAAAATTTGCTGACTTGGTGTCTGTCTTCAGTGGAAGGAAATGATGAAGCTATCCTATCATGGAGTTTCTATGTTCTTTCCAATAACAAGGTTCGGTTTTTAGGTCCCAATCTCAAATTCTGACGATTTATTTCTGGTTTGGTTAAGCAATAGATTGATTGGTTTCTTGCTTGAAACTTGATAAATCTTTATGCATTCGATATTCATTCATTGATGGTTCTTCTTGGTTGGACTGCTTTTCATTCTTTGGATATTGCATTTCTGTTATAGATTTTCACATTTGATCATGCCCTCTTGTTTGCTGACAGAAAAAAATATACATGAAAGATTTGTCTCCTCCTCCTCTTGCGTAGGAACACAAAACCAACCCACTAAAGAACAGAAAAAAAATTTGAAATATTACACCGCCTCAAGTGAAAAATCTAATTCATTTAAGCTTTTATATTTGTTCATGTATCAGCATCTGTGTTTCTGTAGTGTGAACTCCACCTCAACTCCGAAGGAAACAAAAAAAAAAAAAAAAATAGAGGGTGCATTTGCTAACGCATGGGTTGGGAATCTCTTAATTATATTTAACTTTTCAAACTGACTTCAAAAGCACCAAATTAACACACCAACATGAAATATTGTTTATCGAGCCTCCATTAGTGTAAAAGGACTGTGACTGCATTAACTGAAAATGCTTTAGAAGAAGGATCGACTTCCAGTTCATTGAGATCCCTTCATTATAAAAACCAGGTTTTTGAGGTTGAGGCAATGACCCTTCACCACTCAGCATTACAACTGCAGCTGGCATGCTCGGTCTATCTGCCGGGTTACGCTGCACACTTGAAAGACCTACATGAATTAATCTCACAACTTCATGTGGATCACTGGAGTCCCCTACTGATGTATCAAGCACTTCAATGGACCCGCTTTCTGTGTATAGCATCCATGCCTAAACGAATTCCTCAAAAGTTCAAAACTGTTGTGCTTAATTAAAAGAAGAAACAGAAACAAGTAATGAGTAAATCCTTTGTTCCTCTTCCCACTCGCTATCTCTAGCACCAACTCACCTATTCTTCAACTCATTGAAATCCTCTGTTTCTCCTCATGTGTAACCTCATTCTTCAACTCATTGAGTCCTTGTGTAGAATGTTTTGAGAGCCTTTTCACAGCTATTTCTTCTCCATCTTTTAATGTACCCTGAAATCCATTAGCCACATATGATGACCAAAATCCATACTCTTTTGTTCGCAGACGTTCAATATACGACTTGTATCCATAGTCCTGACCCAAATGACATGTGGAAACTGTCAAATTTAATTGTGGGGAGGACTATGTTTGATTTTACCTTAAAGACTGATCCTAAACCACCTTCTCCAAGTTTATTGTTGTTTGAAAAGTTTTTGGTTGCACAAACAACAGTGGCCAAGTCAAATAATGGTAATTCCATATCTTCCTTTTGGCCGGGCTTCAGTTCTCCTGTGAAGTATGTAGTGAAGTAAATAATGTAGCATGGAACCTTAGCTTAGAAACCAGAGAGGCAACAGCAAAATTTTTCTATAGAACTGAACCTACCTATCTTAGAAAATGGAGGGGGCAGAAGAGACCTCACATATAATAGCAGGGTTAGGCCCAGGATCAGCAGTGCAGTAGACAACACAGTACTGGTTACTATGATCTTTGTATTGTGTCCTTGATCTAGGAATGAAGTATTTGAAAGCAGAAGATTGAGAAGTCAGAAATTCATAAAGAAAAAAATCTTTACTTTTTATCATCCAACGAACAATTAATGCTAGTTTTTGAGACAATTCTAAAGAAATATTTTTCTAATAATGTCAAAAGTTTTCTGGCTCTATCTTGTTTCTAATCATGTCACTGCTGGAAGATTTCTTTCTTCTTTTTTCCTTGGTGGCTTTTATTTTTCTTTCAAACTTTGTTTTAAACAGCAAGATGATTCCATACCTAGTTCTGATGAAGCCATTCTTATGTAAATATCTTGCCCATTTATATTGGAATATCTTATATCAACCAGATCGCTGAACCACAGCAAGCACCCCCTTCCTCCATCTCGGATATCCAAATTTGAAAAAGCGGTGCAGGAGCAGATGTTCATGCACATCATCTCACATTCCTTGAGGTACATACTTGTGTTTACCAGGATTGTTCTGTACTTGGCAATTTCACCCCAGAGTACTTCTTGAAGATGTCTCCACTGCAATTCAGTTGGCTCTTTCTCACACAGCTATATGACCAATCCACCAAGTCCCAGTCTTGTTGAAAGTTCGGTATAAATCCTTTCAAGCAGCTACATACTGGGGACTTGTCAATACTACATGCACCATTCGGACCACATATTCCATATTTGTCACAGATATCGGTCGTTGCTATTAGATAAACGACCCAACCTTGGTTTCCATCACTCTTGATGTAGCTCAGCCCAAATCCATCTTGAGTTAACGCCAACCTGAAAAGAGTTGAGCTGTTAGAAGCTTGTAACCATAATATACTTCATCATCATTATCCAACACAAAATCATATGTTGGATTTAAATTATGCATCCCACTATTGGATTCCATTCCATGGCGCAGTCCGATATTTTATAACAGAACCCTCCCTCAGAATTAATTCATGGTATCCATAAGGACCAAGATGATATGCATAATGTCCTTGAGAAGGATCCTGGGGCCTTTTCCAGGGTGTAAAATGCCAATTAAAACCTGGGATTTTGTTCCTAACAAGCTTCATACCTGGTATTAATGTATCACCTGGGTAATCAAAACTCTGCCATAAAATATTATCAGGGTCATTATGACCATTGCCATCTATCACAACAAGATTTCTGGAATCCAAAAGTTGTGCCACTGGATTCTGTGCAGAACTTGATGTGTTGGAAGGCCTGTAGTGTTCTTATGGTCGACAGGGACAAGAATTCCAGGGCTGCTCAACTTGAATACACCTGATGAACTAGTGAGGGTTGTGTTTCTTTTAATCTGCACTATATATGCAGAGTCTGACTCTAATTAGAAGATAATTGTATTAATTTGGTAAAGCTTTGTCTGTAACTCTCTGACCTTTAAAAATTTCACAATTAGCAGCATTGGCAATACTTGATTAGAAAGTAGAACCCTACAGTATATAGTTAAGTTGAGTAGCTGGGAAGACAATTAGTAACCTTTCAATACTAAAGTTGAATAGTGGGGAGACAAATTACTAAAGTTTCAAGGACAGATAAATAGGATGAATTTCTCATAAGGGATCCCCCTTCACTGTAGCTTGGAGTAGAATTTATTTTGACACAATATCAAGTATCAATGTAAACACGTTACTGATGCATTATCGACAATATCGATGCACGTCATACCAAATTTAGATGCGTAATTGAATGGAAATAAACATCACTCTCTCCAGTGTGAAATGGAGAAAATTCTCTTCAATCAAAAGTGGGCTTACTTCAAATTTAGTTCAAGAATGATGGTGTCTTGCTTGACAATTGACAATTAGGATCCTCTAGTAGAAAAATCTAAATCATTTGTGGTCATCCACTCACTTGGTCAGTCTTCCAGAATCAAATACCAAATCAACTCAAAGGAAGCTGCAATTTTCTGAATTGTATACTTGTTTTAATTCTTCTTATCTTTTTCTCTCTTTCAGTTTTTTTTTTCTCCCTCAAGTTAATACTTAAGTGAGTTGCCAAATGGGTTAAAAAAAGAGAGTAGAAGAGATGAACCCCACATTTGACTTTAATAGACAAATGCCCAAGAGAAGTACCAATAAGAGCATTTATATTTTTTTCAATTCTAACATCATGTCATCTATATCGCAATAGGCCATTGTAGTTAAATTTTCAAATAACCAAGATGCTCTCTATTTTCCAGAGAAGACTAGAAAACAACTTAGCATCTATCTGGTGCTGCTTCTTCCAAACATTAGAAAAAACAGAGCTACACGCAGGAGGAGCACAGGAGATGACACAATACTGCCTACTATGGATGATTCTTACTTTCTTCACGTTCAATGAGACTATAAAATATAACCCAAGTGGTGTAACCCCCCGGGGCGAAAATTGGGTTTAGCAGGTTTAGCACTGATTGTTGTATAGTCTTCATGATCTAGGCAGGAAATATAATTGAAAGCAAAAAAGAGTGAGAAGTTAGATATTGATAAAGAAAAAAAAAACCTTCTGTAATGTCTATCATCCATTGATTTTAACAGACGAATTTTGAAAGTAGAGTTTGATAATTGTGTCCAAATCCAAAATTATAGAGTAACAACCTTTGGGTTTGATATGTTTTGACCTTAATTTTTGTACATGATCATGAAGAGATGGATAACTCCCAATTGACTGTTCCATATCCAAAGACGTTTCTTTTTTTCTCTTGTTTTCTTTAAAATTTGCATTAACACACTGACTTTTGAGATTAAAAATGACTCGATACCTAGTTCTGATGCTGCCATTCTAAAATAAATATCTTGCCCATTTTCAGTGAAATTTCTTACATCAATCAGCTCACTAAACCACAGCAGTATCAAGGGGCTTTTGATTCTGTGGGCGTTTGGCAAGAGACCCTTGCTGGGATTGAAGCTACTGTCCTAAATTACTTTGGTGATATTTTCCTTTCCCATGGCATTCTCTGTAGTGCTCTACAGAAAACCTTATCTGTTATTTCCCTTTGTGTCCCAGTAGAGATGAACTTATCTCTGATGCAGCCATACTCCCAAGAAGAAATTCGTGAGGCCTTATTCCAGATGCACCCATCCAAATCCCCTGGCCCCGATAGTTGTCCCCACTCTTCTTCCAACAATACTGGCATATTGTGGGTCCAGATGTGACCTCTGCTGTCATCTTTTTTCTCTCCTCGAGTCGTTTATTGAACGAGGTCAATTTCGACTCTGATTCCCAAGGTCAAGGATCCGGTGAACTTGTCCCAGATGCGTCTTATTAGATTATGTAATGCCATTTACAAAATTGGCAAGAAAGTCTTGGCTAACCGTTTAAAGCCATGGTCGTAAAAAAAATAATCTCCCTTTTTTAGAGTGCTTTTGTTCCTAGTCGTCTCATTCCTGACAACACCCTTGTGGCTTCTGAGATTGGTCATTTTCTCCACAATAAGCGTCTTGGAAAGACGGGTTTTTTGGCCCTCAAGTTGGACCTTGGCAAGGCTTTTGATAGAGTTGAATGGGGGTTTCTTGAAGCGCTTATGTTGCGGCTTGGTTTCTCTCATACTTGGGTCAAACTGATCATGGCTTGTGTTTATTCTGTTAGTTACTCTTTTCTCATTAATGGTGAGCCTCATAGGCGTCTTTTTCCCTCCAGAGGGACCCACTCTCCCCTTAACTCGTCCTTCTGTGTGTTGAAGGCCTCTCTTCTTTGATTGCCCAGCATGATCGTGAAGGAAAGCTATCTGGTATCGCTATTTGTCGTGATGCTCTTAAGGTTCACCACATTTTATTTGCTGATGACAGTTTCCTTCTTCTTTTTTTCCAAAGTCGGAAGCAACTTTAATAAAAGCGGATGTAAACGTTTACATCCATTGCAAGGAAATTAAATAGCCATTGCAGGCCAAGTTGGCCCCAACTAGAACAACCCCCATTACGAAATGCATAGGCAGCAACTTGGTGAGCCATCTTATTGCAATTACGCGGTGTGTAAAGGAAAGTCACCTGCTGGACTGTCTGCGTCCACATCAGTACATCATAGATGATCCCTTCCACATCCGCATCAGGTTATCTCTGACCAGAAAGCATCTGAACTACTTTCAAAGAGTCAAATTCAGTTTCTATTTTACCATACCCACTTCCAGAGCAGACCTTCAAGGTTTTGCGGATGGCCTCAGCCTTCATCATCAGAGCTGAACTTGCCATCATATTACCAATACCATCCCCCTGAACCATCCAACCAAAATCATCTCTGATCACCCAGCCAATACCACATTTTCTATTCTATGCCTTCCAAGCCGCATCAGAATTGGCTTTGATCACTCCAGCTGGTGGTTTTTTCCACCATTCCTAAACCTTGTGCACTTCCTCAGGTGGTCTAGGAAGATCACCAAACTGAGGAGCCCGGGCATCAAGCATCTCTTGACACTCCTGACATTGAGCGAAAAACGTCTGAAGAGTCTCCACAGGATCAACATGTGTCCCCTCAAAAACCCCTCTGTTTCTACTTTTCCAAAGTTGCCACAATCCCACCACAACCATTCTCAGAACCTCCGTTGCTCTTTCATATCAACCAAACTGTTTCACCACCTCCTCCTAACAGGCCAGAAAATCCCCCTTGGAGCTAGAAGGGAATGGCAAACTAGAAAACTCTTGCATAATCACACTGAAACAATATATGTTCATGTGTCTCATTTTATCGTCCACATCAAGCACAGAAATCCTCCACATCGATATGCCTTCGGCATAGATTAGCCTGAACTGCAAGAGAATTACACAAGCCCTCCATAAGAACAATCTTAACTTGTTTGGCACTTTGATCCCCCATATCACTTTCCAGAGCTTCCATTGTGTCCCTTATTTACTACACTCTCCCTCACCTTTTCACCCCAACTCGCCATTTCGCTGTAAATTCGATGGTTGAAATATAAGTGGTGAGCTGATAAGAATGTAATTAGGCCTCTAAGCAAAATGGTGTATTCACTTAGTCTCTAAATTAGACAAGTGTTAGGCATTAGACATGTTAAGTGGTTATAGCCACATGTAAAAATCCTAGAGAGCAGTTTTGGATGTAAGGCTGTGATTCTCAGTGATGTAAGAGAATCCAGCTATTCTTTCTAACAGCCTTTTAGCTCACACAGAGCTGGCTTTATTTTGACAGAACAGTGCAATAGAAAAATACACACGAATTGATTCATTCTTAGCTCTCTCTTATCTCTGCATTCTTTCTTCTCTCTCAACCTATTCAAAACTCTAACATGGCCTCAGAGCCAGGTTGGGTCTCTTGATCTGGGTGTAATCTGTGGGTCACTGAGCTCAATCGAAGCTCATCTAAACATTTGAGAAGAGGAATTGTTTGATTCGGACCAAAATATGGCTGGATCTGGAAGCTCAGAAGTTCGAACTCCGATTTTCTCTGGTGAGAACTACGAGTTCTGGAGGATTAAGATGGTGACGATCTTCAAATCTCTTGGGCTATGGAATCTGGTAGAAAAGGGGATTCCAACCCCTGATTCGAAGAAGAAGACGAAGAAGCTTGAAGAATCATTGGAGGGAGAAAAAGCTGATGCAGAGATGATTGCTGTGCTCATGAAGGACGCAAAGGCTCTGGGCATCATTCATAATGCAGTCTCTGACCAGATATTTCCTCGGATTGCAAACGCTGACTCAGCTAAAATGGCATGGAATCTGTTTGGGCCTAAAAATTGACACACCCAGCCCAGCAAAAAT
>NC_024130.1:14442306-14454440 GCF_000346735.1 Prunus mume
CCAGCCCAAAGTTTTTCAAGGCAAACAAAACTAACCTGGGGCTCACAGGCCCATTAATGTGATAAAAAAGGGGGAGCCCAGAAACAGGAAACAATCCCACGTGACATCTTTGGGATAAAGAAAAGTCAGCAATGGCAACTGTCATAGAAGAAGTGATTGAAAAGTTTATGACATCAAGCTGTTCTGAAAAACCTGAAAACCCTGAAGATCAAAATCCCTCTTACATATATATATTCAGAGATTTTTTCTTCTATTTTTACAGAGAAGGTAATTCTCCCAAAGAGATAAGCAAGCTACAATCTCAGAGAAAGATAAGCAGGAAAGAAGGGAGCTGTCCAGAAAATAAGTCAAACTAACCATCACGGGTGAAATCTCACAAGGGGCAGTTGAAATTGGGAAAAGAGATTAGGTTCTTTTTCAAGAAAAACAAGGAAGTGATTGCCTATTTGAGAGTCTATCTGCCAAAACTGATGAAATCCTATTTTCTTTCTTTCCATTAAAGAAGGAAAAAGGGGAGATATCTTTTTGCCGCCCAATATTAAACAGAATCACCCTACTCCAGAAAAACATTACTATAAATACAAGAAGGAGTGACCAGGATAAGAGAACAACAAAAATTCATCATCCAATCAAACAAAAATCTTACACAAGGAAATCATCAGTCAAATAGACAACTCAAAATCAACCAACAAGCCCACTTGAATTTCAAGTAAAACCAGCTTCAGATCAGAATTCCCAAGGCTCAGACTTAAGAAGTAAGTCATTCAAAACGAGATTTCTCTCGTTACAAATTTGGTTCAGCAAAAAAAACCAAGACAGGTAGAGCTTGAGTTCTCTCCAAATATGGAAAACCTCAACAAAATTCACAGTGCAGTCTCTAGCCCACTGATGTCCTAAAAAACAGTCACTTCTGCCCGTGCAGACTGAGGAAACCGCAATTCTGCCCACTCAAAAGCTTCACAAAAGCTTGAGGTACATTGAAGCTATGCCAGAATCAACCTTTGGTATCGATTTATAGTTGAAACCTAGCAGTCAAAGTTTTCAACGGTCCAGTCCAGCCCAGGCATTTCCAGTCCAGCCCGGATCAGAACCTTCCATCTCGACAGATATGGAGTTCCAGCTGTATCTTCATCTCTCTCTTGCATGAGCATTTATTGTTATAGTTTTGTAAAAGGCAATTCCGCCTAAAAACATTTTAAATTCCATCAACCATTCTGGCCAGAACAACCTCTTTATACTGAGATAAATTGTTAAAGTCCATAATGTAGATATAGCTGAGAAGGCATTTGGTTCTTTCTCAGTTGAAACAAAAGGGCAGAATAAGAACGGCTTTCAAACTGGTTCTGCTAAGTCTCAGAAAAATTGGAAGTTGAATAACAAACCATGGGAGTCTAGGCAGAAGCCACAGCAAGCCGGTGCTGCACAGACCTCAAATGGATCACAATATGTGCATCAAGATGGAGTGAAGCCTCAATGCAAAGTTTGCTCGAAATTCCATTTTGGGGAATGTAGATATAAGGGCCAATCTAAGTGCTATAAGTGTGATAGATTTGGACATTGGGCTAGAGATTGTACTGCAAACAAAGGAGTGCAGAAAGCAAACAATGCAAGTCAAGTAGAAGTAAAAGGAAATCTGTTTTTTGCTAATTGTGCAATTTCAAAGAAGAGTGCAAATGGAGAATGGTATGTAGACAAAACAAGGCTGGTTCCTCCTGCCGAGCCGAAGTTCCAGACTTTGAGTTGAAATATTCAGCCTTGGCGTGAATTGCCACTTGCTTCGTCAGTTCGTCATAGGTGTGCCAGTTGCTACTATGCACGAGGTACCGAAAGTATGATGACCGAAGGCCACTCTTGAAGACGTCGTAGGCTGCCCTGTCGTCTGTTTTCGGACATCTCGAGTATTCGTGACTGAAGTGTGCAGCGTATTCTCGTAAGGGCTCATCCTCTCTCTGCCGAATCGTGTACAGATCATCGGTAGAGTACAGACGGTCTGTCTAGATTATAAAGTGATTGAGAAAAATCTGTTTCAGTTCGTCGAAGGAGTCCATCGTTTTCGGTTCCAATCGGTAGAACCAATTCAATGTGCCTCTGTAAGTGCGGACGAAAATAGCAGGCATTGCCCTTCATCACTGAGCCCCTTGCATCCTATTGCCGATTGGAAGGAGTGAAGATGCATTAAGGGGTCTTCCACCCCTGTGTAGAACGGTATACGTAGAGGCTGTATGTCTCTAACCTTCCGTGAGCGCTTTGTACGTTCGGTAAATGGTCCTGGCCGAAGCTTTCCCCAGTATAGTTCCTGAGAGCGAACTCGGTCATTTTCCATCTTCTGGACTTTTTGGAAGAGAAGTCGGATAACGAGATCTCGACTCGAGATTTCCTCGGAACCGTAGTCTTCCAAACATTTTTGGGGGCTTACGGGCCTGGCCTCCGAGTACCTCGTTGGCGTTGCCGAATGGTAGATGGAGCTAGTCTTGGAAGGGACATACTTGGAATCTGACTCTTTGGTGGATCGTAAGCCCTGAGCCTTCCGAATCGGTGACTTATTTCCCAGGGCTTTCAACTGTGAGTCTCAGAGTTTTGCGTTGATCCTGATTGGAGATCTCTGCCGTTCAGCCTCCTTATCGTTGATCCGATGCCGACAATCGACATAAACTTTCTTCGGTATGTGAGGCTGGTCCCAGGGTGCCGGAACTACCAACTGCTTGGAAGGCGCAGGCGTTGTCTTTACCCTCTTTTTACCTTTCTTGTGTCGACTATGAGACTGCAGGCTCTGGGATGATTGAGTTGTTTGAATGGTTTGCGTTTGCTGCTGATTGAGCAGTTGCTGGGTTTCTTCCACTTTGGACGAAAGAAAGTTGTTGTGTTCTTGCAACTTAGCCATGTCCTGCCAAAGGGAGGTTATCAGAGCCAGAAGCTCGGCTTCGGCAGTGAGTTGCATAATGGGCGAATTGCCGAACGGAGTGCATGGGGGCAGCACTGGGCTAGCTCCGCTCTGCCTTCCGAACGGTGGCCCTTCTTCGGGCAGAAATACTGGTACTGAAGTGATCCCATGTGTTTTTTTTTTAGGGATGGTGGGTTGGTTCAGATCGTATTCCCATAGACAGCGCCAAATTGTTGACGTTGAAAAATGATTCGGCACTTTCCCGCGCAACTTAGTGATGTTGGACCTTCGGTGTGCTCTGGGCCTCGGTAGAGCGCGTGATCTGCAAGATAACAAATACTCGGTAAGGACACCGGTGTGGTACCGGCCGAAGGCTCTCCGATGCTTAAGTAAGTACGGATTTAGTAAAGTTGAACTACAGATCAATAGGCTGTATGCCGTAAGTTCAGATTACCTCTATTTTTGGGAATTGTGCTTCTTTTATAGACCTTGGGAGGTGTGCAAGTTGTGTAGAATTTCGATGTGGGACTGTAGACATCGATTGTGGGCTTGCCACATGTCCTAGAGGAGGTGGTTGCCCTAATCGTTGGATCGGTAGGCTGGGTGCCGAAGCAAGGTGCCGAAGGCTACAATAGACCCAATCTTGTCCACGCGTCCGATTCTCATTGGCTGTTCATTTTGGTATAAACAAGGTGTCTCTTTCTGATTTCAATATAGTGTTAATGCTTATTTGGGCCATTTGTAAGGAGCGCAACTCCCACCTTTGGGATGGTACTCGTGTTGACCCTGCATTTGTCTCTTTGTAGGCTACTAGTTGGCTTCAGGAGTTCCATTGTGTTCATTCGATCCCCTACACACACTGCCCCCTACTGCCCATGAGATGGTTGGCGCCCTTGGAAGGCTGGTTCAAAATTAATGTTGATGGGGCCTTGAACATCCCCCTCGGCCTGGGGTGTGGGTGTGGTGGTCCGTGACTGCCGAGGAAATTTCATCTATGCTCGCATTCGGAGGTTCTGCCATATCTATCGGGCTGAGCACATTGAACTGCTTGTTGTGTGTGAAGGTTTGAGTCTGGGTTCTTCTCTTGGTAATCCCCAGCTCGCCTTAGAAAGTGACTCTCTCACGACTGTCACCACTATCTTAAGGAAAAATACTGACTCTTCTTTTCTTGGCCACCTCTACGAGGACGCCAAGTTCCTTTTATCTCAGTTTGCTGGGGCTATTGTTGCCCATGTTTCTCGCCACTGCAATGATGTCGCTCATTGCTTGGCTAAATTCTCTTTCTATTGATGGTTTGGCTGACTGGAATGAGTGGCCCCATGCTATCATCCAGGATGCCTCTTAAATGATTGTAATCTGCTCTAGTTTCTTCAATGAATTTCGTTCTTTTCCAAAAAAAAAAAAAAAAAAAAAAAAAATGGGGGAAAAAAAGGGATGGAAAAAAATAAAAGGAATAAAAAAAAAAAAAAAAAAAAAAAAAAAAAAAAAAAAAAAAAAAAAAAAAAAAAAAAAAAAAAAAAAAAAAAAAAAAAAAAAAAAAAAAAAAAAAAAAAAAAAAAAAAAAAAAAAAAAAAGCATGGGGAACAAAAAGTGATGGAATAAATTACAAGGCATGAAAAGCAACAAGAGAAAGGTCTCAATCAGGATGGTAGACAACTTCACGTGGCCATGGAATATTCCTATTGTCTTGATGGGTGTAGGAGTATAGATGATTATTGTTAATGTTATTAATTCGGATAAGGATAAAATAATAGCAAATGCATAATAAATTTTTTATATCAACTAAAACTTGTTCAGATTAAATACATAGTCAATCTCTTTCTTTTTGGTGCTGTAGTGCTTTGCCTCAATTTGTTTGATTTTGCTATTTTCCCTTTGTGCTTGAAGTAAGTCTGATTTAATTTATGGATCCTAGTTGGCTAGTACGATATATGAGGTTTTGATGTTATTTTGTTTGGTAATAATCTGAACAATTTAGGCATTTGGGTATTGTAAGCATGATTTTGTTTTGGTGTATCTTTGTTTTTGTAACTCAAGACAAGACTTGATGGTCTTGAAAGATGCATTTTACTAGAGTGAAAAAAATTGGGTTGATTAGTCTAATAACCAATGTTGTTAATTATGAAAATAATGAATATATATTGTCCACATTGTTGTTTTTAAAAAATACGAAAAGATATTCCATTAAAAAACCATAAAACAGTACATAGTGAGAATCAATATGTTAACCGGCCTCATTAAAATCTGCTCAAAGGAAACCACATGGGACAAAATTCCGGGGGAGGAAAGAGTACCACCCATACTTTCGATTAACAAAAGAGTCAAACTCATATGAACTGACAAAAGAAGGCCTCTTATGATGAAACAAATTGATCTATTGAAATTTAGCATCATAGTTCTTTGCACAGATAAAACTTCTCTCTGCGGGCATTGATTCAAAACTGAAAAGTACTCCGTTCCTTGCATTCCATGATAGCCACAACCAACACGGGGCACACACAACCACAACCTGTCGACGACCCCGAAACCAGAAAATAGAGTATCCAGGATATCAGATATGCCAAAACACCAGTATTTTGGGGCAAAATCAAAGGAGAGGTAAACCACACAGATCCGAAGTAGATCAGAAAACTCCAATCTGCAAATCAGAAACACAAAACCAAACCAAGAAAACAAAGAGGGAGGGGAGGGGCGAGTAGAAGGAGAGGATGAGGAAGGGGGGAAAGGGATTGGAGGGGAGAAGAGGGATGCTGGAATTCCTTAGTCTAGAGTATTTTTTCTTCTTTCGAGAGGACCCAAGGACACCATTGTCGACATTGTTGTTAAGTAACCATTATTGTTGTAATATACATTTTTGTTATAAGTATTTTTCTTTTCTTTTTCTTTCCTGTGATAGTTGTGATTATTTCTGTTGATTCTTAGATACATATATAGATAATGTAAAGATGTTGATGAATTAGTTCCGGGTCTTAACTGTTAAAGTGATCTTATAATGGGAAAGTTGGTTTTACTTCCTCCATATAGAAGGAGGAGCGTGTGGAACTAGTTTTGTCCCCTTGGCACCATATAGAATTAGTTTTGTCCTCTGCCTGCCTCAATTAATTTTGTACCTTTATCAATTAGTTAGACCACTGAAGTTTTCTTGTTCAACATGGCATGTGGTGTTAATTGTAATTGTGACAGAGTCTGATAGATCCCATCAATTCATTGTTTGTGGAAGATCTTGATAAGATTTTTTTTTGGCTTCTTTGTTTAGACGATGTATATACTTACATAAAATAAATAATAATTTTATTTTCCAAAAACATCTTGAAAATATTTTATTATTGTTGGTTAAAAGTTACAGATTCGGATGGATGCTTCTTAGTCTTTGCCCTATTGTCATTCTTCTTGTTCTAGGAGCAAGTGCTTCTTGACGAGCAGACATGGTTAATCCTTTCTAATATGAAAAAGTTAATTTATATTTAATAATTTTGATAGAATAAAGAACTTGGCTATCATGTTATTTATAAGCTAGGAATATGGTTATGATCATCGGAAAAAGATTTAAAATTTTAAGTTCATCAAATTAGGATTTGCTGGCTAATACTTGAATCACTAGGACTCGAATCCTTTTTGTGTTTCACTTTATTAATCTAATCAACTATAAATACTTTCTAAACGCGTTTTTGGTGTCCCATATGGATTCCAAAATTAAATCGAAAGTTATCGGTGCAAATTGTGTTAATAGAAATTAATGTTTTGTGCTTTGATTTCATAACCAAAGTTATAAATGAAGCAGCGAGCGTGTCTATACACAGTTTCAGGTCGACATTATTTGTCTGGCTAAATAGTTGATTGATTGAGGTGTTTGTCTTTATGCATAACGTATTTGTCACTACCTATGAATTCTGGGTTTTTGGATGAAAGCCCCCTTCCCAAAAGAATTAAGAATATTTCTGAGTTTTCATATTACAATACCTTATAGTAACAAAAATAAAATAAAAAAATAAAAAATTAGAATGCCATATAATTAGTAGAGCCATTTATCTGCGGGGTGTGAAGCCAAGTGAGCAAGTAGAACGGAAGGTTCCAGTTTCATTGTTTATCAGGTCGACATTTGGTAGTTTACTAGTTTTTCATTACATAATTACTCCTTGTTGTCAAAGTGAAATCTCTCATTATGAATTCAGTGGTAAAGAGCGTTCACACACCCAAAATTGACGTCGGCTTGTAAGTCTCTCTAGTAGAAGGAGAACCTTGATTATGGGATCTATTTTGGCCATATATATATGGACACGATCAAGATGTTTAAACCTTCTTTGCCTAATAAGAACAAGGGTGTCTCTTTGTTTTGGTGCCTACCTTGCACCCCAAAACAGTGTACGCTCTCTGGACACTTGGGCGTCTTTGAAAATTTAGATTTTTTTTTTTTTTTCAGAAAAAGAAAGTTTATAAATACCACCACCTCCATCTACAAGTTAATGCATGTATATTTCAATCAGTCACTTCACTGCCTGAGGGAATTTAGTTCTAAAATGGCTTCTGCATTTGCAACTATTGCTCTTCTTCTCTCCCTTAACCTTGTGTTTTTCACTACAGTGAGTTCAGATCATCATGTTCCTAATTATCCACCAACACCACCAAAAACCCCAAAACACCCTCCCCCGTCAACCCCAACCTCAACCCTAACACAATCTCTTCTAACCCCAATCCCAACGCTAGAACAACCTCCTTCAACCACAACCCCAACACAATCTCCTCTAACCCTAATCCCAACGCCAGAACAACCTCCTTTGACCCTAACTTTGACTCCGACCTTGACCCCAAGCCCAAGCCCAAGCCCTTCTAAAGCCTCTTGCCCTGAGGACACCCTTAAGCTTGGGGTATGTGGCAATTTGTTGAATGACTTGGTGCACCCTGTTTTGGAGACCCTACCAAAGACCCCTTGCTGTAAACTCATTGTGGGTCTTGCTGATGTTGATGCTGTTGTGTGCCTTTGCACTGCCATTAAAGCCAACATTTTGGGCATCAATCTTAATGTGCCAGTCTCCTTAAACTTGCTTTTGAATTTATGTGGTAAGTCTATCCCAACAGACTTCCAATGCTCCTAGGGGTGCCATGACCTTCTCATCTAGTGCTGCCCTTCTGAAGCTTTGTTGGAATGAAAAATAAAAATATATTACCTTCGAAATGTAATATATTATGCATTTTGGCTTTACTTTGTAATATATTATGCATGTTTCCTTCGAAATGTAGCTGAGATTTAGGGTGTTCTCTCTTAGGAATGTTCATACATTTCCTTCAAAATAAAAATAAAAATTATGCATGTTTCACTCTTGAGTTTGTGGTTTTTATTAGGATTTGTCCAATATAGATCCCTGCATTTTCTATTTCCTATACATATACCCATCACTCTATAAATCTAAGTGTAAAACCCAATTTCAAATTTAAATTACCAGTAGGATATAAGAGATCGTAGTATTCCTATATTTTTACATCATTGCCACCATACTTTATATTTTATAAGAGGTCGTAGGTAACTTGCTTACTTGAATCCCAGTCATTGGGTTTTATTTGAAAAAATTGGGTATTTAAATATAAAAATAAAGAAAAGGGTTGTAGGTGATTAAAAATGAATTTTATGGGTCTAAGCTCAATTTACTATTTTTATATTATTGATATAGACAATGAAAATTAAATAATGCGCCAATCATGATTATTAGTTACATGTATCTCATCATTTCGACAACCGAAAATGAGAAAAAAATAATAATAATAAAATAATAAAATAAAAAAGGTGTTAGTATCTTGCTTGAATGCATGGTCTAAATTGACATATGACAACATGATACACCATTAGGCAAGATAAGCCTCACAAGAAAACATTGTTTTTCCCGTTATCACTCATGTGCCTATAGATAGTAAATTCATCCTTAAATGTGTGATTTTAGTTAACATGGCAGGATCGTATGATTAAATAGATATAATTATTGAGTTTATTTCTTTGGGAAACCAAATATGAACCACATGTGCAACATCATTCATTTTCGATAGAGTTCTTGCTTCTACCATGCATTTTGTAAAACTACGCAGCATAAATTAATCTGGCTGGTTTAATCCAATAACATCAATCATATGCAATATCAATGAGGACATCAATAAGGTATGACAATTTCTAATTAAGCACAGACAAAGCCTTGTGGCACCTTTCCCGTACATACATTAACAAGCAAACTAAGAGCAACATGCACTTCGAGCTTGACAATTCCCAGGACATTGGCCTTAATAGCAGTGCACAGACACAATGCAGCTTCAAGAACTGCAAGACCCTTTTGTCCCAATAACCTCGGTCACCAACCCTAACCAGCTGCGTTTGGGGCATTTTGTTAAATTTGCTGTGTAATGTCCTTGTTGTCCGATAAAATCAGCACGAGAGCTTTCTGTCCAAGAAAACCAGCTCGAGCGTGTTTGGTTAGAGACTTTTGTCTGCAGTTGCTTTTAGGAAGCCAAGTTGCTTCTAATATTTTGTAAGGTTAAATATTTGTTTTAGGCTGTAGATATTATCAGCTTTTACTCAAGTTGGTTAAGTGTTGGTGTGTGTTCAAATAGTGTGAAGCACATGCACATTTCTATATATGTATATAAGAGAGGAAAACCTCTCCACTAAGTTTTCATCCATCAGAAAAATATCAGAGAACCAAGTCTTAGTTTAGACCTCTGAGTTCATCTTTTCCTTGTTATTTTCTTCTCTTCTTTTATCATTGCATAAAATCCAACATGGGTATCAAAGCTTAGTTGAAGATTTATTTTGCTAGCTGTTGTTAGATAAGAGAGGGACAAAATCCCCACTAGCCATGACAGTTCAAGCAGAAATGGTGTCATTGAGAAAGCTATGAAGAAGGGCAGCAAGAAAAGAGCCAATAAGCTTCATCCTCTGCAAACACCTTGAATAAGAGAAGCTAAAATAAGGCATTGAAGAAGAGAACAACTCTCTCATGTTAGATTTTTTTTTTTTCCCAATCAGTTGGGTGGTTGGTATTACTAGCATCTTTTCCATTTGCGACTCACAGGGAGAAAATTCTGATCCCATTTTAGTTTAACAGATTTAGTCTCATGTCTGCTCCACCGGCAAAAACATCCTAAAGAAATATTCAAAGCCCTGTGGTTGAATATTTGTTTCTTTGCTAATATGCTCTCTCTCTCTCTCTAGCTAGGAATCATGAAACTGCTAATGCTACTATCCTTATATTTTTAAGTAGCGAAATGCTAAAGAAACCCTAATGTATTATGTATCTAGTGTTGGATGATCTTTCCATCATGAAGAAGTCCTTGCAAATCCCAAAAATAAGACCCAACTACATGAGATAGAGACATCGTTTCCTGAGGCCAGGTGATGACATGCCTAATCAATCTATTAGTATTCTAAACTTGGGATTTCTTACCTAATTAATCCCCTCAGAAGACAATAGCATATACATGAGTACAAATTGTGGTGCCCATAAGTGCTTATGACTCTCCATACACAATGACATGATACAACTTATGGGCGCTTCCCTAAGAGCACCTCCACCCCAAAGGGCAAGGGCAAGGCAAAGGCAAGGCAATGTTTGACACTATTCACGTGAATAGTGGCAGCCTTGTCTTTTTTGGTTCCACTCCAAATGGCCAGGGCAAGGAAAAATACTATTCACTTTAATGTATTTTCTATTTTTTATACTTAAACCATTAATTTTGATAAGGTTTTCAAATAATATTTTCGATTGCCACGTGTCACTATTTATTATAAAATTTTCACCTAAATTTTCAGATAAAATTTTCGGATAAATTTTTGAATTAAATTTTCAGATAAAATTTTCAGTTGCCATGTGTCCATATTTATTATAAAATTCACATCTCACTCATCATACAATTGAAATACTTCCGGTCCTCATAGTCTGACACAATCGAGTACAAGGACGACTCAATCATTGGCGACGGTGGTTCCACCGGATCACAACGTGATGGAGTATTTTTCTTCGGATGACGTAATAGCGCTATTATTTCCGACACGGAACGCACCACTGGAACTAACTGCATGCATTGTTCACTTGAGGAGCCATGTGTAATGGTTTTCCTCTTTTTTGTTTTGCCTTGAATAATCTATTTAAAAAATAAAATTGGAAATGCAAGAAATATATTTTAAAAAAATACATTAAATTGAATAAAACAGCAATTAATTTTTTTCTACCTCGGCACCAAGATTTTGACCTCTTCGAACATTTTTCCACGACCCACCGGCTTCGATGGAAGAGACCATTTATTTTTTTTTATACAAATGGTAAGTAGTAGAAAAATGTGTGTGGATAGTAAAAAATATTGGAATGAGAAAAGTTTGTATGAAGATTTGATGTGGAAAGTGAATAAAATTGTTAGGTATTTTTTTTGCAATTTTTTAGCCAAAAAAATCAAGGTCGTCAAATTTCTGGACAAAATACGATCAGAGCGTCTGGGAAGGGACATGTGGCATCTTCCTGTTGGGGCTTGTCAGCGCTGACATCAAAAGCTAAAATCAAAATTTTTTTTAACGTTGGCGCTTGAATACGCACCAACGTTAAAATTAAAAATTAAAATTTTGATTTTGGCATTGTTGACTTCAGCGCCTTCGGGCTTGAGCCCAATCAAGATTTGCTTGTGGGCTTGCCCGGTCTGGTGGGTCTCAGGGCTTGCCCAGGCTGCTTTTGTTGCGCTGGAGGCGGATTTGGGCTTTGTGGGGCCCTGTTGCCAAGGCAGGGCCCCAGCGCTTCACATGATCTAAGGACTTATGGGTACCAAACAAAATGTGTACAAATTATAGTTGTGATTATCAAAATGTTCTTACCCATAGAAAACAAGGAGGAGTTCAAAGGGTTTAAAGTTGGTGGACTGGATCCGGTTTGGACAATGTTTGGGTTAGGTTAGGCTCTGTTAGAGAAGGTGTTTGAGGCCTTTGGTGATATGTGATGTCACATTGAAAAAGAAATCTGAACCCCAAAGTAACAATCCTTTTCATGCGGTAAAACTAATCGAAATTGAAAGAAAAATCAGAATTGAACCTAAAATCAAGCTCTACCTGAGTAACAAATGAAAACCTAGCTCGCTCTGGTCTCGCGTTCTGGTCTCATGCTCTTGTCTCACTCGCTCTGATCTTGTGCTCGTCTTGCTCGATCTGATTTTTTTTTTTTTTGGTCTGAACCACGAGGTGGTCCTGGATGGGCTCCAACTATGGGTGGGCCGTTTAAGCCTTAACCACAAC
>NC_024130.1:14479744-14491651 GCF_000346735.1 Prunus mume
CGTTGTTCTTCAGGAGTCTGCCTCCCAACTTCCTCCCGATACTCCGCTCGAGTCTGTGCATCCTCCACAGGATGCGGGGTTTCAAATCTTAACGGAGACGTTGGATCAGACTCTCGGGAAGAGGCCCGGGACATATTGTCGAGGGATGGGGAATGCCCGGCGGCAGGAACCTATATCCCGTTCATCGTCGCAGTCAAACGAGGTGACTGCTTTGACAGCGACGATGGCCGAGCTTAAGGGTCAGATGTCTATGATTCTAGAGTCCCTTGCTCGGTCAGGCATTCCAATCCCGCAGTTTGGTTCCTCCTCGACCTCCCAGCCCCCCCAACCTGGCTACCAGACATCTACCCCTGCCGACAATGCCCAGACGTCCGAGTCGCATCTCGCAGACGACCACGTTGATTTTGGAACTTTATTCGATTAGTTTTTTATTTGTTATTACATTTTAACAATTTTTCTTGTAATTACATTTATATTATTTTATAACATTTCTTTTCTCTTCATTACATTTTTTGAATGCAATTTTATTTTATTGAAAAAAAAAATTAACCAAATTTTAAATTTAAATTAACAAAATAAAAGAAACGGAAAATTAAATTTAAATAATAACATATATTTTTTTGCACGACGAAAACCTTGCTTTTGGTCGGGCAAATTAAAAATAAAAAATTAAAACATTTTTTATTTTTGCGCGACGTAAAATATTTCTGTCGTGCATATATTTGCGCGACGAACATTTTCCGTCATTCAAAGATTGCGTAACGAAAGCTTTTTCGTCGCTCTAACTTTTGCGCGACGAAAATTGCAGGACAAAAATGTCCCGTCGCGCAAATTTTGCGTAACGAATACATTTTCGTCGCGCAAATATTTGTGCGACGCAACATACTGCCGTCCCTGCACATTTTGTGCGACGAATGGAAGTTTTTAGTCGCGCAATATCTTTCTTCACGAACTTCGCGCGACGGATGCTGCGCGACGACTTTTCCGTCGCGCTTACGTTTTTGGGACTACATTCATCTTTGCGCGACGGAATTGTTTTCGTCGCCCAAACTGTAAAATGTAGTAGTGTTAGTATGTTTATTTGTAAGGTAAATTTAGCCCAGTCAAGTTTGAAATCCTGGATCCGTTCCAGGTTTGGAGTGAAGGGTTGGTGGTCATGGGGGAATGGGGTGGAGAAGAAGACCGCAAGGGGGGGCGACTATGATCTGTCTGTGATTGAGAAAATAAAACATGCACCGTCACCCATCAAATTATTGGGTGAATATAATACAGCAGAAAAAGTCCAAACTGAGTCCACATTTTCCTTTTCTTTTATAGGAATGGAGGAGGCTCATGAGATTACAAACAAGCAAACAGCAGCAAAGCAACTACTTGTTTTATGAATTGAGAGTTTCTTTTTGTCCCAGACTCAGGTCTGGTTATGGTTCTTGCTTTGGGTGTCGGTGGTGTTTTGACTTGACGGATTTATTTTTTTCATTTTTGTTTTTTTTTTCTTTTAATTTTTTTAAAATATATATTTTTAATGATTTGACGGATTATTGGATGACATGTTGATTTAGACGATAGGGGGAGAATTGATAATAAAATTTAATTCGAGCCCTTAATTCGCCAAAAAAAAAAAAGGACATTAGGTAAATTGATAATTGGGTACAAATTCAGGGGGCATTTCAGCAGTTTACCTTAATGAAATTGGCTTCAACAAAGATCCTAAATTTCTAATGTTAATTGAAGGCATAGTGATTCGTAGTTTTCATACTACTATACCTTATTATAACTAAAATAAAATAAAAAATAATTATAATTATAATTATAACAAGTACGTATCCGTAGCATTATCGTAATTGTAATTAGTAGGGTCATTTTAACTGCTGGGTGACATTGGTGGGGTTTAGAAGGTTCCAGTTTGATTGTTTATCGGGTCGACATTAGTTTCTAGTTGTTCATTACTCCTTGTAGTCGAAGTGATATCTCTCAATATATTATGGATTCAATGGTAAGAAGCATTTATCTACCCAATGGATGCTCCCCATTGTCAAAATGATATCTCTTACTAGAAACTAAGTGATAGAGAATATTTATCTGCACACCCTGTCGGCTGGTAACTCTCTTTAGTAGAAGGAGAATCCTGATTATTTTAGGATATATTTTGGCCAAATGAGGACACGATCAAAATATATTTTGACTAATAAGAACAAAGGGTGTCCTTTTGTTTTGGTGCCATATATTAGAAAGCATAAAAGTCAGAATGCTCCAAAATTGAATACGGCATTGGCCCCAGGCCAGCAAGTGAGAGAGTTACATCTCAAACAGTGTATGCTAATTGTGCTTTCACATGGGTGTCTTTGACAAATTTAGATTATTTTCATAAAAGTAAAGTCTATAAATACCCTAATTGTGTTCACTAGTATCTATATCCACCACCTAAAAATCCATCTACAAGTTAACCCAAGAATATCAATCAGTCACTTCACTGGCTGAGGGAATTTAGTTCTAAAATGGCTTCTCATAATGCATTTACAATTGCTCTTCTTCTCTCCCTTAACTTTGTATTTTTCACTGCAGTGAGTTCAAATCATCATGTACCTAATTGTCCACCAACACCACCAAAATCCCCAAAACACCCTCCCCCCTCAACCCCAACCCCAAAATACCCTCCCCCAACCCCAAAACAACCTCCTCCAACCACAACCCCAACCCCAAAACAACCTCCTCCCTCAACCCCAACCCCAAAATACCCTCCCCCAAGCCCCAGCCCTCCTAAAGCCTCTTGCCCTAAAGATACCCTTAAGCTAGGGGTATGTGGCAATTTGTTGAATGACTTGGTGCACCTTGTTGTGGGGACCCCATCAAAGACCCCTTGTTGTAGCCTCATTGCTGGTCTTTCTGATGTTGATGCCACTGTGTGTCTTTGCACTGCCATTAAGGCCAACGTTTTGGGCATCAATCTTAATGTGCCAGTCTCCTTAAGCTTGCTTTTGAATTACTGCGGTAAATCTGTCCCAACAGACTTCCAATGCGCCTAGTGGTGCCATGACCTTCTCACCTACTGCTGCCCTTTCAACAGCTTTGTTTCAATAAAAGACAGGCCATTAATGTTTGGCTGTAATACATTAGGCATGTTTCCTTCGAAATGTAACTAATATGGACAATGTTCTCTTCAAGCAATGCTCATATATTTCCCTTTGAATTGAAAACTTTGCTACTTCTTATCTTTTTAGTCTTCGAGCATTGGTAGTTTACCTAGTTTTTCATTACACTACTACTCCTTTTTGTCGAAGTGAAATCTCGTGTCCGACTCAGTGGTAGAGAGCATTTATTTACGTACCGAAATCAATGCTCTTTTTCATTATGAACTCATTTTCAGAGTATTTATATCTACACAACCAAGACCGATGTTGGCTACTACCTGTCCTTTTCCCTCAACTTCATTATACAAAAGGAAACCCCCCAGCTAGTGGACGGAGAATCTTGATTCTTGGAAACATTTTGGCCAAATGCGGAGACGATCGATTAAGAGATTTAAACCTCTCTGAAAGAACAAGGGTGTCCTTTTGTTTTGGTGCCTCATATAAGAAAGCGTAAAATTCAGAAAGCTCCGAAGTTGAAATCTGGCCTATTCTTCAAGTTGCACCGCAGGCCAGCAAGTGACAGAGTTAGATCCAAAATAGTGTTCACTGTGTACTCACATGGGTGCCTTTGACAAATTTAGATTCCAAAAGAAAAAGGACTATAAATACCCTAATTCTGTTCATTATATCCACCACCTAAAAATCCATCTACAAGTTAAGACAAGTATATCAATCAGTCACTTGACTGCCTAAGGGAATTTAGTTCTAAAATGGCTTCTTCTAAGGCAATTGCAACCATTGCTCTTCTTCTCTCCCTTAACCTTGTATTTTTCACTACAGTGAGTTCAAATCATCATGTTCCTAATTGTCCACCACCACCAAAAACCCCAAAACACCCTCCTCCCTCAACCTCAATCCCTCCAGCTAAAGCCTCTTGCCCTAAGGACACCCTTAAGCTAGGGGTATGTGGTGATTTGTTGAATGGTTTGGTGCACCTTGTCATGGGGACCCCACCAAAGACTCCTTGTTGTAGCCTTATTGGGGGTCTTGCTGATGTTGAAGCTGCTGTATGCCTCTGCACTGCCATTAAAGCCAACGTTTTGGGCATCAATCTTAATGTGCCAGTCTCCTTAAGCTTGCTTTTGAATTACTGTGGTAAGTCTGTCCCAACAGGCTTCCAATGCACCTAGGGCTGCCATGACCTTCTCATCCGCTACTGCCCTTTCCACATCTTTGTGAATAAAAAAAGGCCATTAATCTTTGGCTGAAATACATCATGCATGTTTCCTTCCAAATGTAATTGATATGTAGTGTGTTCCCTACATTCCATTCAGGCTATGAGCATTGGTGGTTTTTATTATTGATATTGGACAATTAAAATTAAATGAACCTACATGTCATGATTATTCAGTTTTATATATCTCATTTCTACAAATCAACGAAGAATGTTAATATCTTGAATGTGTGGTCTAAATTCACATTTGACAACATCATACTCTTTGGCAAAATAAGCCTGGCAATAAAGCATTGCCTGATTGTCACTCATTCCTATAGATCAGTAGATTCATCCTTAAATATGTGTGGTTTTAATTCAACATAGCAAGATGATATGATTACATAGCTAGAATTGCTAACTTTATTTCTTTGGAAAACCAGCGCATCAACCGTACGTACAACATCATTCATTTCCAATATTGTTCTTCCTTTGTCCACACAACATAATTAAATTAATCTGGTTTATTCCAACATAGCAGAAATGGAAAATATCAATAAGTACATCAAGAAGTAATTCAGAGCTAGCTAGGTAGACAGTTTCTAATTAAGCACAGACAAAACCTTGTGGCACCTTTCCTCCACATGCACTAACAAGCAAACTAAGAGCAACAGGCACTTCGAGCTTGACAATTCCCAAGACATTGGCCTTAATAGCAGTGCAGAGACACAATGCAGCTTCAAGATCTGCAAGACCCTTGATTAGGGTACAGCATTCCTTGCTGGGTTTAGTCCCAATAACCTCGGTCACCAACCCTAACCAACTGCCACAAACGCCAAACTTAAGGGTATCTCTAGGGCATTTGTCTTGCTTCTTTGGGACAGAGGCAGGCGAGGAAGGACTTGTAGGAGGGCATGGAACCTTGTTAGAGGAAACAAGAGACAAACATATGATGTTAAAGAGAATGAAAAGAGCAACTGCCTTGGAACCCCTGAAGCCCATTTTCACTCTACAAATCAGAATTGGCAGATAGCAACCACTAGACAATAGATAAATATTTATAGAAATATGGAATAATAATCAAATTGTGAGGGTGGTGTCTGAAATTGGGATATGGTCCATGAATGGTGCAGGAGTTAGATTTTTTTTATCAATTGGGTGGTTAGTATCACTAGCATCCTTTTCATTTGTGGTTGACAGCGAGCAAAATCTGATCACATTTTGGCCTATCAGATTTAGTACTCCTGTCTGCTGCGTGGCAAAAACATTCAAGAGAAATATTCAAGCTCCCGTGATGTAATAATTGGTTCTTATAATATTATAATGCTTTTGAACGTATTAATCTGTACTCTTTCGCTCTTAGCATAATCTAAAGTGTAATGACAAGTTGGCCTTAAATTGAATTATGAAACTAATTATACAACCATATTTTGACCAACATCTTTTATGTTGAACTAGGAAAATGCTAAAGAAATCATAATATAAATAGTTTTTTTTTTTTTTATACAAGTGATATTCTATACTTTAATCTAATCTAAACTACGGGTAGGGGAATTCGAACTCGGATGCAGAATAGGGAGCACATCCGCTCTAGTGAACTTGACTAATTCTGCTCATAATATATATAATTGATCACACATGATGTAGCAATTAATTAACGTGTACCCCCCTCTATTATTACTTATTTAAAATATGTCCTAGTTCCATTATGAAAATATAATAATTTTAAGGGCACCAAGTCTTATCCTAATTTCCCCTTAAGAAATGCTCAATTCCTTGGTGTGCAAAGACGTACATTAATCCAGAATATCCAACACTTGCTCGCTCCTTTGAGAGTTTCATTGTCAGCCATGTTTATAGAGAAGCTAACATCCTAGCTGATTTAAGCCATAAATTCATTTCTCCTCATGTATGGATTCATTCCCTTCATGTTGAAGCCAGTCAAGTTCTTCGTTTTGACCTTTCTGCCGGTGGCTGTTCGCGTGGGCTTTGTTTTATATTTTTCTTTTGTCCCAGCTAAAAAAAAAAGTATTCTCCCAATTTCTAAAATTTCAACTTATGGTAGCATTTCATTTGTTTATTTATATGTTCACACACAATAATTTCTAAATTTTTAAGGTAACTGTCTGTTTATAGGACATGTTGAAAAAATGGTTGGTGTGCGTCAGAGTACTATCTTATCGTTTGACTCGTAATAAACTAAGCTTAGCAGTTGGTGGTGGTCTTTCCATTACGAACAATTCCTTAGAAATCCCAGAAGTAGGACGAAAACATGAGATATAGAGACAACATTTGGTGGGGCCAGGTGACTACATGGCTAATCAACCTGTTAGTATTCGTAAGGATAATTACTTAATCCCCCCACTAAAAAGCTTTAAGCAGCACACATTTCAAACCCACTGGTTTGGGTTTCCATCAAATAAACTTGCAATAGCAAACAACCACTTGCAATAGGCTTTCCCTTGAGAATTGAGAACACGCACTAAATGAATTCTCAAACTAACCAACTCCCCAACAGTGAACCTCCTGTGATCCATATAAATCTCATTTAACTCTTCCATTTTCCTCACACTTTCAATCTCAAAAACTTCACTCCGTAATATCAAACCATCATCTAGCTTTCTTTCGGATCAAAATAAATTTGAGCGAAATGAGCCAAGCGGATATGCAAAGGCCTGTTCTAACGTTTGTGTTTGGGGCCATGTTTGGAGCTTTCATCACTAGACCTAGCCCCCAATGTTGCCATTGTCATCGCGACCAATGTTTTCATAGGCGAGGCGTATAGGCGAGGCGTTTTTAGTAGCGCTATGCGAGGCGTAAGCCTTGAGGCATTGAGGCGTAAGCCTTTTGAACATTAAGTTATTTTAATAAGAAAAATTTATGAATAATACAATACGATTAAATTGTACAACTAATTCTTATTCAACTATAACAATCTTTTAAATATAATCAAATATAAGTCTAGAAATTCCTCCACTGCATCTTTGATCACAAAATGCGCATCTCAAGTATTTTTCCCCCTCTATTTCTTTTGCATACTTCCACGCAGGATCTTTTCGATTCATATCTATAAAACAATACAATTAATATTTCCAAGATACAAGTGTGATGCATGTACGTAAGAAAAAAAATAACTAGTATATTTAAAACATATTGAAAAAAAATTATACGAAACTTCAAATTATAGTTTATTACAGTCAAATTATACAAGTATGATGCATGTACGTAAAAAAGAAAAAGAAAAAAAAGAAGACTTACTTGCAATCGAAAGATAAAGAGAATTCTTGAAATTGATGGAGTTATCTGGTAAGGATAGAAATTAGGGTTGTACACGTACTATACAATATATATATATATAGTCCATGTGTTAATATATTAAATTAGAGAAAAAAAAAAAAAAGTTAAGTACAAAGCTACAGCCGGTTGGAGTTAGGAAAGAAAAAGAAAGATATTAAAGATATTAATTCTTGCCTATTACAATTAAGGTAAGGAAAACAAAAAACTGAAACTTGCAGTTTTTTTTTTTAAAAACACACTCCAAGTGAAACGACGTTGTTTCACTATAAGATTGTTTTTAAAACTTTGCAACCAAAACGACGTCGTTTCGTTACAAACCTAAAAAAAAAAAAAACGAGTCGTCTTCCCCCCGAGTTCCTCTTCCCCAAAAAAAATTTGCACTTTCAATTTCTTCCGTTTCAGAAGATTCCAGATCTGCAACGCCTCCTCACGCCTCGCTCCGCCTGGACACGCCTTGCAACGCCTCCTCACGCCTTCCCTGCGCTAAACGTGCAGATCGCGAAACAGCCGGACGCCTCGGGCGTTTTCCTCCCGCCTCGCGCCGACGCGCGCGAAGGCATGCCTTTGAAAACACTGATCGCGACCATGAAGGTCGCAAGCATTCGCCTGGGCTTCTCCAAGCCATTGACAACAAGAAGATTGGTTCAAACCAAGGAGTCGAAGTTACAACAATACCCTCAACAACTCCAGACATGGAAAACTAGCTTAGCTCAAATGATGGGCATCTCATCCGAATTATCCGCGTACTAGCCGTACCGCACCGATTGTTTGGTTTTATTTGGTTAAATAATTATTTTTTAATTTTAATTATTCCGATCCGATTCGTACTGAAATGTTTGGTTTGGTTAACGGAAACAATATCCCTAACCCGACGGAAACCCGTACCGATCTGATATGTATACTTATTTTATTATTTAAATAAAAAACAATAAACCAAAGGTAAATACAATCAGCATTTTGTATCACTCTATCACTGCTTTATCACCATTGTATCATTGCTTTATCACCATTGTATCACTTCTTTATCACCTGGGAACTGTAGCACTTTTTGGTCATAGAGGAATTTATGAACTTCCTGTGTTGTTAGCTGAGCAAATCTCACGGCCTGGTGCTCCGGGCCGAGGAGATGTGCTTTGACACGTGACGTCCTTCTTTTGGATGCGGTGCAGTTGTGCGCGGGCATGCCAGCACGATCTACTGTGCGTCGAGATGGTGATGTGGTTTGGGTCGAAGATGGTTAAATGATACGCCTGTTTCGAGTTCGACTCCTTATCAAACGATTGTGGCCGAGAGAGGAACTGATCTCGGCCGTCAGGTTCACGGCCTAAGCTACAAGGCCGTTTAGTGGTGGTGTTGGTGGCGGGTTTTAGGCGGTGCTCCGGCGCGTTACTCAAAGAGCGACGGTCGTATGATATATGGGGTGAATGAGATAATAACAGGGATGGTGCTCTGGCGCTTTGAAAATCAAGGGTCATATGATATATTGATGAATGGATTTTCCTTACAATCTACCACTACTCCTAGGAAAGCAAATAAAGGTATTGAAAGTGCATTACAGGAAAACATAATTTGCTCCGTGGGAGGCTTTTGGTTTAGTGTTTGAACCCCTTGAATGTAGTCTTAAGCTTAGTATTTACAGGGGGAGTCCTGGAGGGACAATCGAGGCTGAAAAGATCTGCGTAGTAGAGCCTGATCGGGGCAAGTGGGTAGTCAAATCGGCATTTGGGATCGTGAAGCATGGTGGTGTGACCCCCATGAATCCGGGTAAATCTCGGTCACCGCCCTGATCGTGGGTTCTGCCCCCTTGGCCGTGGGAACGCATTTAATGCCCTGTTCTGGTGGTTGGTGATATGACCTCAAGTTGTAAGCATACTTGTGAGAATGTTTGCGCCTAACCACTCTGATTTCCATTACTAAATCCTGACTTCAGTCACTTCCCATCTCCCCTCGTGCATTAGATGCTTCTTGCGACTAGTGGGCTTGCTGCGATAGTCAGAGGCATTACTGCATTAAATGGGGCGTGGGACCTGAGGCCACATGGTGATTTGACCACAGTATCTTCGGCCGTGTCTTTTACGGCCTTCGGCTTCGACTTATAATACCGCGGTCGCGAGGCTGAGAGGATTCTGCCTTTGCAGCTTTTCTTTTGTTTTTAGGAAGGCGAAATGCATAACGAAACGTGGCCGTTTCAGTTCATGAGTAGGTGCTAGGGCCGAGAGGAAGTCCCTTCAGTCAGTTTATGACCGTGATTTATTAGGCACAAACATGTGTTTTCCAATTTTGACCTTTGTTCGGTTTTTTACCTATAACTTTCCAACCGTTGATCCAAATTTTATGTTCTTTATATGGTTGGATTCCACATTAAAATCTAAAGAACTCATCGCGGAACAAATGTCAAAATCATTTACATAATGTAGAGAATTCAATAAAAAGAACACTCAAAGTTTCAAACAACAAACACAAGTGGCTCCCAGAACATCTTCAGTACATATTGAGTTATATAGTGACTAAGTTATTTGATTTCATACTTGGATGAATTAGACTATTGGATTTTTATATTTTACAAGGATAATTTGGTATATTTATTCAAGAACTTATGTTATGTGAAAGTAGTATAAATTGTATTTTTATTAGTATGTTTTATTACGGTACTACTGGCGTACCGAACCAATCCGAACCGAATATTAGGTTAATCAATCCAAAGTCTATCGAAGTCTTTGGTTTGGTTAACATAAGAGTCATCTACCATTCCGAACCGATCCGTGCCCATTCCTACTTAGCTTTATGATCCAAAACCACCCCACCTTTTGCTTATATTATTAGAGGGAAAATTGTGGTTTTGCTCCCTAACTATATCATAATTGTCAATTTGCACCCTTGATTATTTTTTCGGTAAATTAAGGATACGAATTTGTTAAAAATAGCCAATTAGGTCCCTACCGTCAAACTTTGACTAATTTCATCCATTTCTCCGTTACTCTTCCCACGTGATGCTTACGTGAGCCCATTAAGAAGGGGCAAAATTGCCACTTCACCCTTCACTTCAACTAAATTACACAAAACCACTGAGGTCACATCATTTGGGCAAAATTGTATTTTAGAGTTTCAAGAGTGTGTAATGCGACTTTAGACCATCTCCAACCTTTGGGGTGGAAACTCAAATTTTGAGTTTAGCCTCCCAAAATCATCTCCAACCCATGTATTTTGGGAGGTGAAAATTTGAGATGCCTCAAACTTGGACTGAAATTTCACCCAAAATTCTGCCTGGACTGGTAATTATGTGGGGCCCAATCTGTTTTAACATATAATTTTTTATTGTAGGAAAGCAGCAGCCCATGTGCCCAACTTTGTTCGTTGGCCCACTTTGACAAGTGGGAATCTTCATTCCTTTTCCGTTTTTGACAAGCAACGGATAGTTTTTCAAATTTTTGTTATGCTGTTTTTTTTTATTTAAAAAAAAAATAAATATTCCAACAGCTATAAAATCAACGATTCTGATTCATTTTAGGCAATCTCAACAGCAAAATTTTACATCTAACGGCTCAAATTTAAATCCAACGGTCAAATTAATATTTATAATTAATCTAAGTCAGATTCAACCCCAAAACTTATTCCAAACTCTATAAATAGTCATTCATTTGGTAAATAATCCACCAAAAATCATTTTTTTCCTTTCTCCCTTTGTTTTCCTTTCTCCCTTTGTTATAATTTTCCATTCTACATTCATTCTTGTTGAGAATGACCCCAAAACCCCAAAGAGGTGTGAATTGGAAACCATAAGAAGATGAGGCATTATGTAGAGGGTGGGTTTCTGTATCTGAAGATGGGGCTATTGGCACGAATCAATCAAATGATTCATTTTGGTTGCGTGTGTACCAAAATTTTTTGGAAAATGATCCGGGCATGAGCGGAGCCGAGGTACGATCACCGCAAGCTATTGCTTCTCGGTTCAAGATCATCAACCAACAATGTTCTCTTTGGAAGGCATGTCTAACAAAGGCCAATGCAAGGCATGTGAGTGGCTCCAATCTTGAAGATGTGGTGAGTACCCATTTTTTTCAATGCTTAAATTTATAATTTTAATTGTTTTCAATTATTAACTTGATTTTTATTTTATTTCATGGATATGATATAAATGCAAAAACAATTTTCATGAATGATAATAAACCTCCAAATAGGCCTTTCAAGTTGTATCATGCTTGGCAAATCTTAAAAGATTGCCCAAAATGGAACGACCTATGTGAATCTCCCACACAATCATTCAAAGATTCTTCTCATAGTGGCAATACAATCAATTTGGAGGAAGATGAAGATGATGCAGTCATGCCC
>NC_024130.1:14491717-14573855 GCF_000346735.1 Prunus mume
GGACCTATCCAAATTTACTCCAAGAAAGAAGAAATATTGGGGGAATAAGCAAGACGAAATTATTGAGGCCCAGATGAATACAAGTTCCCCCTACAATCCGGAAGACAACTCTGGAGACTATTATCCAAGCCCTCCACATAGTGGTTATTAATTTACGTTTATTTGTAATTGTTGTTTATCTTTATTTATAATTGTCGTTTATCTTTATTTGCAAAGTCAGATGAATAGAGATGAACAATGGCAAAGTCAGATGAATAGTCACAAAAAATGGTTCAGAACGTGATTGAAACAACACAAGATGTGAAATGGTTCAGAACATTATTCAATGAGGATAAAGGAATCCAATGAAGTAAAAGTAAAAGTAAAAATAGAAGAAAATTATGGCAATGGCTTCAATGAAGGGTTCAAATTATTCCGGGCATACGTATGGTGTTGTAATTGTTTTTATTTTTAAGTGAAATTCTATTATGTTTTGAAATTTTAATTTTTTTAGGTTAAAATGTTTAGAAAATTAAATCATGAGTATTGAAACAAAAATAATATCAAGAAAAATTAACAAGAAAAAAAAATTAGGGGTTAATCATTCTTAAACAATTTAATAAAGTTGCAGACTCAAATTATGAGTCTGCAAGGTTGGAGGAAAAAAAATTTTGAGTCCTGAAAATACATGAATAGTTGTATTTTGGAGGGTGAAAATTTGAGTTTAGCCCCAACATGGTTGGAGATGGTCTTAGGTTTGAGAACTTGAGATGTGATTGCTGAAACTAATTGGGCAAAGTGAAGATTCGTTTGAAATTTGAGGGGTAATACAGAGAGATTCTGATCGACTTTGAGAGCGATTGTTCGAGGAGATGTTTGTTATCCTAAGATATGGTGGAGAGCATCCGAAGTACTGTAAGTGTCTACTTTTCCTAATTTCTCTCCACCTCATGAGTTTTGACGAATATTATACCATCATGTTTGTATGAATCGATGAAAAATATATTTATTTTTTTTCAATGGTTCTTTTTATGTCAGTTTTGGTTTGGAAAGAGATTTATTCCATGTTGTCCCTTTTTATGTCTTGTTATGAGACTCCTTCAACTGGAGTTGTATAATACGTTTTATTCATGCGTGGTCCTTCCTTTTACTATCAGTTCAGTGGTGAAAGATTCGTTCTCTATGATGAGTTTTAATTTTGCAGCTGTTTTTGTACTTTAGTAAGTTGGTATAGGTGTTGAATGGTAGATAAATGTGGTAGATAGACATTAATTGTTCTACATTTTGAACTATGCAGCTGATCTTGAAAATTCACCATGGATGGTATGTTACGGATGGGTTCTATTTAGGTGGCACTGGGCACTGGAGTGACAACCATTGCAAAGATTATGTGTCCATGTTGGATTTGTATGAGTCAGCAATAAAGCTTGGGTACACAGAACAGACAAGTAGGTTCTTTTACAATGAAAAAATGGTTGGGTTCCAATTATTACAGACAAAGATTATCTTGAGTTCATGAAGCACCAGTCCTCAAGACAACTAGATGTGATATACATTACTAACATCTCACAACAAGGGCATACATCAGAAAGCCAAGCTTCTATTCCAAGTGGTGCGGCACAGCAACAAAGGTAAACAACCTACCGCATGTTAACGTGGGTGATGAGGGTTTTGTAGATGTGGATTTAGAAACAGATGATGATGAAAATCTAGATGGTTATGGGGGTGATGATGAGTTTGTCAATAATGACCAGTTGGGGAAGGTTTTGTATATGATCAATTTGATGAAGGTTTTGTAGATGCTCAATTTGGTGAAGGTTTTTTAGATGCTCAGTTTGGTGAAGGTTTTGCGGATGATGTTTTGATGATGATATAAACAGATATGGTGAGTCAGTTAATGTGGATGAGTTTGTATATGTTGATGTGCAAGTAAAAGATGAAGATGAAAATGAAAATGAGGAAAAACTTGATGTAAAAGATTATGTGTATAGAGAAACTGAGTTTGAGCAAAGTGATGAAGAAGATGAGAGGGTTTATGATAGATTTGTTGTAAATGAAGATAAAGAAGACCATGAGAAAGAACCAGGTGAGGCAAATACTTATGAATATGACACTGATGATTTGAGAAGTGTTCATGATTTTGAGAATGAGGGAAATACTATAGTGAGATGGAAGACCAAAAGAAGAAGAGCCCTTAGATTTAAGCAGTATTACAGATATCATGACTTGAGGTTTCCCAAATTTAATTTGGGGCTTGAATTCCCGACCATGACAGAGTGCAAAGAAGTTGTTCGATACTATGTTAATAGTTGTGCCAGGTTACTGAACTTTGTGAATAATGAGCCTGGTAGGCTCATAATTAAATGCAACATAAAATCAATCCTTAAGTACTATATGCATCTCATGTTGGGAAAGGTCCAACTGTTACAATGAAGAGTTTTGTAGGAGAGCACACATGTGGGAAAGAGGAAATAAGCAGATTTGCCACTTCTAGTTGGTTAGCTGCAAGATTTGATGATGAGCTTAAGACAAATCTTAATATTTCAATGGGAGATTTAATGGCATTGGTAAGGAAGCATTATTTCATTGATGTTACTAAGGATCATATTTATAAAGCAAAGTAAATGGCTCAAGAGAATATTCAAGGGTCAATTGAAGAACAATATGCAAAGCTATGGGACTATTGTGAATAGATTAAGAGACAAAACACAGGTAGCACAGTCCTTATGAACACAACTTTGAGAGGTGCATATCCAGTTTTTCAAAGGATGTATGTATGTTTTGATGCTTGTAGGAGAGGATTCTTAGAAAGTTGTAGGACAATAGTGGGATTACAATGGCATGTTCCCAATAGCATTTGGTGTGGTGGAGATTGAGAACAAAGAGTGTTGGACTTGGTTGTTAGAAATATTCTTTAGAGATATAGGTATCACATATGGAAATGGGTGGATAATCATTACAGATAAGCAAAAAGGTCTAGGAAGAGCAATAGAAGACTAACTGCCAACTGCTGAGCACAGATATTGTGTCAAGCATCTCCATGCAAACTTCAAGACAACTGGTCACAGTAGTTTGGCTTTGAAATAGAGATTATGGGCTGCAGCAAGAGCCATTACAGTTTCATGGTGGGAAGCAGAGATGGAGAAGATAAGGGATTTGTCTAGAAAAGCTTACAAATGGCTGGAAGATAGGTCTGCAAGTCATTGGAGCATATCACATTTCAAAATTGGCCAAAGTGTGATATGTTGCTCAATAATTTATGTGAATGTTTCAATTCTGCTATTTTAGAATCTAGGGACAAATCAATATTGACAATGCTAAAAAGATTAAGAAGTTATTTAATGTTGAGAATGGCAAGGCAAAGAGAAATGCAGTGGACTCAGAAGGTTCAACCAAGGATTGTAAAGATAATGTTAAAAACCTTGAATGAGAGTGGGGTCATGCATTGCTCAGCATACTGGAGGACGAAAGTATCAAGTTATGCACATGTTGGGAGGCCAATATGTTGTGGATTTGAATAGGCATACATGCTCATGCATGAAATCGGATCTCTGTGGTCTTCCTTGTTGCCATGCACTGGCTGCAATCTCAAGGAAACAAAGGAGTCTCATGCAATATGTGAATCCTGCTTATTTTAGAGATGCATATGATAGAGCATATGGGAATTTCATTTTCCCCATGCCTACTCAAGACTTATGGGTGAAAACAGGCAATCCACCCATCAAACCTCCTGTGTAAGCAAGTTGGAAGGCCAAGTAAATCTAAGGTAAGAGGGACAAAGGATATTCCAAAAGGTGCCACAAATTTAAGAAGGTATGATATCATAATACACTGCAGAAGATGTGACCAAGGGCACAATGCAACTAATTGTGGTTGAAACAATGGAGAAGGGCAAGCTAGCAATTCACAAAGGCCAAGGCAAGCTGCAAATAGGCAAGATGCACCTACCGAACTTACAAGAACCCAAACTGTTGCTAGCCAAACTCCTCACTCCAATCCAATGAGAAGGGCAAAACTAAGGGTATGATGTTGCTTGGTATTTTTTAACCAATCCTTTATGCTTGGTATTATTTGATGTTGCTTGATATTATTTTATCATGTTTGGTATTGATTTTGGTTTTACTTTATAGTTTTATGCTTGGTATTATTTGATGTTGGTGAATATGGATAAGGCATGTAGAGACAGAGGCACTTCAACCGCGGGAATGGAAGGGAGAGGCACTACTCCAAATGCAGGACTGGGAGGGAGAGGCATTGCTCCAACTATAGGAATGGGTGGGAGAAGCTCAGTTCCAACTGTACAAGTGGATGGGACAAACCGCCAACCAAGTGCGACCTTTGTGTTTGCAAGTGGAACACAGGATGAGTCAATGGTTATCTCTTAATCCCCAAAGTCCAAATCACATGCAAAGAAGGCAAAGCCTTAGAGGCCATGACAGTAACCTTGTAATAGTGAAACTGTTTGATAATGCAACTGCCTTGTAATTGTGAACTTATTTGTTTTGGCAAGAATTTTATAATTATGAACTTGTTTGTTTTGGTAAATCTTTTGTAATGCGCTGCACTTGTGGTTTTTAACCAATCCTTTGTAATGCTCAGCTCTGGTGATATTTAGCAAGTCTTTTGTAATTGTGCTATGGTTCAGTACCAATGAAGAACGGAGTCAATGAGTGCTGGCCTATGATGGAATTGGACCTTGCCACAGAAAGAACGCAAATGCATAATGGACTTGAATGAGCAGCCGTATGCGCCAAGGCACACGGTTTTCGTGAAGAACGCAGTCAATGAGTGCTGGCCTACTGGAATTAGACCCTGCCACAGAAAGAACTCCAAATGCATAACGGAATTGAATGAGCGGCCGCATGCGCCAAGGGACACGGTTTTCGTGAAGAACAGTCAATGAGTATTGTGCTGGCCCACTATGGCCCTTATCGGGTTTCCATTATACAAATTGTTTTGAGTTGTTGACCCTTGAAGAAGGGGCTAAAAGGGTCTAGCCAATAGCCATATCCCATGTGTGAACCATGACCCAACCAAAGCCTTGCCCAGCACTCATAGTACCACTCCATACTCCATATAAAACCCATCAAACTCTTCCGTTTTCCTCACACTTCCAATCTCAAAACTTTCTCACTATACTATTCTATCACCATCTAGCAACACAAATCCGAGAAAAAAGATGAGCCAAATGGGTGTTCTAAAACCTGGTGTAACGTTTGTGTTGGGGGCCATGGCTGGAGCTTTTATTACTAGACGTTGTTGTCATCATCATCACCATCATGATCACGAAGGGCGCAAGCCTTCGTCTTGTCCTCGACAAGCCCATGACAAGAAAATTGAGTCAACTTCAAGCCCAGGGACAGTGGAAACTGTAACCACAGCAACAACTCCCAACCTGGCAAACTAGTCCTAAAACCCATCACTGCTTTTGCTTCATCTATGATTTTTATTATTACGTATGTATATTTTATGTTTGTTGTTGTATTAATTACAGTAAGAAAAGATGTATCTCTGAAATTAAGAAGATTATGTATAGTATCATGCTCCTATGTTGCACAGATACGCCGGATTTTTGGGGTATGCTCGTATCCGATACGGCGCCGATACGATACGGCATCGATACGTATCTGATACGCCATGTGGCATATCGTAGACTTTTCTAGGATGTTGACTTTATGTTACGGCTCCGATACTCCATTGATGCGGTCACGATACGCTAGCAATACTGTCCCGATACGTAAATGGGTAACTTTGACGGCAACTAAAAGAGAAGAAGAAGAAGGAAGGAAGGAAGGAGGAAGAAGGAAGAAAGAAGAAGAAAAGAACTTACTTGCGCTTGCAGCTGCTGCTAATCTGCAGTTGCAGACAGTTGCTGTGCGAAGAAGAGGCGGCTAACTAGTGAAGAAGATGATGTTGGGTGCCCTAATCACAATACGCACCGTTTTAGTTGCATGTTTGGTGACCCTTGTTAAAAAAATTGTTTTATACTTTTTTAATTCTGATGCATTCATTTGCAAGAACTGAAACAAGTCATATATGGCCCAGAAAAACATAAGGAACTAGAAAAAGCCCAAATGCTGATTTTACATATATATATATATTTACATTTATATGTTTATATTTTTATAATATTCATATTTATATTATTTTAATCGCCATATTGGTGCCATACCCGTATCCTACTTTTTAGAGATTTGCCGTATCGGCGTATCATATCGTATCGTATCACTGTACACATATATGTATCAGTGCAACATAGGTATCATGTTAAGGAAGATTAGCCGCAATTTCTAATAAATAATCTCTTATAAATCCGCAGTTTAGTCCATCTAGTGACATTTATTCTCCACTTTGTTCAACCATTAGTAAGATTATGAACCATTAGTAATTTGATTGATAATCATTATCAGCAGGGTTTTTTTGGTGACTTGGGGAGCATGGATTTGGTTATTCTGATAATAGCATCATAGTATTATTGATGTTACATCAACACTTGCATCTGCCTAAGGACTTATGACTGTCAAAAGTACCAAACAAATAACTTTGATTCGTGATTATCAAAACACCTCAAGACTTATGGCCCAAGGCAGCCAATAAGATCATTTTGTCAATTAATTTCCACTAGAATTAAAATAATTCAAACCAATGAACACCCAAACACTCAAAAGCACTGGAGAAAAAGACTTAATGCTGCTAAACCAATCCAATAACATATGTTATGTTTACATGGGTTCATTGAGCCCATCTGTCCAATAACATAGGTTATGTTACAAAAAAAATATTTGCTCAAAACAGAGTGTCAATTAATCAAAGACTAAATTTTTACAATAAGAGTAAGAGAGTCCCTAAAATGTTGAAAATTGTGGAGCACCACAGAATTATGCCGGAATCCAACTAATTAATTGACAAACAGCCTTCACTTCAGCTTCTATGTTTTCCTGATGAAGTAACCAACCAAGATGCCCAAAAGACCAAAGAGCACCACAAACAATAATGAAAATCCACCCCCGCCGTTTTTGCTTAGTTCTTTTCTCAACAGGTCCTGATCAATGAAAATTTGCGTTATGCCAAAAAGGAATAGAGAAAAAAAAATAGAAAAAAGTAAATACATCAAGCGCCCATCTATTCAAAGAATAAAACAATACAACCATTAACAAAAGAACAAAACTTTTTCTCTCTTTTCTTCTGTTTCTGCTATAACTATCGACAGCTAACCAAGTTCAAAGGGTGGTAATGCTATTGGCAGCCTAAATCGATAATCGAAAGTATGATTGGCATGATGTTTACCAGAAACACAAAAGTAGAATGACAAATACCAACAATGCATATATCATAAACAATACCAGTTCACGATGTAGTTTCTGACTTTGTTGCAAAGCAGAGGTCTTCTCCTCAGTCAACTTGGAAATCATGGACCATGCCTGAGGAATGGATGTACATAAGAAATTGCAATATTGAAAATAAGGTAATCTAACTCAAGTGATCACATCAAATGGAAAGACAACAATAATTAAGATAAAATGGATAGCAAAATAAATAAGAAACAGAAGTTTGAAAGAATTATAAATAAAAAATTAAAATTAATTAGTACAATGGGAAAGTTAAGGAATTTGTTAACTGCCAGGCATGGACTAAAAACTTATGTGGCAATTAAATTGTACCGATAAACAGCCCACGTGCTATGCCTTTTTTACGAGAAACACGGATTTTAATAATAGGCTGTAATTGGAGGTACAAGACATAATTGACACAAGTTATCCACTGGATTGCATACAAGATCCCTAAACCAGAAAACAAGGTCCTAATTAACTAAGTACAATTATTATAAAACAGCTAAGCTAACCATACGAGAGTTCAAGAAACCTCCACCTTCCAATCCACATGAATGAGGAAAAATGGTATATCCTGAAACTACAAGGAAATTGCAGCCCACAAAGAATCCCCAAAATGAACTCTATCCCACAATACTTCTATTTCCTTCCTCCTATTATTTTGAAAAATTCTTTTGTTTCATGCACTGTCAGTAAAAAATTTCACATCATGCTGATGATAAATCTAAAAATTGAAATTTATAACAGTGGTTCCACCTAAACAAAAGTGAACTTTACACTAAAGAAAACTAAGCATGCCTTCTGGGAAAGAAAGTCAAAAAATTACTGTCCGAACAACCTAGAAGTTCCTAAAATATTATGGAATTGTAGCTACCACCAAAGGCCTCTTAAGAACTAAGTGGTAGAAACCACATAAAATGACTAAAAACTTAGGTATCAACAATCTCTAATGACTGGTACTGACCCCTATGGTTACTATCATTCAATACATTCATGAACTTAGTACATTATGCTTGTTTATAACATTCTAGAAGCAAATCAAGCACTAAGATAAGAAACCTCCAAATAGGCACTATTGGAGAATACCTTTTAGCAATGACATACTTAGTTAGTCTAGATGCTTTCTACAGAGAAAAAGAAAACGTTATAAAAGATAAAGTTGTCCCTTCACCATATATTCAAAGTTTAAGCACTCTACAGAATTCACGAAGATTAAATGCAAGAAAATGAAACTAGATCTGTCAACTCCAAGGTAAATTCCTATGAAATTTAAAAGAAAGTATATTTGTTAAGGAGAATAGAAAGGACGTCTCACCTCTGATGACTTCTCTTTCGGTTCCTCAAGAGATCTTGATACCTGAGCTTTCCATATAAAATGAAAATGAATAACTATTCCACAGATTCAATTCATTTTCAAACTTTCCTGAAAGCTTGCATTAAAAAAAAATAAAAATAAAAATAAAAACCCTTACAGCATCAAACAAGGAAGTGTTTTGATTCCCATTATCAAGCACTGAAGCCCTGGGAGAAGAGCCTTCGTCAGATCCTTCAGGAACAGGTGATGGGGGATTCGCAGGAAAGTAGACTACCCGCAATTTGAACTCTCCCACAACTTTACCATCCTCCTTGTTGAACTATAAACAAGGTAACACAAAAATCAAATCGACAAAAATAAACCCCAAAACAGAACCTCTACACTGAAAAGAAAATTTGCTGGCAGCATCATCCAACCATTTCAGGCGTTATGTCTTTCGGAGTTACACCATCTGGTGCAACAACACTTTGAAGGAGAAATTTGTCCTTGCACTGCATATCTGGGGGTGCCTCCTTTTGTGCTTGCATTGTAACTACAAAAATCAACTTTAAATCAGGAAACCATTAAGATAAACAAAATAATAGGTTAAATAATTATATCAATGCTTTCTCCCAAAAACAAAAGCAAAAAACTAATGGAAGCAACCAGTTGTAGCCTAAAGAAAATAGAGAAAAACAATTAAACACATTATCAGCTAAAGCAGCGAACACTATGACATCATTAAGCTCATGAAAGAAAATTCAGATTTCAAAAACTTGAAAATGGGAAAAAATATGTGATAACTGAGAAATTAATATGAACCATTTATTATTTAAAGTGATTGAATATTCACCTGTAACATCACATGTTGTTCCGGGCAAAACAATTCCGGCATTGGGCCGGACGCAGTATTTTTTTGGATTGGTTGTTTTAACCTATTCAATCACATCATCCAAACAGTACGCATTATGAATCCATAGCTTAAATGTTCAGACCAAGTCAATTAACAATTGTAATGGGAAAACAAAAAAATTACCTTGAACGCCACATATTTATCTGTTTTGTTGGTCAATTGCAAGGAACATGAGCTCTGCTTCTTCACTTCAACTTTTCCACCACAAAAAAAGGAACCCAAAAATTAAATCAAACACTTGGACAATTTTCCCAATGGCAAAATCAAAATTACCATACCATTTAATCATACTAGACCACACACAAATTCACAATGTACCTAACTACAAAAATTTAAAGGCAATGAAAGAAAGGTAATTCCTTTTCAAACAGAACGTGTTAGTGCAAGCATTCAAAGTTTAGAACCATAATTGACAGAAGAAATTCAATCCAATTCTACCCAGCCCCATACTTATTTGCAGAATTAAAATGTGTCATCGTAAGTCCAGTAATACCCAACATGGCATTCAAAATGGATATTTTTCTTTAATTTTCTCACCAACCAAACGGAAAACCATCTGACATACAAACGAAGGAAATTTAAATTTAAAGAAAAACGAAAGCAACATACTTACATGGGAATTTGAGCTCTGTGGGCTGAATGCTAAGAAGATCTCCAGTACTCATGACCACGAATTAAATTAATTCCCTTTTTTTTTATCTCCTAAATCTTTTCAAACAAAAAATTGAAATAAAAATTTAGGGTTTGTGAGAAAATATATGATCCGAGCGAGAAGGAGAAAAGAGAGACGGGAAGAAGAAATAGCAGAAGAAACAGTTTCCGTGATTCAAAAAATATGGAGAGAGATAAACTCACCGAGGGTTTAATTTACGGTGACTAGTTTCAACCGTGGATCTGAATTGAGTTGATCTCAATCCAACGGTGAGAAAGTTATCTGTGATGTTCAATAAGTGAATGACAGTTACGTTAGGTACTGGAATTAATTTTATTTCTGCTTTTTTCGTTCCATCCTTTTCTGGTTTTAATGTTTTCTTTTTTTTTTTTTTTTGGTCTGAAGGTTTTAATGTTTTCTTTCATGGCCTGATTCAGAGGTTTTTAATGTTGGTGAGCGTCGATGAAATGCAGTATGACTAAAATGCCCATGTAATTTCTAGCTCTTTACATGGTTTGACGGTAGTATGAATTTATTTCACAAGGGTGTTTATGGCATGTTGGAAAATTGTAGCATTTTGTGAAACAGAAAGAGTAACGTATTTACACCAACTTTGCCATTTCTCATTGCAAAAAAAAAAAAAAAAAAAAAAAAAAAAATAAAAAAAAAAAAATTGCAGCCAGCTACGTCCATGTAAAAAAAGAAAACATACGATATTTTTTCCTTTTTTGTAAAATTATTGAATTGGCAAGCTTTAAATTAATTTGACCGAGGGGTTTACATCAGTGGTGAGGTGCCTCTCCCTTCCCCTCTTGGCACCCGTTCGAATACCAGGAAAAGTGTCCCCCTCTCCAATGCAATGTATCTATCGCTAATTTGAAGAAAAAAAAATAAAAGCTTTAAATTAATTTAAAGAAAACATTCAATTAGAATTATGAATTTCAGTTATCCAGCTATTTATATCTATTATATATAAACTAGAGGTAGAGAATGCAATCCTATAATTTCTCAATCAAAAAAAGACAAGAGGTAGAGAACGATGAAATATTCAAAATACCAGAAATTACCTTTGGTTAATGAATTTATTAAGAAATGAAACTTTTCATTAAATAAGAATAATATAGTTAATTAAAAGTTTTTTATATTAAAAAATTTTATAGTAGGATTAGACATACTCCAAATCTAACTTAATCTCAACATTTTGGTAGGATTCATAACCCTATTATATTTGAGATTTTCTATTTAAACCCCGCACTTCTCTTTGTTCACCCCAATACTTAAATCATTTAGCTGTAAGTTATTTTATTGTGTAAAAAGACAAAAAAGGTCATCCAACTTAATAATTAACCCTAGTACATTTATACACACACTCCATACACCCCACCACTCTTCATATTAAGTTTTAGAAACCTCATTCCAACTTCCTGTTTACAATCTCTCTCTCTCTCTCTCTCTCTCTCAAGTTCTCAAGAAGACCGAAGTGTTAGAATTTCAGTTACAGTTCTTGGAGAGAGGTAAAGCTGTTCTCTTTCTCTAGAAAGTATTAAATTTCGGATTTGGGGTTTCATTTGTTTGTGTTTTTTTTGGCTGGGAACAAATAAAATTGCGGGGTTTAAATAGAAAATCTCTTTTAGTTCTTATTTTTTCAGTTTGGGGTGTATTTAAGGGTAGTTTAGGAAGATAATGGGGTTTTCTTAGAAATTGTGAAAATTTAAATTAAAAGTTGGGGTGAACTTAGAACATGGGGTGAACTAAGAGAAGTGTGGGGTTTAAATAGAAAATCTCTTATATTTTGCCCTAATAGGATTAGATAACCAATCCATGTTATATTTTGCCCTAATAGGATTGAAATCACTCGACCTAGATGTACCGGTACAAACAATTTGACATGTACATATCCCTATAGCACAAGAATTCAATATGTTAATTGTCACGTGCTACAAGTCACACAAAACCTTGATAAAAGCTAGTGCTAGGTCAAGAAGCCTGTCACTATATAGACTGTAGAGTCTTGGAGAGGAGGGAGGGAGGCTTTTATTTTCAGACATATGGAAACACAGATGAAGCCTACCTCTAAATATTGTGCCAGTTCATGGATGCATGTAATATATTAAGGATCCTCCATCTCCATGCATGGTTCCCAAAAGAAATAGTTTCTCATCTCAAGTTAAGAGGCATTGGGGATGGAGATCTAAATGAGTAAACAATTGATTAGGATGGGTTTTGAAAATTGTCGCTTACTTTTTTTTGTTACATTTTTTGTCACTACTTTGTCATTGGAAGAAAACATAAAGGGGATGAAGAAACAGAAAAGAAGAGACCACGGGCCTTGCAGGTCTGGGATCTCCATCAAATACTTGATGGGGTGGTGTTATCTATAGTTTCTTTATAAGGAAAGATGAAATCGCCCACTTTATACGACTGTTTATTAAAAATAACTATTTTTAATTTAGAACTTTGACCAATGTTTTGAATGAGACCATAATACTTTCAAATAATCACGCCCACATAAGATGGAGAGAAACTTATTTACATCGGGATGTCACTCTGATAGTATCTTTTAAGTCAATCATGCATTATCACGTATTTTAACTTTCTCACATTATAATACGCGATTGATTTATTATACTCTTATATGACATCCTCGTTACATGAAAATTATTCTCATAAATCATGAATTTGCAATTCATGCTAAAAAGCCAGAACTAACTCTCACACAATACCATAAAACTTATAAATATCAAAGGCTCATAGTCATATGTTTTGTAAAAAGACAAAATATGAAAATGTTTTTTAATTTTCTTAGTAGCATAATTTGCTTTGGTTGACGTAACTTAAGTTTGTGGCCAAAATTAGATGAGGAAATGTCATAACAAACGGAAATTAGCCTTGCATGTCGAACCGGGCCCGGTTTTCAAGAACTGGGAAGATTTGATGCCATATTAACAATTAACAATATAAAAAAAATTCCACAATCTATGATTTTAAATCAAATTCAAACAAAAAGAAGCAACAAAATTTGGTAGGCTCGACCTAGGGGCATACCAACTAGTCTACAACTACAAGAACACATGTATAAATTATTAGATGCATTCTCGATCCTGCAACCATTTTGCTCTAGCCCCATATAGCTTCTTCCATAGCTACTCAAAGCCATCTCAAGGGCTACTTGCTTGCTCATATCATGTATACTGGCCATTCAATGCCCTTTTTAAGAGAGGCTGTGCAATTTCTGATATATGGCTTCAATTTGTGTAACCTAACCATGCAATGGTAATCTTGTACAAGCTTATTTTCTCTTATTATGAATGTAAATGCATGATGAATATTACCGAACCGAACCACGTTAAAATTTTAGTTTAAGTTGTTATCATACTGGAATAAAGGGAGAGTGATATGTTTACTTACTTGGAATGATGTAAACTAATACAGTAGATATTAGAAATGTTTGACTTCTCGTACGTTAACTAGCACATACATAATTAAATATTATGTGAATTATGTATTACAATTCGTAATTCAATATCTGAAAAAAAAAACAGAAATTAGATTGATTAGGTACTTGATCTCATAGCTATTTTTACTCTTCCCTATTTCTAACTTCAGCCATTCATAACTCCCCTAAATTCTTTTGGAAGGAAATATCAAAATTCATAATCAATCAACCCAAAAAGAAAAAAATTCAAAGGAAGCATTTAATCACACGTGATCTTTCATTTCCGGCAGGTATTTGCACAAGTCCAACACCAAGAGTTTTCTACTTCCTGTCGCTGAATTTAAGAAGCTTAAATTCAAATTGAGTCCCCCAAAATGGGAGGAAATGACACTGAGTTAGGAATTAACTGATGCTGAACTTTTTCCAACTATTTGTCAGTGTTCACCATTACTCTCTGTAACTGTTCATCATTACTCTCCATTACTCTGTAGGAAGAAAACTAGACAATTGAACCATTTAAATTCAGCCAACCGACCTACTCAATACAACAGCACAGAGCAAACGCCCCTCTACAAAATTGGTACATATTTTTCTTTCGCAGCAAGAAGAGTAGGAAAATCTTTCTTTTTCTTTAATACAAGCGATATTAGGAGATCAATACATAGGACCTCGAGTACAAAGGTACATGCTCTCGAGTCTCATCCCCTTACAAGTTGAGGAAAATCTTCAACAACAAAATAAACGACACCTAATTTAATGGAACCATAACAATAATTAGATCCCACTAAATACGATTTGAAGTGTCATCTTAATAATTAAATTGGTGACGGTCGTGCGGAAGACTCTCTCCAAAGACAAAAAGTATGAAAATCACCAACTTTTACAAATTCATAACCCCTAAAATCCCTCTGCATTTAATTTTACTTACTAAAAATATTATCACTAAATCCATCCATGCACAATATTCAATACAGCGGAGCCCGATGTGGCGTCCCCTTTCGCCGGTTCATCAACCCGGCCGAAATTTCGGAGACTGGCGAAAAAACCGGCCGACAAGCTGTCCGATACGTTGACATGCTACTCCTCTTTTTCCTCACAATCTCGGTCGTGGCAGTACAGGCTAGGGCCAGACACCCCACCTCACCGAACCCGCATGACCCGGACGAGGTTCGGGTTGAACCGGCCGGTTCAAGAACCGAGTCAGGAGTCATCTGACCGTCGTCTAAACCGGATTCGGGTAAGGACATGAATTTGCACTCTAGAAGGTACTTGGACAGGCCACCTTCTGTTCTAAGAACGTAATCAATCTGCAGAGAAACAAAAATGGAAGAGACCCAAGTGAGACGAGGTGGAGAATTGAAAAGGGTATTTGGGAAAATTGAGAAAGAGTGAGAAATGAGAGAGAAAGCAGAAGAATTGAAATTTGTTTTGGCTATGGGCACGAGCAAACCTTGCAGTAAAGGGAGCAAAAGAGATATGGGTCTTGCAGGCTCCTGTCACAGGTGCTGCAGATGTTGCCGGAGCCTCTGCAATTCCTTGTTTGTGGCCTTTGGTTTAAAAACACCACTTTTGCACTGTTGCTTATGTATGACTGTAGAGAGAGAAAGTAGAGAGAAAAATTCTTGAGAATATGCTCACACAAAGAATATCAGAACAGGGATTTAGAATCAAAGAATTGAATTCAAAGATGGGTTCATTTCATGCTATTGTTTCGAGACCTTTTGAGCAAAGGCATAATCCATCCATTTTTCAGCAAGCAAGAGAGAGAGAGAGAGAGAGAGAGAGAGAAGCAGATACAGGAAGAAATTAACAGCTTTACTTTTTGGTCATGAAAAACTTTTTTCACTTCTCTTTCTCAAGATGACTTTTTTAGGTGCTTGTAAACCAATCAAGGGCATATATACACTACATGATGATATGCATGTAGAATTTGTTTTATTAGGAAAAAAGAACCCAGAAAGTATAATTAAGCTTAGAAAGCTGGGAAATTTCACTTACTTGAACAGAAGAACAGTCAATTAGCTTGGCAGCATCATCCAGTCTTACAACGTCGTGGTAAACATACCTCCTTATCTGAAACATTTCAGAGAAAACAAGCATGATAAATAATAATAAAAAGATCAAAACTTTGATTGAATTTTCCAAAGAAAAGATGAGCTCTTCTGGGAAACTTCAGAATTTTGAAGGGAAATTAGTTAATTACCTGCAAAAGTCGGTGAGGGCGATGAGGGTTCAAGCAGTGAGGGCAGAGACTCATGCAACAGTCCAAACAGTAGATGTTCTTCTCGTTCTTCTTTGCCTCCTCATGAATTATGCAAGCGTTGTAGAACTTTTCAGACAGCAGGACTTCAAGCCAGTGGGGTAGAATATTTGAAGGAACAAACTATAATAAACACATGAATTTGAAAAATTAAAATAAAAAACAAAAACTTCAAACAGAACATGAACAAAATTCAATTAGTTTTCATCAAAAAATGGCATGGAAAGAAAGAGAAGAGTTTGGAGAACAAGAATCAGAGAGGAAAATTAAAGAAAACCCACCATTTTGTTTTTCTTAAAAGAGAAAGAGACAGTGGTATGGGTGAGAGTATTGTGGTCAGGGCTTAAGAAGATATTGGTGGTGTAGCCATTATCATAGAGAGAGAAAACTTGGACTTTGGAGAGAGAGAGAGAGAGAGAGAGAGAGAGAGAGAAACGGCGCCTGGCTAAAACTGATACACTAGTATCACCCTTACCAATGAGAAAACAAAGAAAAATGAGAGGGAGAAGGGCTGGCCTCATTTATTGAGGTGGACGCTATTTTTATTTTTATTTTCTGGTGTAGTTGTTTGCGTGTTCTTGTAAGTTGTAAGCAAAGGGTTGGGAAATTTTTTTTTAAAAAAAAGGGTTTAGAAAATATTATGGCTAAAATAAGCTCTTTTGAAGCAAAACAAAAATGTAAAGAAAAAGATTTTGATGAAACTGGGGATATCACAAATCAAAATCTTTCCCTTTCTATTGCTGTTTACTAGGAGCCCATGTCCCGAAAACCCTAAAACCCTAACCAAATGGTTCTTTACTAATGGTCGGATTGTTGGTGCTCTCTCTCTCTCTCTCTCTATCTCTCACTGCTAAATGACAAGACAAGAAACAGTGACTTTTCTCAGTTCTCGGTGGAAAACGGTAAAAAAACAAAGGTGCAAGTGGGATTAGGGCCTTTATAAAAATCACAAATTTCAATATGACAGTTTTACCCACCTTGCTTTGTTTTGTGGACTCTGTTAATTTTGCAATCTTTGGGCAAAGCTGAGTGCATTTTTTTCATGTGTTGACAGCACTAACCCATAATTCTTTTTCCCTTTTGTTGGCAGCAAAAGCTGTCTAAGAATATGATATGCTTTGTAAAAATGGATGCAGGTCCCCCAAATTATATTTGTCCAATGTTAGTTGAAGCAAGTCATGTTTTCTATAAGAATGGGAATAATGTTTTATGCACAAAGAAAGGTTTAGAGTATTAATCTAGCCATACAATTGATTCTGCATTAATAAAATCAAAATGTGACAACAAATGAAATATATAACAACGTTATTTGGATGGAATATACAATAACCGAGGGAGCGCTAAAATGCTAACTAGTTTTCAAACAAGAAGAAACCGCTCGTGAAATTATGTTAACGCATAAGCTAAAACGAGTGATTAGTATTATATTAGCTGACTGATTAGCGCTTCAGAGTTGTTGTACAATAGACATATGCTGGCTGTATTATTATGCTGTACTGATTTTAGGTGAAGAGTTTTATTTGTTCACCCATACAATTACCATTATGTATGCACTTTGTAAAAGTGCTTTTATTACTGTCAGACAAATTTATGATCACATCACTACAGTACCTGTTCCCATAAGGAGATAATATTGCATTGCATTATCATGTCTGATATGGATAGGGTAGCTAGCTTTATTACTTGATTATTATGTTGAACTTTCATGTAAGTTAAGGTAGCACTCTGAATTGTATTGTTGTTATTGGGATATAATTTCCTAATTTAGAGTGAAAGCATAATTAAAATTGCGAAAACGATAACATAAGAATAAAATTAGTAAAGATCATATAATGTAATCCAACATTGAGATCATGTTTTTGAACACGAAGTTTTTTGTATACTACCAATAATACGGTTTAGGGTCCTAAACCCTAAAAATGGTTCCAAGTGAACATTGAAGTTAACATTGTTGTGCCGCGTTAGTATTTTCAAGCTTCAATAGATGAGGTTAGAAACATAGATCTAGTTGTCACGATTCACACGTGTATTTACCACTATACTCTAAGTTGACGACATATAAATTCTGTCATCCACTCACATGCACGTGACTTTGATGATTATGCTATAAATTTCTATAACAAACCGACATTTACGCTTTTTATGACTTTTGAAATTCATTTGCACTTACAAATTATTATTAAAAGCAAAGTGTCACATAGGTTGTCAAATCACACATGTGCCATAACTTTATAAAGATGCTATTGACATTATTATCATATAGTTTTTTGTTAAATTATGCTTTTCCAGATTTTTCCTATCTTGCTGTTTGTTATATAGTCAAATAAAAAGGCATTGAAGAATGAAGGGAAATTGAATTTTTTTTCATTTTTTTGTGAAATATTGACGAGAGATAAGGAAAAAGACGAGAGAACAGTCTCCAAAGTTACAAGGACATGCTGGGCAGCTGCCGCTGCGATTCTGATCTGCAGACAAAGAGGGATTAGGCAATGCCACAAACAACCGTACGCAATGTCATCAGCAGCCTTTAGGCTCTACGCCACTGCTATGGCCAAACCACACACGGCACAGCAGCTTCAGATACATACATATAGCAGCATTTAATAACATAGCATATATAACAGCACCATAGCCATTAGCCATGCGTGAGCAATGAGCAGCGCACATTGATTGATTGATATCGTATCCCCAACAACAGGCACATCAAGATCTCCTTCTTTATTACTTAGTTGACGGAAGTGACTTCCCTTTTACTATGTCTAATCTAACGAAAAAATATTGTACGATATTGAAACACGGTCCTGTAGTATAATTTGTTTGTATGTTATAATATAAATAGACGATATGGTTGATATTTTCTATTTGTAAGATACAATATCAATAACATGCGAATAAGTTATACTACCCGACAGTAGTTTGTTAAGTTTGATTTGCAATCAATAGTGATTTTCTATGTATACAATTTTATATGTGTATCTAATATGATATGTATTTTGATATAACTGTTTAATTGTGCCATCTTTTAATATTTAAATGAAAGATTTTGGCTTCGACAAGAAAGAAGAAAAAAGATTTTGGGATCAAGCTTTATTGATTTTGATTTGAAATTTGGAATATCATCCCAGGCATGGTCAAACTGTGATTACTTGGATTGGTGACTACACAGAGTCTAATTCGAAAAGGGCCTTGTGTTTAGGACAGAAAAGGGCCAAATGGGTATTTCAGAGATAGTGAAAGGTCAAAGATACCCCTTATGATCACCTACCATATATGAAAGGCTAGTTATACGAAGAAACTTATACTTTCTTACAAATCAATGGTTGATATGTGTGTTGAGATTTTGTTGTTGTGTTTTTTATAAATTATTTTTGCATAAGTGTTAAGATGTGATTTGTAGAAAGTAGCCTACTTCCGAGGAAGAAGAAAAGCATTGTCCTTTGCCAAATAAGTGTTGTATGCATACCCATTAGTCTAATTGATTAGGGGCCGGATTTTCTCTATCTAATTGATTCAAGTAGGTACTTGATGTTGGGTTCATCCCTCCTTATGAGTAGCTTATGAAATATGTTGATCAATTCCTACATTGCTTTTAAGAATTTCTATGCTAGTATTTAATATGGTTGGTTTATATGACTTTAGTAAGTCTAAGTATAATCATTGCGACTAGTTATTAGTCTCTTCCTAATGTTGGATGATGGGACTGTTTTCAACACATATAGATAATGTGTGTAGATCAATTCATATATTCACGGAAAGGACTTATAGCTCAAGTCTTTAAGAGAATTTATCCTTATACCAAAAGTTTTAGGTTCGATTTCCCCATCCACCAGTATCGCTTGGTATTAAAAAAAAATTAATATATTGACTTTTAGAATTTATATATATGCGAGTATTAAATACAATTTGGTATATGTATGATTCTAGTTGAGTAAAATCATCATATACATTCCAGCTGTTCATGGCAAACCGACCAAGCAAAATATCTGTCACAAATTCCATTCCTTGTCTGTCATGTACAAACAAGATTATAATGAACTGAGATGATATGTTGGAATTGCAGCAATGTCCAATAAGATAGGAGAGAAAGGGCAGTGGCTTTGAGCTTTACATTTCAAGTGTTATCTCCTCTCTTGAAGAGCCTAAGCTTAAAATCTTAACTTTTTTAATACAAACAATGTTTATGGGAGAAAATACTTTTAACCATTTAGACTACAATTCCCTTGCAAATAGTGGTGGATTCCACTGGCAGGGTAGCGAAGGTTGCTGCCTCTATTCGCCGTTCTTGCTACATGCGAAGCTCTTGAGCAAAGTATGCTACAGGGGGCGAACCATTTGATAAAAGTCCTCTAAGAGGCTAAGGCAGAGCTGCGAGGGGAAAAGTGACAAGGAATACAACCAGAGCCATGATGATTGCACATATGTATTTAGTACTCGCATTCTTTGTTACTTGATCGATATTTTGAATAGTGTGTGAGATGTTTAGTAAATTAATTCGGGCATACGTTAGATCTGTAATTTCTCGATTATATACCTATATATCTTTTGACTTACAATAGAGTACCGAAATATACTTGGGCTTACTTTCTTATTGCAATTTGGTTTTCATCTTGCCCCCAGTAAGAAAAAAGCATGGATTCACCACTACTGTTTACAAATGCTTTTTATGCAATTTTTGTAATTTACATCACCCTAAACCTAAACCATCCACCCAAGGAAGAAAAAGAAAATTTTACCTGAACCCAATTGAGGACCATTTAACATTCACCCCAAAGGTGAGTTGTAATTTTAGACACCCTGCCTGGGACCAGTTACGACCAGTACTTAGCCCCCTCACTTGGACTTGGACAAATCAAGCGAGAGAGGAAAAATACAACCAAATCATTGCATAATTGCATTTGCAAGATTTAGATCGTCCTAGAAGCAAAACAAATAGAAGGACAATTGGACATCAAAAACACACAACAGCTGCAGCTGCAGCACAAGCAACAACAGACAATACAAAAGTCCCAAGTTGCAGAGCCAAAACCAAATCCCAATTGCATACAGCAGGTGCCTCAGGATATATCTAATTTTTTCAAGTGTCATCACGGAGACAAATAAAGACAAAAAGATATTGCCCAGGAAAGATATTCAAATGTTGTTATCTCATGCAAAAGTAAACATCAACCTGAATGCTGTGTTTAGGTTCATAAATGTTTTGGGGATACCAGACAATTTTAACCCCCCAATCTCCGGCAGTCCACAAGATCTCAAACCAATCCTAGTTTCTTGTTCAAGACCAATAATTACTTCATGCCTGCAGCCTACTCATATTGCACTCAAATTGTCTCTCTCATGTGGCAAAATATGTACCACAAATGCATGTGCCCTTATCAAATTTATGTCGTCCCATTGCAAATTTGAAGTATAATCTAATTAATAGCTAGGACTGTGACAGCTGACAGAGATAATTGGAGAGTTTGGCATGTGTTACGTTATCGGATTGTCAATTTGAGTTTGAAACGTTACATTTTAAGACATGTCAAACTGTTTAGAGCTTATTTGGGATTGCTTCTAGATAAACTAACGTAAATTCGTACAACTAAAAGCGATTTTCATAACATTTGGCAGGTTCCACAAAGCACTTGGATTTTCAATAATTTTGTTGACATTCTTCTAATATAAGCACTTCTTCGGAAAAAAAATAAAAAAATAAAAGCACTTCTAGAAAAAACAGTTATGAACGTAAATGCTTGCTACATCAATATTTTGTAGGCAAAAGTCTACACAGAACTGCAAAAGTCTGCACAGAACTAGCTTGATTAGCTGCACTTTCTCATGGACATCAAACTCATTGGTTGCGTTCTCTTAAAATTGAAAAGCTTTGCCGGGGGCTTCTTTACCTTGAGAGGCTCTCTCTTTTCCTTTGTTGTTAAGAAGGCTTGCCTTCCGAGCTTTATGATGAGCGTTTGACGGAATGCAAGGGATTCTCTGTCCTCGTCCTGGCAGATCGACAGTGCCTCGGACATCTCGCCAAAGTCATAAACACATGAGGCACTCTCGTCCTGCATAACAATGGAGCCTCTGCAATGATCAACTGCCTCATGATTTAGGGAGTTTTGGACTGAAGGTAGTGCCTCTGATATCTTGGTGAAGTCGTAACAGGAACCAGAAGCATGCTGCCTAAAGGATTGATCAATATTATTAGAACTTAGTCGTCCTTTAGATTGTGGCTTCATGGTATCAATCGGTCAATGAACTGCACAACTGTCAACCTACATCAAGAAAAAAGAATAAACCAAATCACTCAATTAAAATGACCAAACTCGAAAAATCCAATACCTTGATCACAAAACCTAGTGTGCGTAGCTAGATGTTGTGAAATTCGTTCAAGTTCAAGTATAAGAGGGCTTGTAGCTAAGGTGATTGTAAACTAGATAGGCACAAGAGTGCATGTCACCCGTGACACCGAAGTTATCCTCCACCCTCAATAGAAACAACTTCCGAAAACGAAAGGGGATAAACAGGAACAAGAGGGATTGACTAAACTCTCTCATCCTTCAATTCCGTTAACTAAATAGGTACAAATTACATGATAAGTTGTTCTACTTTTTTTCTTTCCTTGGTTTGTCTAAATTATGCCATGATTAAATTGGAGGTGTTATCGACATAATTTCACAAATGAAAATAAAGAATCAAGAACCAAGAAGACGAGAATACCTGAGTTGTGAAATCTACGTGCGGGGAGGTGATTTTGGAAAGATGACTCAAAGACCAGAAGATCACAAGCCTCCAACTCCATGATGGCTGTCCCCTTTATATAGACTACTATAAAATTAGGGCTACAAGTAAAAGCGTACAAAAATGCCTTGTAATAAAAAAACAGGTATGTTCGCATCAGAAAAAAGAAAACAGGTATGTTATTCCTGCGGTTTGACCAAAAAAACAAGAAAGAGAAAAAAAAGCAGGTATGTTATTCCTGCGGTTTGACTAAAAAAAAAGAAAGAAAGAAGGAAAGCAGGTAAGTTGCTTATGGGTTAAGAAGCAAATACCTCTATGATTTTTGCGTGTACAAATTCTTGAAATTTGAGAGTCCTAAATGGACAAACTTAGGGTTCGTTTTAGAGTGATTTTTGTGCTTATCTATATAATCACTTTATATGGAGACGTGATTCTCCATAAAAAGGATATTTGGCATATATCTTCACCATATATACTATAATCGGAACCGTTCATTTTCTAAATCAAACGCAATCTTTTTTTTTTTTTTGGGTTACCTTTGACGCAATCTCTCAATAATTTTTTTTAATAAAAGTTTTGTTTGAGCCCAAATTGTAGGCAAGGCACAAGTTGGGCCATAGAAGTACCCATACTGAACCCTTCCGACCACAACATGGACAGATTGAGAACAGTAATAGTATGGATCCAACCTCTCCAATGTTTGTATTGGATCCAAGTCCAGTTTGTTCAAAATTTCCACCATTTTTGTGGGATTTATCCCATCTTATAATCTTATAAGAATGTGCACTACTCCATGCCCAAAGTCCACTTTCTTAAGTGGCTTTGTGCCAAAAAAATAACTGTGTGTTTTCCTTTTTGCCAATCAAGAATTCATTAGATAGAGAAAGATTACAATAGAAAAAGTCTAGCAAGCTAGGGTCGGTTGCACGGAGAGACTGTGATGAGGGGTTGTAGCTGCTAGATACACAATCTAATTTCAGAATACACACTTCTCTGGGCTCAGAAAGGGCCCAAAAAAATACCCACACACGCGAAATACAACAGAGGCCCAATAAAAACAACTAAACGAGAGAGTCCAGTATACATATATATTTTTTTATTTATAAAAATGTCCAAATGAAACAGGTTCGAGTCGTACTCCTTTTGTTTCCAATATGAAAAAGCAAGATCGCTAAACTTATAAAATTAATAATAATAATAATAATAATAAATGGTTATTATTATTGGGCTTTTCATTAATAGGCCATTCTAACATAACATACAATACCCATATAAAACCTATTTGGAGAGAAAAACCAAAAACTAGCCACTTATGATTTTCTAATTGGTTCTTAGAAAATTTTAACAAATCAATTTGGTATTGCTGTGTTGTGAAAATAATCTTTGTCAGATTTGCTGTGAAAGAAATCAGTTGTGAGAGAAAACAGTTTGGCGTTCGGTAAATTTTTTGTTAAAAGTGTTGTTGGTATAATAATCAGTTTCTAAGTGTTTGGTAAACTTTTTTGTGAAAGTGCTGCAAGCTGTGTAATAATGACTAAAAATGGCATTATGTTGAAATGAATTTTTTTGTTAAAGTGTTTGATAAAAGGGAAAACACTTTCACTTTCACTTATATATATATATTGTATTAAATATGTTTCCATCACACCCTAAAAATTATTTTAATTATAAAATAAAGAAAGTATTATGTTGAAAATTAAATATTTGTATCCAAACGCTCTAAACTAATGTTCCAAGTTAAATCCAATATATTCCATTAAAAATAAATATTATGTCAAAGTAACAAAGAAACAAAAACAAGAACAGAATAAATAAATAAAAACCAACAACAAAAACTATTGAAGTTAATCCTAGAAATTAAAGAGAAAGAAGGAAGAATGAAATTGAGAAAAAATAAACATAATATGCCTCTTACTTGAGTCTTGTGGCTTCTCAAGAGTGTGTTTCAATTGATTCAACAAGTAAAAATAATATGAAGAATAGAAGAGATTTAAGAGAAGGAGAACTCTGTGAAAAATATGGCATGAAGAGGCAAAGGGATGCCAAGGAGAAAATGTGTGAAGAGAAGAGATTGCGTGAAATACATTGGGGTATTTTTAGAAGTTCGTATATTTCATTAAACTCAATACCTTTTCGAAACTGATTCTCACATAATCAGAAAATAAATAGTTTTCTCTCAAGGTAATTTGTAATAATAAGTTATTTTCTCATAGTTTACCAAACGAGCTGGATTTCTCAATTTTTTTAAAAAATTACTTATTATCACCCCAAATAAACAATGTCAAACGAACCCTAAGAACCAATTAAAAAAATAACCATTGGCTATTTTGAGTTTTTCTCTTCAATTTCGTCATTATTAATAAAATTGTCCAAATATTATAATGGTCAAATTGTTATTATTATATGAAAAAGCATGAGACTAGAGTCCTTGCACACCATTTGGCCATTATAATATTAGGACGGACAGAGACAGGCAGACTGCTCCGCATGCAAACAAACAAGTGGAGAGGGAGAGAGAGAGCATCATTATCTGTCGAGACAAGTTGAACAAAATCTCGGTCGCATGCTAAGTGCTGCTAATATTAATCACGACTTTTAGTTTTGATAAAACTTTAAGCTAAATTTTGTATTAATACCAAAATGTCAAACACTCTACTACTTTCTAAGTGCATGGATTTAGACAGGATTAAGATAATTTTTTATTATTAAATGTGAGAAAATTGGTAAAATAATTAGAAAACCTTGTTAGAGAGGGTGATAAGTAAATATTTTTTTCCTCTGACATTGACTTAATGCAATGACTGTCGTAATCACAAATTATATATTTAAAATAAAAAACATAAAAATCTTGGTTCTTGTCTGTTTGACCAGAAGTGGTCGAATCTTTAGCACCAGCTAACTGTTTTATGGGTCATGCAGGAGCCAGTTCTTTTCTAATTGTCTTGTTAATCATGTTTTAGATAGAATTTAAGGAATCCATCAACTGTAAAACATGACAATTAGGAAAAGAACAAAATAATCCTATTTATTTTGTTTGAATATGGTTGTCATTTTCTGTAATATTACTAAAGTCTAGTGGTGGATTTGGATGCTTAATGATTTCCATCACTTTGCATATATGTTGATTTTCTTTTTCTTAATATATAAGAACTACAATTGTTTTTTTTTTGTTTTTTGTTTTGTTTTTCTTTTCAAAGCAAGGCCGACAGAGAAAGAAGATCAAGGATGCTAATCATTGTAGTGGAAAAGCAAGTCTTTAGTGCTTTGCTAGTTCTGAGGTTTTTAATTAGGGCTCACTTTGACCAAAGTTTAACAACCCATTACCTACCCTACAATACATTGCCCAAGTTTTCACCAAACAAAAGGGATCCCATTTTGGTTAAGTCAAAGGCTTTTTGACCTACTACTCCACTAAAGGGATCTCTTGGATGGTATTTGCAAGGTTGCACAAAATTGATCAAACTCACATCTCATACACATTGGGAAATTCTATATTTATGTCAACCGGGTATAGTCTAGTGGTCTTAGATTCGAACCTTCATGGCATTATAGCAATGTGTGTGAGAGAGAAATCCCTCTCACTTTTAGTTGAGACTATCGCTTGTACTAAAAAATATATATATATATTTATGCTTCTTCTATAACCTTGAGCTTCCACTCATTCATTAGTTAGGCTAATTGGGTAGGACCAAATCCAACTTCTCACTTGAATTAGGGTTTATGGGGGATTTTCTTTTTCATTTTGACAACTGAATTATGAATCTATATATTCCAAATCTATACTATAATCCATTTTGTACCTGAGTTTGGGAAGGTGAAGCCCACTACAAAGTGTCTGCCTAAAGAACAGCAGACACATTAAGGGTCCATAAAGCTATAATGATTGCATTCCCGAACAGAGACTCAGAGGAGAGGGAAACTTGCAAGACATGCAAAGCCACTTTTGTAGTTTAGTTCACTCTTGTTCATCATCACACCAGTGAAAGTTTTGATCCTCTACATTGTACAAGACACCATCACAATGACAGCAAGACTAAAGCCAGAACACTACTTTTTTTTCTTTCTTTCTTCTTTTAATATAATAAAGCATTCACCTAGATGCTGAGAGAGTAAAGTGAAAGACCGAAAACATGGAAGCCAGAATTTCTGCTACCTAATCTTTATCATTGATGGGGTCATGCTTAATTCATATTCAACTCCAAACCCCTTGTTGAAAAGTTGTAAAAAAGCACTGGTTCATGTCGCAGAGCAAGGAAGATCCAAGATTGCATTTCGTTTCATTTTCTTCTCTCTTTTATATTTAAGACAGGTAAGTTTCCAACTCACTCCACACCCCACAAATCTATTAACTCAGTCTTCTCTTTCAAACCCTATCAACACATGCTGTGAATCAGATGATTTTTCATACAGTTATTTTACTTTGCTCGGAATTTGATATTCTTTCAGTTTAGTTTTCATTTACTTCATGTACTAATACTGGCGACAGTGAAGGAGAGGCAGCAAATAGCTCACATCACATTCATAAATTCCTGCTATACGTCAAACTGTATCAACTGACCGCGCAGAAATTAAATGCACCATTCAATACTTGGGGTTCAATATCTGTATTTCAATCTCTCAAAAATCCAAAAGAAAAATGATAAACACGGCGTCCTCTTTGGGTCAACTGTAGCCCTCCTTGTTAGTGATGGTTACAAAATCAAACGTAAATATATCAATAGTTTTGAGAATCTCATAATATATAAAACATAAAGAAAGTAAGTGATAAGTTGTTCAAATGACTAAAAACAGTTATTCTTATATTCGAGATTCTGTGTTTGTTTACCCCCTCTTAATCTTTGGCTTGCATAAAAACGAAAAAAACACCTAAAGGTAATGCATCTCACCAAAGAGCCTATAGTCTCCAACATTTCCATCTAAACAAAATTAACAATTGGTCTGTCACTGACCAAAGGTACCCATCATATTATTCTAGTCGTCATACTTATTACCGTTACCCAAATCTGGAAGAAGTCAGCATAATTAGGAGTCTAGGGAGGAGAGAAATTTGTTCTAGTGAGGACATAAAAAATAAAAAATAAAACATGTGATTGACATACAGATAAATTGAATAGAAAAATGAAAATAAAAATACAAAGAAAGAAAAAGAGAAGCGCAGGCTTCCAGCACCAGCAAGCCAAACCCACACACAAATAATACCTTCCTTCCAAGACATTCAAAGCACCTCCGCGAGAAAAAGAGTAGAGCTCAAGAAGTCTCGCTTCTTTGTACGGAGAGAAAGGAAAAGAAAGATTGAAACTTTCAATTCAATTCGATTTCAAAGCAAACTCAAGGCTGAAGGTGAGAAAGAAAAGAAAATGACAGAAATGGATGATGGCTCTTCGAGACCTCCACAAATCTCTGAAATGTTTCAGAAATTCGCTCTCGCTTTCAAGACCAAAACTTTCGAGTTCTTCGCTGAAGAGGAAGCTGAGGACTCCGATAGCTTAGCACTTCTCGACTCTGCTGAAGAGGTCATCACAGACCAGAAGGTCGTCGTCATCAAACCAGACGGAGCAGCGGCGGACCACAAAGACTCACAGCTACAAATTACACCGACGAAGCCTAATTTGAGCGAAACCCAAGTGAAGAAACCAGAGCTTTCGGCGGTTACAAGGTCTTTGAGCAGAACCCAGATCAGACCTATCAATACCCAGATGACCCAGACTCTGCTTTCGTCGATTTTTGCTACGGTTTCGTCGTTTGAAGCTTCGTACCTTCAATTACAGACTGCCCATGTGCCTTTTGTTGAAGAAAATCTCAAGGCAGCTGATCGAGCTCTGATCTCTCACCTTCAGAGGCTCTCAGAATTCAAGCATTTTTATAGAGATTTTTGTACAAGTTCTAATTTTGGTTCTGATATTCCAATTGGGTCTTGCTTGGAAGCTCAGGTGCAAGAGAATCAGAGCAAGCTTAGGACTTTGGGAACCATGTCCAACAGGTTACAGACAGAGATTGATCAAAAAGACAATGAAGTTATGGCTCTGAGGAAAAAATTGGGTGAGATTCAAAAGTCTAATTTGAAACTATCTAAGAGGTTATCTGCTACTTTGAATTCTCCTTGTGAAGTTTTGTTGTCCGTTAGAGTCTTTGATTCGGTTCTACATGATGCTTGTAGATTAACACACAGATTTACTAAAATTTTGATAACTTTGATGGAGAAAGCTGGGTGGGATTTAGATTTGGCTGCTAATTTAGTTCATCCTGATATTGAGTATGTTAAAAAAGCGCATAACCGGTATGCTTTCTTGTCATATGTTTGTTTGGGAATGTTCAAAGGTTTTGATTCAAAAGGTTTTGGTTTAGATGAGAGTGAAATGTTGTGTAATGGGCATGGTCCGGAGTTGGATAAGAATAAGGCTTCTTTGAAGCAATTACTTGAGCATGCGTCAAGCAATCCAATGGAGTTGTTAAGTAGGAATCAAAACTGTGAATTTTCAAGATTTTGTGAGAGCAAGTATCAAGAGATTATCCACCCCACCGTGGAATCTTCAATTTTTAGTAATTTGGATAGAAACCAAGTTGTGTTGAGTTCATGGAGGTCTTTGAGTGTATTCTATGATTCATTCGTTAGCATGGCTAGCTCGATATGGATGCTCCAAAAGTTGGCCTACTCCTTTGATCCAGCGGTTGAGATATTCCAAGTGGAAAGAGGCATAGATTTTTCAATGGTGTATATGGAAGATGTCACTAGGAGATTGTTGTTGCCAGGTACAACCAGGATGAAAGTTGGGTTTACAGTGGTTCCGGGTTTTAAGATTGGAAGGACAGTAATTCAATCCCAGGTTTATTTAAGTGGCCTGAAATGTACAGAGTAGTGGCAAGTCATATTCTACTGGTTAACATGTTAGTGGCAATGACATAGGCAAATACAGGAGGTGATCAAGATGAGGCTGGTGATCTTTTGATCTTACATGCATGGTTTCTTGTTGAATGCCAGATGGAATTCAGTGTATGTGCGTTGGAATATGTAAGTTAAAGGATGCATCAGTTACCATGCTCAAGAAGGAAGCTCTGTAATATGCACTCAAAGAAGATGTTGCTGAACCTCTTTTGACAGATACATGCTACATGGTTTGTGACTTTGGTTTTTCTTCGTATATGGTTTTCTGTTGAGACCTATGTAGACTGAACTGTATAGAACCCTTTCTCTTCTATTTTTTGGTTTTTATCTGACACAATACACTGCCAAGTTGTGTAGCCTAGTTTGTTTGTATGGACTTTGAAAAAGCTACTAATGGATACTAACAATTGACCTTTTTTTCTTTTCTTGTACATGGTCTAGTGAATGTTGTAGATCGACCCTCTTCACCTAGTAACAAAGCCCAACAGATCTATCTTTTAGTGGTTTTGCTAGTAAATAGATGTTAAACTCTATACCTTGTGTTGTCTGTTCTGTTGGGTAGGAACAACATCCCCTTATATACAAATGGGGAGGTACATGTCCCAAACAGTATAGGTTTGGCTCTCAGGTAAGGGTTTTTATGTGATCAAGTTTGTATATCAGCCACCAAATGGGTGTTGCAAAGAAAGCTCTTTTGATTGATTTAAATTCTGGTCAGGCCTGAGAAAGTTGCTACCTAAATAGAGAATCTCCATTAGAACCATTTGAATTTTTTTGTTCTGAAAGAGAATGTTAGGCTTTGGGCTTTTTGGCCTCCATTGTCCGGTCCACTGACTCTTGAGAAACCATTTTGCAGAGATAAAATAACAAAATAAAATACACTTGGGTCCAGGATGCAACTTATTTCAAGCACTTTTTTTTTTTTTTTCAGTCAACAAAAGCTGCTGCACCAGCCGGGAACTTCTCAAGTTTGGTCCAAAACCCATATCATTAGACTGCATGGTTATTTTGTATCCAAACCGTTTTGTATTAGGCTATCACCAGCATGGGCCAAAAAAAATTAGGAAACATATATCTCTTTAGTCCTTCTTCAGGCGGCATGTAGCCTAACTGTAGCTCAGGTCAAAATTATTTTTTTTGGGCTCAATACATGTGCTGCCCAACAGGAGGAAGACTGTGGGTGTGATTAGTGGATCATTTCGTGCAACTGGAAACTAACGACAGATTCAAGGGCTGCTATTAAAGGTGTGCTAACGTCAGCTAGCGGTTTTTTTTATTTTTTTATTTTTATTTTAACATTTTAAATTTATTAAAATTCGTTATATATATAGGGAATTTCAGTTGAGGGATCCCTCAAATAAGCTTATTTGAGAGACACCTTTATAGGGCCCACTATATATTGTATTTCACTAATTCAAATTGTCTATTTTGTAGATATTCATTCAAATATCATCTCTATAAATACAAAAAAACTAAAAAAACTAAAAAAAACTTGAATTTGATGTCAATTGACAACTCAATTGAAATATTGGAATTTTAATACTTTCTTGAAGCACCGTGTTCATTGATTTTGTAGGACATAATTGGATGTCAAAATGGTTTTCAATTTGTCTAATTTTTTGCTAAGATGATCTATGAATGTAGAAATAAAAATAGATGGTTTGGATTGTTGAAAAAAATTTCATAAGGGACCCTAAATGGTGTCCCTCAAATATAATTATTTGAGGGATCCCTTAATAGAAGGGGACTATATAAATATAGAAAGCTTTAGTTGAGGGACACCCTTGTAGGGCACACTCTATTGTATTTCACTAATCCAAATCTTCTATTTTGTATGTCATATCTCGGGATTGGCTCCGCCGTAGCACGAGATTGTCCACTTTGGGCTCCTTTCTCTGCCCTCACGGTTTTGTTTCTGGAAACTCACGAGCAACTTCCCTGTGGGTTACACATCCTAGAGTTACTCTAGCTCAAACTCGCTTAACTTCGGAGTTCCCATGACTCCGAAATTAGTGAGCTCCCAAAAGGCCTCGTGCTAGACGGAGGCAGGCATATACATATAAGGCACATCACCCCCTCTCTGTTGGTCGATGCGGAATGTTACAATTCACCCCCTTAAGGGCTCGACGTCCTCGTCGGCACACTCGCATCACACAGTAGAGTGGCTCTGATACAAAATTGTCACATCCCGGGATGTGCTTTGCCGTAGCATGATATTGTCCGCTTTGGGCTCCCTTCTCTACTCTCACGGTTTTGTTTCTGGGAACTCACGAGCAACTTTCCAGTGAGTTACCCATGTTGGGATTGCTTTAGCCCAAACTCGCTTAACTTCGGAATTCCCATGATTTCGAAGCCAATGAGCTCCCAAAAGGCCTCGTGTTAGATGGAGGCGGGCATGTACATATAAGGCATAACCCCCTCTCCGTTGGTCGATGCGGGATGTTACATTTGACCACTCAATTGAAATATTGAAATTTTAGTACTTTCTTGAAATACCGTGTTCATTGATTTTGTATGACACAATTGGATGTTGAAAAAATTTCCAATTGATCTAATTTTTTCCTAGGATGATCTATGAATATAAACTTAAAAATAGATGGTTTGGATCCTTGAAAAAAAAATCATAGGGATCTCTTAATACAAGGGGACTGTAGGAAGGCTCAATTGAAGGATTCCTCAAATAAGTATTTGAGGGACACCCTTGTAGGGCCCACTATGTATTGTATTTCACTAATTCAAATGGTCTATTTTGTAGATATTCATTCAAAGATAACCTCTACAAAAAAAACACTTGAATTCGATATCATTTGACCACTCAATTGAAATATTGAAATTTTAGTACTTTTAAAGCATCGTGTTCATTTATTTTGTAGGATGCAATTATATGTCGAAACGGTTTCCGATTTGAGGGACACCCTTTAGGTACTCTAAACCCTAAATAATTTGATTTGAGGGACACCCTTTAGGGTACCCTACAATTTTTTTTTCAACAATCCAAATCATCTATTTTTCAAGTCTTCATTCATAGATCATTCTTACAAAAAATTAGACAAATCAGAAACCGTTTGGATATCTAATTGTGTCCTACAAAATCAATGAATAAGACGCTTCAAGAAAGTACTAAAATTTCAATAATTCAATTGAGTGGTCAAATGATATCGGATTCAGGTATTTTTTGTAGAGTGGTTGTGACTGTTGGAGATGAGCAGCACTCTGTGAGTGAGTGCTTCCTACTTTATGAAACAATTATTTTAACTATAAAGCATTATCTTAAATTAAAATCCTAAATATAAGACAATATTTTGACAATTTATGTAAACTCCCCGATAGATGCATCTCGCATTCTTAATAGGGAAAACAAAAGGGATGAACTTGCTTTTGTGAAATTTGTTGAAAATGAGGTAAGGCCTGGAAAAAGGGAGGATAGTCCAAATCTGACCTTGGGTCTAGGACTAATTATCTTATTAATTATTGCTCACATTGCTTGGTTATCTTCTTTAAACACTACTGATAATCAACATGGTCTTAATGATTTTTGCAAAGGTCTCCTTATTTGCTGGCAGATATGGGAAGCTCGCAACAACCTCATTTTTAAGGATATGGCACCTGCGCGAGTTCTCTCTATTGCGAATCTCATTCACCTAGACTACTGGAAGGCGAATCACAAGCTCAAGAAACCCAAACAGGTTGTTCCCTACATCAAATGGAAGCCTATACCGTGTTCATTGATTTTGTATGACACAATTGGATGTTGAAAAAATTTCCAATTGATCTAATTTTTTCCTAGGATGATCTATGAATATAAACTTAAAAATAGATGGTTTGGATCCTTGAAAAAAAAATCATAGGGATCTCTTAATACAAGGGGACTGTAGGAAGGCTCAATTGAAGGATTCCTCAAATAAGTATTTGAGGGACACCCTTGTAGGGCCCACTATGTATTGTATTTCACTAATTCAAATGGTCTATTTTGTAGATATTCATTCAAAGATAACCTCTACAAAAAAAACACTTGAATTCGATATCATTTGACCACTCAATTGAAATATTGAAATTTTAGTACTTTTAAAGCATCGTGTTCATTTATTTTGTAGGATGCAATTATATGTCGAAACGGTTTCCGATTTGAGGGACACCCTTTAGGTACTCTAAACCCTAAATAATTTGATTTGAGGGACACCCTTTAGGGTACCCTACAATTTTTTTTTCAACAATCCAAATCATCTATTTTTCAAGTCTTCATTCATAGATCATTCTTACAAAAAATTAGACAAATCAGAAACCGTTTGGATATCTAATTGTGTCCTACAAAATCAATGAATAAGACGCTTCAAGAAAGTACTAAAATTTCAATAATTCAATTGAGTGGTCAAATGATATCGGATTCAGGTATTTTTTGTAGAGTGGTTGTGACTGTTGGAGATGAGCAGCACTCTGTGAGTGAGTGCTTCCTACTTTATGAAACAATTATTTTAACTATAAAGCATTATCTTAAATTAAAATCCTAAATATAAGACAATATTTTGACAATTTATGTAAACTCCCCGATAGATGCATCTCGCATTCTTAATAGGGAAAACAAAAGGGATGAACTTGCTTTTGTGAAATTTGTTGAAAATGAGGTAAGGCCTGGAAAAAGGGAGGATAGTCCAAATCTGACCTTGGGTCTAGGACTAATTATCTTATTAATTATTGCTCACATTGCTTGGTTATCTTCTTTAAACACTACTGATAATCAACATGGTCTTAATGATTTTTGCAAAGGTCTCCTTATTTGCTGGCAGATATGGGAAGCTCGCAACAACCTCATTTTTAAGGATATGGCACCTGCGCGAGTTCTCTCTATTGCGAATCTCATTCACCTAGACTACTGGAAGGCGAATCACAAGCTCAAGAAACCCAAACAGGTTGTTCCCTACATCAAATGGAAGCCTCCTCCCTTTGGTTGGATCAAGCTCAACTTCGATGGATTAGTCAAAAATGGAGTTGCAACCATTTGTCATTAGAAATGACAACACCGAGCTAAAAATATTGGAGTCAATTCCATTACTGTGGTTGAATGCCTTACTCTGAGAGATGGTCTAGCTCATGTAGTTCATCATATGGCTGGCGTAATATCATAATTAAAGGTGACTCTAAAGTGGTCATTGATGTTGTGAACAAGAAATGCTCTACCCTGGAGTATTCTGCAACTTCACCAAGATGTCTCACACTTTGCCTCCTTTTGTAATTTGATTAAATTCCAACATGCTTTTAGAGAGGCTATCTCAGTTGCTGATGCTTTAGCTTCCTTGAGTCACTCTATGACCCCTTCCAAACTTTGGGTCGATAGTCTCCCTCTTTCTGTTGTTAATTCCTTTTACCTTGACCTTTTCGGGCCTGCGTTCCCTCGTGGGTCTAGGTTTGTGTAATTTTCCTTTTTCCTCATAAAAAAAGTAAAAAAATAAAAAGTAAAAGCACAAGAGCTTGTGTTTTTAGTTTTGAGCTTATAGTGGATCCATGTTTGGATCGATCATGTTCGAAAGTCATTATTTTTTGGTCATTCTTATATTTAAGTCATATTTGTTATGTAATGAAATCCTTCATTTAGCTGGCGAGCTACCTGGTGCCTCAATGACAGGGATTCAAAATCTGTTGGAAGCACTTTGTGGCTAGGGGCAAGCCAAATCCGAACGGGGTTTAATCCCACCTTTCGAGTATGGAGACACCTCGTGGTATTTACCTTTTAAAAAATAAAGAAAATAAAAAAAAATCCTTCATTTTGGCATTAATAATTCTTATGTTAATTTTGACAACTTCGGTTCGGCATGACAAAATATTTGTGCTCTTGCAATTGTCCTCTTCGAATAACATTTTTATTTGATGGATCATAACTCTTGTGGCAGAGAACCCCACCCCAACAAAGAAATCTTAAAACTCTAGGCTCCTAGCTAAAGAAATAAATAAACAAGGCAGATGCAGATGAGTTTGGGGCAATTATTGTACTTGAAAACCATATAAAGCCTGTTCTCCTTCTACTTACCTCATTTACTCCCATGTGAATCTGATGGGCATGGGCATGGGCGTGCTCTCTCTCTCTCTCTCTCTCTCTCTCTCTCTCTCTCATATAAAGCATGTTGTCCTTCAATTAATTCATTATTAAGTTTTCTTCCTAATTTGGAGAAGCAGAGACCCAAGCTTGGGTTTCTTCTTTTGTGAAAGAATCAAACGTGCATTGATTGAGAAAGTGTTAGAAAATTTATCAGAATTTTCTGAAATTAAATGAAAATGAAAATTGAAGAGATATGTACCTCTTCAAGTTTGAAGTAATGCATCTTCTAAGTTAGCAGATGCATCACTTGACTTTTCAAATAAAGTAACATATTTTGGGAAATGACTCCTCAACATATATAAGTAGGCAAGACCTACACGTGTTAGATAGATATAACTTTTACATATACACAGTGGCGGATCTGTGTGAAGGGCAGGGTGGGTGCCCGCCCATCCAAAGATTTTTTTATTATTTAAAAACCTATACATGTTATATGGGCAGCCCAAGTTTAAAAGCTTAAAAGCTTACCCAACATACACACACGCCCATCGAACTTCAAAGTGGTCCCAACTTTTGTCTCTTTTCCTTTGGTACACCAACTTTTCTCCCTTTTCTCTCTTTTATTCTACAGACCCGCGGAGGACAACAACAACATCCTTTTATCCCTATTTATTTTCTGCATCTTTCTATTATACCGGCTGGGCAGTGGGCAACTTACTGGCTTGTCCTCTCCTTTCTATAACAAGTAGTAATTTCTAATTCTCTCATTTTCTATATATCTTTAATTATAGTTTTAATTTAAAACTTAATATTTTAGGGTTTTATTTATGTATAGATGTATTTGAGGGTAAGACTTATTACGTCCCCCTAACTAGGTGTATCTTTTTCTAATTATTAATGAAATTTACTTGTACCGTGGAGTTTAGTATGTAAATTCCGCCCAATTGACTTTTCATTTCTGGATCCGCCACTGGTTTAATGTGAACATATACATATATATTTATTACATAGTGCAGTATAGAGATCTTTGTAGAGTCTCATAAATGAGTTCATATGAGAGAGTTCAACACCATCGTGGTTCGCTAGGGCCTTATGATTGGGAGTGCTACTATCGTAAGGACGGGGTCATTTTATCTAGGGAGACAAGCGCCGATCAACCATGAGCACCCTAATGAGGCGTAAATTATCTTAAGGACATAGTGTTTAGCACTTGCCTCAACCATTATTTCCAGATTTTTCTAATGCATATCATATTAAGTTAGCATTGTGTACGCTTGTAAGTATGCATGATTTTTTAGCAAGAATTTGTATAAATTATTTCTGAATTTTGTAAGCATTAAATATAGCAATTAGACCCTATTTTTCAAACAGAAAGAAATATGATGTTGTTGACAAGAGTAAGAGTGATTCATCAAATTATTCAATTATTATAGCATGCAATCGGGGAGAATCTGAACGATCACAATAGAGAATCTCTGAAATCTTAATGCAATGGCATTTCAGCCTTGTGCATGATGGAAATCTTGTCTCAAGAAAATCCCTTGTTGGTATTTGGTTCCTGAGATTTGTTTAGTTAGTGAGGAATGTGAGAAAATTATATTTAAAAAATGGAAAAATAAAGAAAGTGAAACAATTCAATCGGGATTTAGATAATTAGGGATTTTGATGGGCAAGCTCAAGAATAGTGTTAGAGATAGCGTTGAATACTGAATTTCTCTAGTACTTTGATCCAATTCATCTAAGATTTGGGTCTTAGCGTTGGAGATGGTCCAAAACACCTCAACAATGTTTCAGTTTCATATATTAATAAATACAATCCTTTCAACCATGCTGAAGTCACAAGAGATTAGTCATACAAATGCTTGAATGTATAGAACAAAACTTGTGCAAGTATAATAAAATTAATATTAGGAGGATTTTCCAAAGTAGATTAATTTCCTCATTCCCCAAAAAAAAAAAAAAAAAAAAACCAACAAATATCTTTAATAGAGAAAAGAATAATTCCTCTCTAGCCAAAGATATCTGAAAGAAAAGATTTGGATTCGACATCGAAGCTGAATTTGTTAAAGAAAGCTAAAAAACATTAGATTGTATGAATTTGAAATAACTGGACATTATTTTATTTTATTTTTTAAAACTTATTTATTGGGCTACGGCGGAAACTGGACATAGTACATGTGGAATAAATTTCAAATTCCAAATGACTCCTTGTAATGAGTCATTTGAAATTAATTTATTTTCTTCATTTCATTCTTATTCAAATTTTAGCTTGTATTGATTGTAATAGTTTAAATAAACGATTTAGCCTTATAATTTCATATAAATCTCCTGATTTGAAATCACCAATTCTCATTCGAGATTGTGGGATTTTAAGATAAAGAAAATTTGAACAGTAAACAATGCATGTTTTAAGAAGTTCATACTTTCTAATTAAGAAGTGCAAACTACATGATACAAAAAATAAATGCAAACACAAGGCCACCAAGACTTCGACTCCAAATCAAAGATATGTCACCCATATTATAGAATTTCACATGGCGGGTCATAAAGCAAAGAAGAGCAAAGGTATCAGCCCAATCCTTACTGTTTGGGCCTTATTAAGCTTCTTCATTGGGCTTTTGCATACGTAACTCGTTCGGATCTAACCTGTGACTTGCACGTGTCTTACTACGTCTGATTTGGGGTCCATCTCAATATATACACAGTTTTTGTTTTTGCCAAACATTTCATTTACACAGTCAAATAATCAGAATAAGTTATGAAAGATTGTAAGTGTATCTATGGTATCTATTATAAGTATAATATTTATAATGATGTTGTAGATTGAGAAAAAAGTATATAATATTGGTAGGGAGCTGATTTTCCCACTTCTTTTTTCTTCATTTACACTCCCTTTTGCTTTTTAATAATTTATATTCTTTTTGTTTATTTCTCTTTCCTATTCTATCCTTACTTTATTATATGTTTCTCTCTCTTCCCCACTCTCTCTGTTTCGATAGTGAGCCCGTCATATTTGAATAGGTGGACCTTGGCCGACATGCCTCCTCCTTCCAGCACCACCCACCTCCGCCTCTAAAGTCACCGGTTCCTTCTCAAATCGTTTGACGATTTCAAAGCATCGTCCCAACCCCCATAGTTCCCGGAATTACTACACTTGCTGCTACCGGCACCATGGGCCAAAGGCGGCTTCGATTTCCCGAACCCTAGGCGCTCCTTCATAACTGGTGGGTTGTTTTGTCGATTTCCCAAATCCGACAACAAAACAAAAAAAATGTCGCACTTTGAATGCGACATCGTTTCACTCCACCTCTTCTCCCACAAATACATCCATGAGATCGAAAACGCAATCAACCCAGCGTCCAATCTCGCCTTCTGATAGTCCATGAGGTTGTGGGTTTTCTGGGTTCTAATCTTGCCGGCGTCCACGAGATTGAATAATATGTTTTCTAGTTTTTTAGGTTATTATATAACCTTCATGAATACATTAGTATGAAAGAAGAAAATTAAGGGAGAAGGGGGAAATTCTCAACATTTGAGGTCGATGATTTAAACTTAATGGAATTTTCATTATCTAGGCTTGCTTAGGCTTTCAACTTCTTCTGCCTCGGCTATGTGATCACTTGTATCAGCATCATTGAATGATTGCTCTTGTTGTTCGTGGTTATTAATTTGTTTCTTTGGGTAACTCAAAGAGAGATACGGGACAAGAGAGATTTCATGAGAGTTTATAGGATAAGGGTAGAATAGGAAAGAAAAAGAATAAAATTGATTAAAAAAATATTAAAAAGTAAAAAGAAGCATAAGTGGAGAAAAGGGGAGTGGGAAAATCAGTTCCCTATTGGTAATATACGTGTTTGTCAATGACGGATCCAGGATTTTTACCCTGAGCAGTCATGGTGCAAAAGTTTTGAATTTTTTTTTATCAAACTTAACACTGTAATATTGACCTTAATCGCTAATAAAAAAGTAGACAACCCAAATATTAACCTTTGACCATGGTAAAAGAAGAGAGAGAGAGAGAGAGGAAATATAAATTATCTAAACAGGTTTTCTTTTAATAGAAAAGTTGATATAGATTCAAATTCCCATTAAGCAGTTGAGTTTAATTCTCGAATTTGATGACTTTGGAGAAATTATTAGGTTGTACCGTCTTACTACGTGGCATTTGCCATGTGGTCGTACGGACGAATAATAAAACAACACATGTACATCAATTAATGAGAAGGGAAGAACTAACGCTATATTAATGAACGTTAAAGTACCTTGCGCAGAAGAAAAATCTGAGAAGCCATGATCGTCTTTTCTATGCGTAGCCATGGGTGTTTTTTTTTTATATGCGTAGCCATGGGAGCATGATCAGAATAAGAAGCAACGTCCTCAAATTAACCCTCCCTCTCCGAAACGAATAAGAAAATTAATCCATGGTTTTCTTTACTGAAGTACACAAGAAAAGAATTGGGGCCCGATAATAATTTCAATTGAAATCTGTAGATAATGAAAAACAGGGAGCAGAATAAGAGGAAGATGCAGATCCAAGGCATCCCCAGCAATCGTACCAATCATCAAGTCAGCTTTTTCCTCATCTTAGAACATATCTCCAGATTTCCTGATCTCAGAAAAAGTAAACAGGGAGAGTCGGTAATGTGTAATAGTATTTTATGTTTTTTTTTTTAATAATAGTAACATAAAATTTTATTTGTCTATTTTTGTATCTGACTTATGAGAAGTATTCTAATTTATGTTCCTAATTTATAGGTAGTCTTGTAATTTATGTTCTTAATTTATAGGTAACATGATTTATCAATGAAAGAATTCAAAATGGAAATAATGCATTAAATTTATATTTTCAATGTACTTTCCTTATTTACATCAAAATGTAAAATCGATACAACACAAAAAGTAATAAATGTCAAAAAATCAACATCTAAAACCAAAAATGTGTGGAATAAACCCAACGACAGCTAATCGTGTTGAACCTAAATCTAAGAAGCCTTTCTTTTAATCTTTTGGAACCATGTGTAGGTATACAAGATGTGAACATTTCACTGGGAAGTTGAAATTGGAAAGTACTTGATCATTACTAGTGATATATGTGTAGTGACTGGTGAGAAGATGTTCTGGGCTTTGCTGCTGTTATATTGATCAGACTACGTAGGTGAAGCCTATATAGCATCTTCAGCTAGCAATTGGCATGCCCAAGGCCTAAGCTCTATGAGTTTGAGCACTCAGTTTACGTGCCCATGGCCCTATGCCCTTGGGACAGAAGCCTAGATTTATGTAGAAGGTACAACAATATAGATGATATAGAGTATCTTGGCTTAATATAGCAGACTTCAAATCAAAACTTGAAAGAGAATACTGCAAAGAAATTTAGAAACATTGGGGCGCTGGATCGATGCATGTGCTTCCCCAGGCTGAGGGGCCACTGTAGCTAGCTTCACGACATATGTAAAAAAGAAGAAGAAGAAGAAGAAGCTGAATTTCATAAGTTTTTCTAGGGGTGAGCGCAGTCCGGTTCGGTCTAGTTTCCATTTCACACTGAAATTGGAATCGGTAATATACAACCAGTGTGACTCGGTCTGATTTTGGTGAAAAAAATTTACGAAACTAGTCGGTCTGATTTAAACCAGTTCCGATGCGGCTTTCGGTTTTTCCCATTTTGGACAGGATATATATTTTTATTTTTCAAATTATTTTTTTTACAAATTCCAACTAAAATTTTATTTTTTGGGCTTAAAAATTCACAAATAATCTAATTTCATGCAAAAAGAGATGATTGGGCCGGGAAAATAAAGGTGCTTTGAAGTTGGACTTGAGGAAATATTAGTTACGGGATTATAAATTTAGCATTGGACTTGAAATTTTTTTAAAAATACGCAGCTGGTCTGGTGTGGTTTTGTAAGGTGTGAAACCGACACCAAAATCGATTTGAACCGATCTGATCTAGTTCGGTGCTAGTTTGTTCAACAAGGTTTTTTTTCCATTTTTTTCATCCGGTGCTGCTCGGTATTCTGGTTTTCCAGTCTCGATGCCCACCCTTAAATTTTTCTGGTGGAGTTGAGTTACGAAGACAAATCTTTCAAGGGTACTTGTATTTTTTTTTCTTTTTTTTTTTCAAGTAAAAGGGATTCCATTCGGGGACAAACCCAAGATTTTAAAATGGACTGGGCTGGATTTACCTTACAAAGAAATTCGATGGAACAAGCGAATTTTATTGATAACAAAAAAATGATATACCTAGTTAGGGAGGACATAAGATAGAAGCTAGTAAAAAAAGAAAATAGCAATGCAAATACCAAAAAAATAATAATAATAATAATAAAATAAAAAATAAAATAAACTATTTAAGTTTCAAAGTCTTTAAATTAAAATCATTAATTATTGATATTATCAACTTTTATTTATTTATTTAATGCCAATGTGTTGCCACCATAGAGGTGGTGGATTTCCCCTTCTCCCACGGCACTCAGGATCGAACCTCGGTGGGATTTCTTTCCTCCAATATAATTATAAAAAAAAAAAGAAACTAATCTTTTTATCGAGTGTAAATACTACATCATATTTTTTAAAAAATAAAATAAAAAAATCCATATGGGCTATAACCCATATAGCCCCCAACATAAATTCGTCCCTAATTCCAACTCTGATATTGGGTGAAAGTATTGGTTAGTGTTCAATTTTTTCACTCAGAAAGATCGTCACAAAAAGAAATATCACTAGACTAAGAGTTAACTAGTGATATTCATATACTTAATAAGTTACTTATCCTGTTGGATGAAAATTGATCAACACTTCATATATGTACCCAAAAAACACAACCCTTAAAAATATGCACAAGCTTTTATTTCTTAACTATGGGATTTTGGTTAGATGATTTAGCATGTTAATTAAGTTAAAATGCTACCATAGGTCTTTGAACACGATTGATTCTTGAGATATATATCTTCATAATTAAAACCCGTCCATTTTCATATGGGTTCTTCACCATTAGCGTGTTCTAGATTCCAAAATGTTCCCCTTCAATAAACAATGACTATCTAGTAAATAACCATGCAACCCAAAGTTTGTAGAGTCTAATATTAATTAAGAAAACTTAGGATAGTAATAAGATTATAGGATTCCCTTGTACTACTTAAAGTTGAGAAATAAGAGAAACCCTAATCCTTAGTAGGGGGAGACACCCACATTTGCAGGAGTGCTGAAAAATCCGTCTTTCATGAGCATGTCCTCTCCTTCCTGCACAAATCCAATCACAAAAATTCGTAAACAAGCTAATCAAAGAGATAACTAGCTAGCTAGGGTTTCCATCTAAGAAACTCAGATCGATTTAGTACCTGCTGGCGCATGTTTGTTTTCTTCACGGGCTGATCAGGCATAAGGCCGAAGTGGATGTGTGGGAAGTGGGCCCACTGAGAGAAAACAAAGCAAATGCAACGCACCCACAAAGTTAACAAGTAATTAAAAAAAATATCCAAAACCTATAAAAGTCAAACAATAACTCCTCATAAAATAATCATATATATGCATATGAATCCAATTTTTTAAACAGAACCCTAACCAGCTATCTAGCTGGTTATCTGTATGTACTGGTACGGAAATGAAACCCTAGCTAGCTAAAGTAGAAGGAAGATTAATTATAAAAGGGATTACATTCTTTGCAGCAGCACTAAAGGCCTCCCTGTGGCTTATGTCAGGATTTCCAGCTTTAATACGTTGAATCTCATCCCTGCAGGTTAATTATGTTTATAATCTCATGGTCATGCATATTTGTAGAGAATTAAGAAAGTATAAAGGTAAATTTAATCATGTTAACTAGTTTAATTAGTCACTTACTTGATAAATCGGTTGTAGGCAGATGGCACTCTCTGTCTCTTCTCCGGAGCTGGCCATCGGACATAGACATTTCACAGACAGACAAAAACAGACAGATATACATTATAATCAATTCGCTGGCTTTTTTTTTCCTTGTCAAAAATATTAATGTGTTTGTGTGGTAAAGTTCTTAATTAGTTTATCTTTTCTTGATCAGAACCATGGGAAAGATTTGAATACTACTGTTGAAGAATAGCGGAAAGAAGAGAAATGTATGGTTCTAGATCTAAAGTGGGCTTCAATTCTTGCCATTGGACTGAGAACTAAATCTGGAAGAACATGAAAGAAGAAAGCTGCACATGAAATAAATGTGTGCTAAAGATTTCTGCCTCTCTCTCTCTCTCTCTCTCTCTCTCTCGATCTTATAAACACCAATCTATAGCTAGAAACCTTGGGAACTGTTCAAGAGTAAGCTCAAATATTCAAAAGTTAGCATGGCTTCTCTTTTCAAACTTTTTTCTGGATTGGCAAAGAGACTGCTGTTTACCAAAAAGGCTAAATAAAGTGATCGGATTCAGAAGAAGAAAAAAAGAATCCACTACGCCAAAAGAGATATAAACTAAGGCAAACATGAAAAAAGTAGTGTGAACCAAGAAAGCCATTTCCTCAGCTGGGTTGTGGTGTGCTTATAGTACAAAAGAAAAAGACTCACGTCTATTGACAGCAGCAGGAGGCTTAGGTATCTCCTGATGATCAAGGCCTCCTCCCCGAATTGCCATGATTGATTCATTTGTGTAATTAGGCTGGTGATTCATCAACGTGTTTGATGACGGGGCATTTCTCATGTCCTCCTGCTATGTATAATTACACACGATCCCATCAGATCATCAATAGATAATAAATGCGCAAGGTTATTCGCACTCTCAGTTCGTCATTTATGTACTTATTTAGTTAGTACATTGATTTTGAATTGCAGAATGACTGCACTTGAGAGTTTGAATAGCAGATTCCAAACAAATTCATACAAACTAAATGTGAGCATGAATAATACACTATTTGTACATACATTTAATCACCCAGAAAAGAAAACCTACTAGGAGATTGTGAGGAGTATTGAAGAAAGGATGTGGAAGGTGTTGGTTATTTGGGGGAGGAAGAAGAAGGGCACGCATGTTGACTGAGAGAAGGTTGCTGCAGTGGCCACATCGAACAGTCACAGTCTTGAACAAACTGCTGCAAGGAACACTTACCTAATAATAGCAACACTAATATAAGTTAACCAAGCAACTTATACATATATATCTGCACATAAATTAATAATAATTATAAATTAATTATAAATTTTAATGTAAGGCAAGAGTAGTGAGATAAGTACAGCGAGGACAGTGTCACAGAAGTTGCAATGGACATAACAGAGCTGATCGGAGGGAGAGAGGAGGTGTTGTTGTTGTTGTTGCTGGTCCGGTGAATTAAAGGCAGTGGATGAGGCTGCAGCTGAAGACATTCTTTCTTTCTAATTTCTAGTGATGATGATATTGCTTTGGTGATTTGATTGATGGGATTTTGACTGATCGATCTATCAGTCGGATTTTGATGATGGGTAGTGGACAGATTTTGGATCTGATCTCTCTGCTTGAGTATTGTTGTTGTTGATGATGAGTTACTATTAAGAAACAAGGAGAGAGAGAGAGAGAGAGAGAGAGAGAGAGTGTGTGAAAGAGAGAGAAAATAAAAAGAGAGATGGCACTAATTATATAGTTGGGTTGGGGATCGGATATGATGGAACATGTTCAGACCCAGAAAGTGTTTCTTTTTTCTTTTTAATTTCTTGCTCTCTTCAATTCAATGAATTATAGGGGAATTCTTGTTAAACTTTGCCCTATTATTTATATATATATATATATATTGGCTAGATAGATACAGATATAGATATAGCAACTAGCTGATCATGTACATGTATTTGGTTCGTACAAGTTGGTGATGTATCATAAGCAAGTAGGCTGCTGTACCAAGTTCTTTTTCCTTTTCATAATCAAATTTTAAAATAAAAAAGAAATAAATAAGAGAAGAGAAATGTATGGTTATAATTCCCGAAGGATGTGTAGGAGAGAGAGAGGGGTGTGCAGAAGCGGCAGAGGTGGGGGAGAGGAAGAGGGAAAGGGACGTGTGCATGGGTGTGATTACCTTTGGCTCATTCACCTGTTGTTTTCACACTTAAATATTTAGTCGTAAATATTTAAGAGAGAGAGAGAGAGCCTTTTGTTTTCTCTCATACTCCTTGGTTCTCTACAATTCCATATTGCATTTCCATTCTATCTATCAAATCAAACCTCATATATTTTGCTGATAAAAGTGTACATGTTGTGTTAAGTCTTTAGTTAGCCAGGCACCTATTTTCATTGGCTGTGTTTCTTGGTTTCCCATTGAAGGTCCAATCTCAATTTGCCACATCAGACTTCTTTGGGATTGCTGTCTTGTCTTTGATAATGATGGAATTTTATTTGGTCCACTGGGTCGAATTCTATTCTATATAAGAATTTCTTACTAAGAAACCGCGTCCCTTTTCTTCAATCTATATAAATATATCCCATGTATATAATTATGTCAATTTCAAGACTTACAAATTAAACTTGTGTGTGTAGCATCTCTTTTTAATTACCAAATTAATGCTGTACATAATTAAAGTTCAAAAACTTTAATTCAAGTGGCATATAAGAACGTGTTTGAGGAAATTATTGAGAAAGTTGTAAGTAATTAACTTTTTTTTTAATCAAAGAAATAAAAAAGTCATCATTCGTTTAATTAGTTTTCAAAAGAATATGATCGGCCACGTATTGCAAAGACCGATGATACGTTCAATTAGGATTTAGGAGTAACGGGTAGATTAAAATTTTAGAAATTATAATGAGTTGCTCAAATTTTTTTTTCCATAAGAGGAATCAAATCTATTATCTCACCCATGTATGTGACTTGAGTTGAAGCTCATGAGCTTACTTAAACAATGAAAGAAAGCCATGGGTTTTGTCTCAAGTGGTGAAGTCAAGTAATTTAAGTTGAGTCCAAAACTATGTAATCCTTTCAAAATCAATCTTAAATGCTTAACACAAAAACTGAAAATCCACGTTTTGTTGGCCATAATAAAAAAAGACGTCATATATTTATAAGCGGTGCCGGAGCTATAGAGGTGCAAGGAGATGCAGTTGTACTTTCTTTGGCTGAAAAATTCTTGAGAGATGCCGAAATATGCCCCTCTATTGGTGTTGGTGCCCCCTATATGTTCGACTAAATGCCTCAGAGAGACTTTGATGTTCTAAGGGTATTTGGTTGTCTAAATTGTGTGTTTTTTAGCTTTTAACATTATAAATAGTGCCCCTTCCCTGAAAATTCCAAGCTCCGCCACTAGTTATAAGAAGCACTCATATCCACAAATATAATTAATAGCTTGTTAGTTTCATTAAAGTTAATTAACCCCCTTATGGAAATCTAGAATAGTCCCTTTTTGGTGAACATATGGAAATGACTATAAAAAAAAAAAAAAATTAAAAATTAAAAATTAACAGATCTTCTCTTCTAATCTCAAAAACACACACTAGCCTGCTCTATTAGGGTGACTTAATTAATCCCTCAAGCAAAACTGGAACAAATTAATTGAAGATGACTTGGTAGTTGGGTTACAAGATGACCTGGTAATAAGGGGAACTAAAACAAACACATGTCCATAGGATAGATAGGAACACATATCCACCTCTGTGACTTTGTCTCCAATCCTTGGACGGAAATTCACCACCAAATTATTATCGCAATAATAACACAATCACACAAAAGGCATTAAAGCTTTTACATTTCCGATTTGACCACTCAGTCCCATCTGTTTCTCTCTCATATATGTACACAGGGATACGTAGTTGTCAGTGAGAAGGTCACAGAACACAGAGAGCTCCCCATTTCATATTAACCCTTTTTATTTTAAACCACTTAATTTTTCCTTTTCTGTAGGACCTTTTTTACATCAAAAGAACTGAAAAATAAAATAAAAAATGTTTTTTTGGGGGGCATTGTTTGACAATTTAGTTAGGCCTTTTCCTCCATTGTAGCCCCTCAGCAGAGGGTTTACCTTTTCAGAAAAAGTGTAAAAAAAAAAAAAATTTATATAAATAAATAAATATTTAAAAAAAAAACTTAACGTTGCTGAAAAAGATGGCTGTCATTTCTCTTACATGTTTGAAATCTATCACTATCCACCTTCATTTCGAAATTTGCACTTAAAAGGGTAAAATCTCTGGGCATATAGTTTACTTACAAATCACCTCTAGGTCTTTTACCACCAACCAACCTCCCACACATCTCTGTCTGTCCTCAAGGTTATGTACGTAGTACTAGGGATTAATTAAGACACTGTTTGGTAACCACGCGCAATCAAGAAAATGGCTTTTGGCCACCACAAATAGCATCAATGTGGTTTGCTCATTTCAAGAATCAAGACTGGCTAAAGTGTTCAGGATTGCTTAGATGCCAGTGGTTCCACCAAATTCCTTGGCAGCTTTACACCTAATTAACTAGGTTTCTAGAGTAGGAGACATTAGCTTACAAACCTATTCAATTTGAATGTAGAAGGCATGCTTTATTTCTTCAGAACTATTTTTTCCCATAAATTTACATACCATCTTCTAAACATAAACATCAACATCTATAAGGGAGCTTCAATTGACATGTAATTGCGAGTCGTGATATGGTTGACACCATACTCAAATATACAAGATAATTATTGGTTTAAAATGCGAATTCAAGTTAAAAGTTAAATAATGTCGAGCGGAGTGCGTAGAGGATCCAAATCCTTTTGTTTCATGCATATTAAGATGACCTTGATCAACAAAAATTATAGAAATTAAGTCACTAGCTGTTGTAATTTGAGCCCCAATGGAATTTGTAACTGAAGGTAATAATATTTGAATTTAATGGAATATTTTTTTGGTTTTAAATTTTGGGTATGTAGATCGTGATATATCTAAGTAATGGTGATGTAAGTGATATATCTAAGTAATAGTGATGTGAATTGTGTATATTATTTAGGAGTTTTGTTTCCTAGAAATGGTATACGATTACCGGTTACTGGTAAATGATTTGTTTCTCTGTTACACAATGTTTTTTGGGATCTCAAGAGATAATTGAAAATGACAAACAGAAGAGGGGACTGTACTACTTGACATCTCCTACAACTGATGCACAAGCGAGTTAATTGTCAAGTTTAGAGTGAGAATCTGAAGCAATATATTTGGTTATGGGACCGCCACCTATGACACCCAAATTTGTTTCCTTCTTCGTTTACTCATTGTGATGCATTAGACTATCACCAGCTTATGCTAGTATGCTACTATACCCAAAATCATAGAAAGCCACCAGCTCTTGCAATTTGAGTTCCCAATGTTAATAATATTGAGGCTCACTAACTAAATAAAAGGTTCTTGCAATCAGGGGCGGATCCACATAGGGGCAAGAGGGGTCAATTGACCCCTGCAAGCCCAAAATCCACCATTGGAGGTGAAGATGTTGACCCCTGCAAATTGCCCCTAAACTGCTTGATAAAATGGTTCAGAGGGCGCAGCACACAAGCATAGCAGGCAGATTACCTTATTTTCATTTTCCTATTTACTTAAGTTTACAATGTAAATAAGGAAGTACCCCCCATTTGGATTCAAATAAAAATATTAAAAAATCAAATTCCCACCAAATCAAAATATGAAAAATCGATTTTAGTGCAAAATACGATTTAGGCTAAAAATGATGGCTCATTAAGTCAATATATACTTCATAATAAAATCTCATAAAATCAAGTTTTCTTATTTGATGTGTAAGGAATAAAGGCCGCCAAAAATTATCTTGAGAAAATGATTATTCTGAAAACCATTTTTCATACTTAGCCAATATTTTTACTTAAAATAATTTTTCATGTATGATATGAATGCATGAAGAGACCTAAGGTCAATCTAGGTAAAAAGTCTTAGATTTTCAATCTACAAAGAGTTTAACAAGAATAATCTAACTCTTACGTATTGAAAAAATATTTGCTTGAATAAGCTCCCCCTAAGATAGTACTCAAAATGGTTCAAAGTTTGAGAGCTATAACCCAAATGAAATGCAGATAAAGCCCCAAATCAAAACAACAACAGACCTAAAAAATGACGTAAATGCCCTAAAATGATCAGGATTGCGCTAAGATATGGTAGTTCTTATGTCGAATAAGACAAGATGCCTTGGGAGGCGAAGATGATTGCACTAGTTTTTTGGCTTATGATCACATTCTTAGAGATATTTCTGGTATATTGCAATGTGTGTCTATTTTTTGAAGTTGATGCAGTTATCCTTGATAATGAACATGAGTATTTTGTATGGTTTTATCTATTAACTATGAATTAGATTATTATCATTTTATTTCAATGGGTCTATTTTGTATAAATTTTTTTTTTTTAACCTTTTACATGTTGACCCCCGGAATGAAAATTCCTGAATCCGCCACTGCTTGCAACATCTAGTGCTGAGTGCTGAGGCCAAATATAGAGGCATTGTGGCCATGACCATATTAAACATGTGAAGATTGACCGACATTTCATCGAGAATAAGCTAAAGGCTGAAATAGTTGACTTCCCATTTGTGAAGATGACTGAAGATCAATTGGTTGATATTCTTATCATAGAGTGTTTACAATTCATTTGCCAAGTTCAGACATTTATATTTTTGTACACAAATTAAATTTCATATGGTCAAGCATGAAGATATTGTTGTAATTTTAAGGGTTAACTCGTGATTTGGCCCCTAAACTTGTACCTAGCTTTCGATTCATCCCCTATCTTTTTTTTAGAAAATTAAGGATATAAACTTCTTTTTTTGGCCAATTTCCCTCATACCATCTAAATCCTCAACATTTCATCCAATTTGTCGTTAAATATGAGGGCATATTGATCATTTCAAACCTTAAAAATAATAAATATAGAAATAATAATTAAAAAGTGAAATAATAATGATAAATTCACCATCTGTTTGACGGCCACCAACATCACCACCCTCTCCTTGATCTCTTTCCCCCTCCTTCTCTTCAACATCCACCAACATCACCATCCTCCACCCTCTGTCTCTTCTCCCCCATGTGCCCACCCCCTCCTCCTTCTCCCTCCCACTTTCTCTCTTTTAGCGTCTCTCTCTCTCCCCCTGCCAAGGTTGCAAAGAGGAAAACAAACTTTAATAATAAATATCTTGACATTTTTTGGGTGGCTGTTTAGGATTTTGATCTTGATTTTTTTTTTTTGGTTTCCTGGGGAGTAAGGTGAGGTTAATAATAAAGATCTTGAAATTTTTTGGGAGGCTATTTAGGGTTTTGATCTTGAATAAATTTTTTTTTTTTGGGGGTGGTTGTTTGGGTTTTCGGGGAGGGGGGGTTGGGGATGTGGAAGAAATTTTAGCGTCTCTCTCTCTCCCCCTGCCAAGGTTGCAAAGAGGAAAACAAACTTTAATAATAAATATCTTGACATTTTTTGGGTGGCTGTTTAGGATTTTGATCTTGATTTTTTTTTTTTGGTTTCCTGGGGAGTAAGGTGAGGTTAATAATAAAGATCTTGAAATTTTTTGGGAGGCTATTTAGGGTTTTGATCTTGAATAAATTTTTTTTTTTTGGGGGTGGTTGTTTGGGTTTTCGAGGAGGTGAGGTTGTGGATGTCGAAGAAAAAGGGAGACAAAAGGAGGAGGGGGTGGGCGGTTTGATATATGTGAAGAGGGAGAATGCGGAAGAGAGAAGAGACAGAGGGAGACACATTCTGTAGAGAACAAAAGGAAGAAAGAAAGAAAAAGTTCAAACTAAAGCCTAAGGGAATGGGGCGACAAGAGAGAGGAGGCCGGAGGAGATGCGTCGGGGGTGGGGCTGTTTGGCCTCCGGAGAAGCATCGGGCAGGGGAGGAGGGTGAGAAAAAAAAAAGAGGGGAGGGGGAAGAAAAAAAAACAGAGGAGATGAAGTTTTTATTTTGTGTTATCTTTTTCTTCTTTTTTCAAAATTTTTTTTTTAATGATTTAACAGAAAATTAGATGAAATGTTGAGGATGTAGACAGCAGGGGGAAAATTGGTGAAAATAAAGAGTTCATATCCTTAATTTTCTATTAAAAAGATATAGGGTAAATCGAAAGTTATGTATAAGTTTAGAGTGCAAATTACTAGTTAACCCTAATTTTAAGTATTGTGGTAAGAATTCGAACCTCTTGCATATATAAGAAATAATCAATCTCATCTCATGGTACTTTTCCATAATTATATCAAGCAAAACTCATACACCACCTCCACATTTTCAAATAGTCACAATCTTGGGGTCATTCCATTTATTTATGTATTTATTTTCTTTTTTTGCGGTCAGAAAAACAAGCCCAACAGCACAAGTACATGCACGCTGTCGCACAATGCAAGTAAGTGGCTCCTTTTAATTAAAATCCAGAAGAATTCAATTCTCTCTCAGCTTTGTGTGTGGTGAGATGGTGTGGAAATCCAATAAAGATGATATTTATGTACAGCTGTAGTTATATTTTGGCATGTCAATTAGCAGAGACTCTGAGGCAAGGCAGAGAGAGCAGTTTGTGGCAGCTATAGGTGTGCACAGCACAGTTGAAACTTTACATATAAACTCCGTACTTGACTTTGATCTGTGAAGGAGGAGGAGGATTTAAATAATAAGCCATAAATCCCACTCTTTTCAATACTCTCTCTCTCTCCCTCATTCCCTCTCTCTCTCTCTCTCTCTCCTACTGCTTGCTGTGACCTCTAGGCTTGCTGCAAAATACATGAAAATAAGATCCTTATCTTGTTGGCTTGTGCACAGTTCTCTGCCACGTGTACTCTCTACCCACCTAAAATGGTATCGAGCTCTAGCCTCTTGTTGGGTTCATTTCCATCCAGGTTCCAGAGAGCTAAGCTATAGCCTATAGCCCCCGAGTGCTTTTAGCTAGCACGCATCAAAACAACAATATATGGACAAATAATATAACTTAATTGATATCTTTTACCAGTTTTGGCTCTTTCTTTATTAATTCTTCTTTCTACCCTATACCCATCTTTCCTGAGACATCAATGAGCCTAAACCAGTTTTTCAGGTCCCGTTTGATAATCAATTTAATTTTAGGTTTTAGTTTTCATTTTTTAAGGTAGAGTATAGAGGAATATGAGAGTGAGGATGGGAGCGAGGATGAGAATGAGAGGGAGAATGAGAGGATAAGAGGATGAGAGGAGAGGATGTGAGGGAAGAATAACAAAAGTGAAAACAATTTCAAATAGATTTCAGTTTTTAGTTTTTGTTTTCACTTTTGTTAGTCCTTCATCTCTCCTCCTCTCTTATCTTCCCTCTCAATCTCATCTTCACCATCATTCTCACTTCAATTCTCCATCTTTTTCCTCTATACTCTAGCACAAAAATGAAAACTAAAAACTAAAATTGAAAGGGTTGGCCCTTAGTTAATTTGTTTTTAGGGTTACCAGGATTCTTCTGTTGGTTTAATTGTCCAAGTTTTAGGTTTAATTTAATTACATCTCTGACTGCATCCTCAATTTAATAATAATTATCAAATCTCAATATTCTCGAAAGCAATGGAAAACTTTTTTTTCTTCTGTAATTTTGTACAATCGCTCTCTACTGTTCTTTGAGAAGAAAAACAAAGAAAGTACAAAAAGCCGAGTTCTAGTTAATTTCTGGAAAAACAATTGCAGTCCATCATTTTCCAGTGCAGTTTGTAAGGCAATGAGATGAAAGTGATTTAAGGAGTGCAAGTAAGTATCGTGTTTTAAAATGTACGATTTTAATTGAAATTCTGATAACATAATATGTCACGTCGAGTCATATTGTATAAGGGACGACTTTAATAACGTTGCAAAATTATCCGTAAATGACCTACGTCCGTGTATGTTGACAGAGTTTGGACTGTTGGAAGTGTTGGCCTAAATGACCCACGTCCCTTCAATTTGCCCTAAATTCGATTTGTTGGTTGGTCATAATACCTTTACCACCAGACTCCAACATTCTTGTAGATGAACACATGGGCTACCATTGTTCCTCATCTTGGTGACTAAAATTCAAACTCGACCAAATTACCTGCCCAGCATCCAAACAGGTTTTTGCATGTGGGGTTTGGAGGATTAATTTTGTTTTCATGATTTCTCCCTTCCCAAAAGCCAATCAATTCCCAAAAAAATTAATACCACGCCTTATCACAATCAGTGTTTCAAAATTATATTATTGACCAACTCTCTCAACAAAAACATGTGCCAGAGCCATTTCAAACATTTCGAATATATTCTCGCATGTTTTGCATGTTGTAAATTGCTTCATGAAAAGAAGATTTGACAGTGGATCAGTTTTGATTTGGATTGTTTCCCACCACTTTGGACCATTCGTAAAAGTAAGTACAGTGCCTCATCACTCATTTGCACCACCAAGTCCCACGTTAGGACATAAAAATTAGGCAGGAGAAGAAACAAAAAGCCAGTGCACTTGCGGCTATGGATTTGATTTACTGAAGATTTTGAGACCCGAAAGACAATTCACTGGAATGACGCCACAAGAAAAGTACCACAAAAACTATTGAAACATATAACTATTTGTCCCAAGAAATTACATAATCAAAATTCCCTAAAGAGGCATCATAATTTATAACTTTCTTGTATCAATTCAACAACTCATTTGTGTACTTATTTTGAAAGCCAATAGATAATAAGAAACAAGGTACAAGCTGCAATGACCGCAGCGAGAATAAGGGTGTCTCTTGATCGCCGCCTTCTAATTGAACCTGCAAAAAAAAGTGAATAGAAGATGAATAATAGGTCACATCAGAAAATGAAAATGAACAGCATAGATTGTTTCCTACCAAGTAGGCCACGGATAATAGGGAACTTGTCACTTAGATTTTTCACTTTCCCTTGAACATCTCCAAACAAAGCCCTTTGAGAGCCCAACACTGCCCTTGTTGTTTGAGCCTGACTAATCACCTCATCTATCTGCAAGGACGTGAACATATGGATCACAGAAGATTTTACTATTAAGGGTTGGAAAAAAGAAACTAACACAAGATTTCCCACGACTGACTTCTAGTTAAAGGAAAAATATGAGCTCATTATTCGCCACATTGAAATATTAAAACCAAAGTTCAACAAATCAAAACATAGAAATACTGAGTGCTTCAAGAATTCTGTGCTGTGCGTGGCTCTGAGGCAAGGAAAGCATCAAGCCGAACCTGGGCGAGCTTAAAGAATCACTTTTATGGTATGTGGTACAATCCTCCACCATGTATAGTCTAACATGAGCTAATACTAAAAATAAACTTCCACCTTCTTAAGAGTTATTAAGGACCTACGACAGTTGATGACTAGCTAGCAAATCATAATGTCCTAAACCAAAACTGGATGGACGGGAAAGTTCATCTTTTTATATCATTAGAATTTAAATATAAAAGATGGCTACTGAACCATGTGGTCTTTTCTTTCTTTTTATCTTTTTCAGGCCTGTACCATGCAGTCTTCACTGACGTTTGGGAGGGCTTATGAACCAAACGTCAGTGAACTACCCCAAAATGTGCAGCCCATAGATTGTATAAGCCTCAATTGAACCCAAATTCAAAAAATTAAAAAATGAACTAAATTTTCCATGAAAAATGCAAAATGGAAATTCCTTGATTCATAATCTGACATGTGATGATAACCAAATAGCACTTAGACTTACATGAGATACGCTTCCATGGATCGCAGCTCTCTCCCGTAGTATCTGCATTCTTGGTGACATACTCCCAGATGCCTGCATGAAGACAGGTAAAACAAACATTATTTTAGAAAGAACACACACAAGACAAAAGAAGAATGAGAAAAAAAACTATGATGAATCAGAGTTTGAACCATGCTCACCTTGTACTCACTGATATCATCTCTGACTGAAGTCAGAAGCTCCGCATGTTCCCTCAATGAATTTATGTTCCCCTTGATTCTTCTGAACTCCTAAAGAGACATGCATCATTGCACAATGCAAAAAATTCAATAATCATTTATCACTCAAAGGGTAAAACACTCATGACAGCAGTAACAGATTAAAGTGTAAGTAGAAAGCACCAGACTAGGCAAATCTTATAAAAAATGCACCAGCCGATTCTAAGAAAATAAATACCATATTACAACCTGACCTGCATATGTGCGTGTGTGTGCTCTGGTGCAAAAAAAAAACACACACAAAAAACAAGGCCAAAAACAAAATACATAAGATAACTGGTATTCTGTAATAATTAAAAAATGTTGCATGTATGTTTCAAAAAAATTATGTAAATGTAGCATCCTTCTACAGATCCAAATCTGTTTTGAGTCGCATCTCAGTGATGCAACAAAAATAAAGGGGGTAGAACGCTTGAGCAACACATCTAATATTGTTCTTTTTTTGGTAAAGATCTAATATTGTTTTCTGTGCATTCTACATTTCTTACTTCTAGACCGCAAGGTTATTGTTATTGTCACACAGTAGTAGCAAAAAGACTTACATTATGCCACATGTCATAGAAAAAGGAATCCAAATGAGTGATGAGAATATCAACTCAAATGTCTTCCCAAAGCTGGGGTATTAAATCCCCATCCACACTGCCAACTAGTTTAGTTATGGCTAAACGTAAGATTCAACCAAACCAAGCCCTCAAGAACATCCTCTGAGCTAGACTTCCATGTAAATGGCAGTCATTATCACTTCACTCCCCAGAGATCAGATGATGTGTACAATTCTCTCAGTTGCAAATGGGGCTAGCTCAACTCACAGAGCGCTCATCCAGTCCAAAAGTAAGATTTTCTTTAGATGTCTAAAGTCTGGGGTCTGGACCTGGTGAAGCTTAGGACTAGGTTTCACCGCTTGATAATATTTAGGATGAGCCTAAGATAACTTTGGGATTAAGAAGGTATGCTCCAAGGAGACACCTTGTCCATTCAAAATGATATTGGTACAGGAGTTACACAATCCAGGTCAAGCAAGATTAAGGATATAAACTTCAAAACCATCTCTGCTTCAAGTAGCATATCAAACCACCAGTTCACAGGCTGTATTTTTCTTTTAATAATCAAATACCAACCTCAGGTAGGTTGGGGACCATGGATGACATGCAAAATCATTTAGAATATGGTGATATTTAACACCAGTCTTTTCATTTTTCTAATCTTCTGTGTTCAAGGACTTGAGTGATTTTGGTCATGTATACTTCTTCCCTAGTTTATCAAATTCATGTAGTTATATATAATAGTTATAAACGATCTTGTATATCCTATCCAGAGTAAAGCAAAGATTACTAATCTCCATCAATAATTGTGCACCAAATAGCATGAACTGTGCAAAGCTAGCTATAAGATGCAGCAGGGGCGAAAAAGAACGATGAAATTATAGAAATATGAAACTCATAAGTAAAGGAAAGGAAACCTGGGTAAACTCGTGAAGTATGTCTCTGTGCCTTGCTAGCTTCTGAGTCACAGACGTAGCTGGTGTAGCAGAAGCAGCACATCGACTCATTGAATCATTTATGTCCAAGAGCTTCTCAAGCAAAGATTGGATTTCTATTTCCATGGACTTCCATGACCTACTGGTCCCGACAGAAGGTGACCCAGATTCCACATAACCTAATTCCAAAATTTATATCATCATAAAGGTAGACATCCTGACAAATCTATCAAGCATATTAATGTTAAATTAGTCCATCAATAATAGTATAGTTTCAACTACAAAAACACATAAAAGTTCCATATTATTTAGCAGAAGATAAAAGTTATAACAGTGGAAGGAAACTTTATTGGGTGCATGTCCTCATTTTTGCGCTTGTCTGCATCTTGCAGAACTTACTTTCACATCATGCAACTAGAAGGAAATCCAAATATTTCCTTTAGTATTAGTTTATTTAATTTTTCAAAGCCAGAAGGTTAAACAGAGAAAACCTTTGAGAAGGGTCCTTTGATAACAAAACTGAAACTGTAAGCTCAAAAGTAGATGGCCTTTGATATATAAATTAATGAAGGCCACAGACGCAAACAGTAACCTACCTTAAAGCTTAACCATCCTTAATATTAACCAAATAATACAATCCCTCTCGTATAAAAAGTATATCTATTTGGTCTTCAAAAATCCCATTTGTCATACAATTCATTTGTCGTTAACAAAATACCAAAGAAACAGCATTGGAAACAATAATGCAATGCCATTTAATTCATAAGAGGAAACAAAAATGAAGCAAATATATATGTAACTTCAAGTAAGATCAGAAAATCTTCTGAAGAAGAACACATGTCAACACAATTGAAACTCGGACACCCTCAAATGATTACCACAATACTTACCCTCTAAAATAGTTAAATCTCTAACAAAAGATCCCAGTTTGCTCAAAAGGGAAACTGAAGAAATCTCTTTCACTCAAAAAAGTCAAGAACCTCTGCATTCTCTATACTGAACCTCACAATTAAGAAACTGGTTACACAATTTTTATCTCTTCAGCACAAAAGAAAATGAAAATCATACATTATCTCCCTTTCCTCCAAATTTTAGCATCTGGGCACCATTTTCTCCTCAATGGCACAACAAACAGAGCTTCCTATCAACTCTACCTCTTTCCCAGTCCTACACTATCACAACCCACCAATCCCAATCCTGCACCTTCTATAACCAAAATGCAATGCCCAAATCGAAGAATTAACGAAACCCACAAAACATAATTAAGCAATTAAGAACTTTCATTGAAGAAAAGTTAAAAGAAAACGAACCTCCTTGTGTGAACCTAGCACCGAGCTTAGCATAAGAAGAGAGCTTCACATCAAGATCTCCCTCGATCTTCCTAGCCTCTCTCCTCAGCTCCTCCCAACCCGATTCCTGCAACTCCAGATTCGAATCTGTCGTCATTGGATCTCCTAATTCCTGATCCGGATTCAACAACAACCCTTTTTACTAATTTATCTTCTGTGACTGTTGATCCAATTGTTAGTGCAGGTTCCGTTATTTACAGTTAAAAACCATCTTCAGGTTTTCAGTTCTTCACACTCAGCTTTGCATTCTCTTTTTTCTTCCCGGCAGATAGATGTCGTACGTTCAGTGCTTTGCTCGAAATCGGTTGAATCTGGGTCGTCTATGTCGTAGAGTTCTATGCACTGTCCCACATTGAATTGATGACGTGGGGTCCATGTCGAATAGACTGGCGTAACGTGGCAGTTGGTAAACATGATATGTTGTGGGACCCACGTTAATGGGCCTCAAGTTGGGCTGCTTAACAGACTATAGGCTGATGATGCGTAGTTTCTCTTAGGTTCGAAACATTGGTGGGCTAACCTAGTGGAGTTGGATTCGGGGAGAGTTTGGGTTTGGTACAATTTTGACTCATCACCAACGATATAGTTAAGGGTAATGTTTTTGCAAGAGACTTAGGCCATATTTATGTATCAGTAATAGAGAAAGTAAGGAATCAGAGAACTTAGGAATCGGGGAAGTATTGAATCTGTATGGAAAAAATTAGGAGTGGGCACGGTACGGTACGGTATGGTACGGTATTGAGCCCATACCGCTACCGATACTGGAAATTTAAATCGGTATGGTACGGTACGGGATTATGGTTTGCCAAAACTGATACCGTACCGTACCGTACCAAATCGGTATCGGTACGGTATCGGTATCATTTCGGTACCAAAATGATACAACTAAAAAAGGAACCAATTCAATATTCAACATCAAAATAAGCGATGCCTAAATTACAAATTCAAATATTCAACATATTCAATATCCATAAACATATTCAATATCCAAATCAACCAAATCAATATTTATCCATCAACAAATTCATCAAACCCAAATGGTTAAAACTCATGTCTTATGACTTACAAACCAAAATAGTTAAAATTATGCCTTATGGCTTACAAAAATACGAACACAATTCAAACATAAATGACAAAAACATAAAGTTATACTATTCGGTACGGTATAGTATTGACCGGTACTAAAATCTTGATACCGCTACTATACCATATTCTATTGGTACGGTACAGTACGGTACCGAATATCTCCTCATACCAAATGAAACGATATGAAATCGGTATGGTACGGTGCGATTAGGGTACGGTTTCGATATTTCGGTTTAAGATGCCCACCCTAGAAAAAATCATTCACATTAAGCTGTTTACTAAACATATAGAATTAGCAAAGGAATGAGGTTGATTCCCATTGTTATTATCTACTAATTTTCATGAATCAGAATCCAAATTAATTTGATTGCTAAAATGCCTTGCACATTTTCACCACAACACATATATAATTCTCAAATTGGCTAAGAAGACCAAACTAGTAAGGCAGTGTAAACATGAGGAATCAATACGCTGAACAGGGTGAACAGCAAGAGCCCAGTTCAATGATAATGTTAATAACACCTTTGTCCAGAGTCAATTTCAAACGAAAAAATAAACTCCAATAACACCTTGGAGCCTCTTTGAACTTCTTCTTGGCGTGAGTTTTTATTTTTTTAACGGTTTGCGGTGTTTTGGAATTATGCTAAAGTGGTAATGGTATTTTGGAAATTAATAAGGAAAACATGAATGAGAATCGTATCGACTACCCCCTCCCCTTTTAATTGATATGATACTTAGTTTTGAGGGGATGTGATTATGGATTTTGAGGTAGGGCCCACTTATTTTTTCATTCCTGATTTCAAGTAAACGCAAGGGAAGTCAGGAATAGAAATCATTTTCTTTCCTCTCATACTCATTACTGATACGTAAACATGTCCTTATAGTTTAAGTGGTTAAGAGTATTTAGTCATACACATGAGGTCTTAGGTTCGATTCCACCTCGCCCTTATATCCCTTATTTAAATAATTTTAAATATATATATATATATATTGTCTTCTTCTCAAGATTGTTAATTTTGATCCTCAATAAGATGGAACCGGTGCTTGCGTAGAATCTTAGACATTCAACAATAAAAGTTTTTGGGGAAATATCTTGCAATCTTCAAGCAGATTGAATAAGCGAATGGAGTTCAATTACTATATCATTTTATGCAAGAATTCTATAGTGAGGGTCTTATCTAAGGGCCGTAGATGATGTCTTATCTCTTAACAGTTAGATCAAATTGATTAGTCATTAGATCAAATTTGTTAGTTTAATCTAATGGTTAAGAGATAGGACCTCATCTCATAGCCTTAGATAAGACCCTTCACTATAGAATGACTCAACATTTATGATAGGCAAAGAGTGTGAACTACACTACAATGTCTCAATTTTAAAATGTCAATTATGCACAAGAAGTCATAGGTTCATATATATAGTCCTCACCGTAGAATTCTTGACAAGTCATGTGAAAGGTCCGTATGACTAGTAATGCACCAATTTTTAAAAGTCGCGTTCAGATTTGGGCTTGGAAGGGCTTCTTGTGCGAGTTGGTGGGCCAACTTATGTTTTATAGCAGAAACATTTAAACAATTGTGTCTTGTCTTTGACGTAGAAAAATGAAGTCGAATAGAAAATCTTGTTTTCAAATAATGTAAACCCATTCATTGCATTTGTTTTTTTTTTTATAAATTCATAATTATAATGACCCATACAATCAACCAAGTAATCATACACTAGATAATTTTTCGTATGGGGTGGACAAGTCTATCTTGACAGATCACGTGAGACTAACAAGTCTTCTAGAGAGCTTGACAATCATTAAATTTGAAGCTAATTAAACATCATTTGTTAATTACAATCTTCCACCAAGGACTAGATTCACTGCAAAGATTTTTTGGAATGTAGTTTTCATAGAACAATGTGGTTGGCCTATTCAAATATTGGATCTCGAGCAGGGTAATCACTTTTAGCCGATTGAGCTACAAATCTCTTGTGACTAAATTTTCATTTTAGACTTGAATCCGTTCATTATTTTCAATTACCACCCTTAGATAAAAATAGATTAATGTTGTCGAATAATCAAGATTAATTTATTTATCATACTGTATGCAAAAACAGACATGGATTAAACAGTTGACTAAAGTCTGTAAGCAAAAGAGTTAGCTAATGACTTTGCCTTATTATTCTAAGAGACCTTTGCATTATTAAATTTAAATGACGACAAATGGACTTGTGAGATCCAACATTTGTTTCGGTTTCGACTGACTTGTTTTGTTTACATTAATAAGACAAGAAACCTGCAAATTGCATTAGATTCAATTCATGTGCTTTAACATTGTCTTATATGTCTCGAAACAGGCATTAGAGACACACAGAAGACAGCTGCACGCAGCAGAACCGTAGTTTTCATTTGATGATGAACAGTCGGTATGCCCGACAACAATATCCATATGGTGTTTTCATGCCGAGCCAAGTTGTTTTGTGAAAAGAGGTTGATGATTTATATAAGAAGATATGATCAAAATGATTGTTTAAGATAATTGATCTCAGCCAATCCATGCATTTTGTTTGCCTAAGCTTAATCTTTAATGGTTTTTTTAACACAATACATGTGTCACAGCTCTCGAAGATCTTGAATCTGAAACATTTCATTGTCCTCTTTGCATAATTATTTAGCATTTTACGCATGTGAGAAAGGATAGTGTTAACTTGATTGATATACATTGTAAATCTATTTTGTTGATTTAACATTATTTTTTGGGCAAAATTGTAGTAATTGTCCCTGAATTAAGATCAAACTTTACTTTTTGTCCCTCATATTACTAAATTGTTAAGGTGATATTTTAATTATGCCTCCACTTTCAGAAATCGTCATTCCCGTCATCTCAATCAACTTTTCCGTTAAAAATGAGGGCATATTTGTCTTTTCATTAACTTTAAATTTATTAAAATATTTATTTGTTTATAAATAAATAAATAAACATTAAAAAAAACTCTCTCTCCCACCACCGATTTCTTCTCCCCCCATTCCCCATGACCACCACCGGCCCCATGAACCCAGAACACAACGCTCCCCACCCAATCCTCCTCTCCATCCTCACGTATTTCACCCCACTCTCCTCGATCTCTTTCTCCCTCATTCGCTCCTCGCTCAGCACCAAAACGTTGTCGTTCTCCTCCACCTACACTTTAATTTGTTAGAATTTTATACAGCTAAGGCAAGAATCTAGAATGTTTTACCATTTTTTAATTCAAAGCAATGAGTTCCCAAGTTGAAAAGGAGAGGGAGAAAGTGCTTTTGGTGAGTCACTACGCTAAAAATATCGAAGGTTGGGAGAGATTTTCAAAATCTTTGCAGTTCAGTCAAGTTGGATGAAATTTTTTAATGCTACCATCACAGTAGGTCATGGGATAATTGGGCTTGGAAGTCCCCACTGAGAGGTCTATTTATTGATGCACCGGATGCTTGTCTGAAAGCTCTGTTATATCTATCTTTTGATAAAATTACAGTTAAGCAAATGCCTTCCAACACGTAACATCCTTCGCTCCCGATTTCTTCTTCCCCCCATCCACCCAGATTTCTTCACAGCCCCGATTTCTCTCCCCCCATCAATTCCAGGTCCCCCTCCCCCCCCAAGATCTTATACTAAGATTTCGTTAAAAAATTTCTAACATTTCATCTCTCTTTACATGTTGATCCCTAGGTTTGGAGATTGAGAAGGTGGTACCATTTGTATTGTAGCATAGCAAAACAGAACAGTTTGATGAAGCAGCAGTAGACCTCAAAAAGTACGGAAAAGACATTTTTGCCCATACTAAGTGGGACTTGTTCATGCCATGTCATCATTTTTAACGGAAAAGTTGACTGAGTTGACGAAAATGACGATTTCTGAAAGTGGAAGCATAATTAAAGTACCACCATAACAATTTAGCAATATAAGGGATGAAAAGTAAAGTTTGATCTTAGTCCAAGGACCATTGCTACAATTTAGCCTATTTTTTAACACAATTTGTTTTTACTTGGCAGAGATTTGGTAATTCATCTGTAAAATACAAGTGAAATTACACTTTTGTTTTTCTTTTGGGTCTTAATAGCTTAAGCTTTTGCAGTTTAGTAGTTATTTAGCCATATGATTAATTTGCTTTGTTAGAGAACCACAAGAGGCTTTTATTAGAAACAACTAAACTGCTTATAAATCAACCTTGCAAAAAAAAAAAATTAAAAAAAAAAAAAAAAAAAGAACCCTACAAAAGAAATCGTAACAATTAGATTTAGATAAACAAGCGAACACATTATTTCAATTAATAAATATTGAAATACTTATGATGATAGTCAATGGTTACAAGACTTAAGTTGATTTTTATGCAAGTATAACTTCAAACTAGATGGTTATGATCGTGATATTGCAGTGTGAGATGAGAATGAAGAAAGTGAAGGTAGAATGTACTTATAGTGTATGTATACAAGGAGAGCAAAAATGCTCACGGACACATGCCCAATGTTGAGAAATGCAGTGAAAGTACACATTGAATTAAAGTGGTGAGCAAAATGTTGTCCTTGTATACATACACTACAAGTACAATTGTAAAATGCTCTCGTTGTAGACTTCTCAAGTTCTCACGAACCCTATCGTTTAACAGAAAGAAAAAAAAAAACACAAGAAAGTGGTGAGCAAAAATGCTCTTCTTGTATATGTACACTACAAGTACAATTGTAACTCAATGTGTATCTTCACTACCCTTCTCAACATTTGACACGTATCCCTGAGCATAATCATAGTTCCATAAATACAAAATAAAAAGTTAATTATGGTTAAATCTATAGACAATTGTCAAGTATTGAAAAGAATGATAAAGATACATCTTAAATTAAAGTAAGAGTGCTGTTATTTCCACTCACATGTCCTATTTTCGCAGCCTTATCTTTAAATTTTTAAAGAAAAATTTACCCCTATTGTAAAATGACTTAAAAGGACGTAGACTTCTCAAGTTCTCACGAACCCTATCGTTTGACAGAAAGGAAAAAAACACAAGAAAGCTACGACTCCTTTCTCATGATTCCTCTTATAAATTTTCAGTGCTCATAACTTAATTCTCAAATAATTTTCTTCTCCTTTCTATTCATTCAATCAAATGGTTTATAAAGAAGGAAACAACAAGAGAGTGGATGTTGAAGAGAATGATTTTGGCAAAAAAGTAAGGAAATCCTATTTGAACAGAATTTCTAAGATCTTTACGATTACTTAAAGCATTGGGAGATGAGTATTTCTTGGACTCTGAATTTTTTTCTTAAACAAATTAAAAATTTGAAATCCTGGGGATGAATCAACAATTCTACGATTTGGGCTCTGTTGATTACACAAAGAACGTTCCTTACAAAACCAGTTTGGCTGAGGATTTTTTGAGGCATGAGAAGGTGAAGAAGGCTTTGGGGGTTAATGGGTCGTTGGTTTTTGAGGAATACAGTGATTTGGTGGGGGATATTTTGCATGAAGATGTGATGAAAAGTGTGAAATACATGGTGGAATATTTCATGAAAAAGAACAAGGTCTTGCTGTACTAGGGGAAGTTTGATTTGAGAGTTGGTGTGGTTTCCATTGAGGCAAAGAGAGATATATAGTAAACATGAGAGACAGAGAGAGATGAAGTGTGAGAGATGTAAAATAAGATACAGCAAAAATGAGAGAGAGAGAGAGAGAGAGAGAGAGAGAGAGAGAGAAGACACGAGCAAAGAGAATAAAAGAAGAGAGGAAATGAGTTGACAATTAAAAGGGTATTTTAAGAATATTGGTTGAGTGGAAAAATAGGATTGTATTTTTTAAAATTTACATAGTGGGTGAGAAAATAATATGAGTGGAAAAATAATGTGAGTCGCGCAATAATATTTTCCACATACAAGCCGTGAAGAAATGAAAGAAAATGAAAGGGAGCTGTTGGCATGTGGCCTTTGTTTTCGTCTTGTTGGACGCTAGTTATTATTGTATTTTTGGTTGAAAATTGGAAGTGGAATTCTCTAGAAGGTAGCCAAAATCTATTAAAAAATCAGAGATTCTCGATCACGATTATATGGGGGAGCCTGATTTAAGGATAGAGAAAGGGACCGGCCCACTATTCCGCCTATTCGGCTGTATTGGATCACCGGCCCACGATTATGGAAAAGTCCACGTCCTAGGCTTCATGAGGACGCGTGGCAGGAGGGGTCAAATCCGATTGGCACTGAGGTGGGGCCCTGCTTGATTTGAATAAGCAGCAGACGTGGATACGATAAGGTACCACGTACTGTACGGTAGTCTGACAAGGGCAGCTTCCTGCTCTGTGGTTATGCATTGGTTATATCGTACTTGGGACCGTGGGTAGATTAGATTGTCGTTAATAAACACACGGATTAAAGTTAACAAGTTAATTAAATGGGTGGGACTCTCATTATTTTATGGCCAACAAATGAACAATCAAACAAAACTGACCAAACAATTTAAAAACACACAAAAAGTAGATGGCTATAAACATATTATTATTAGGATTAAGTGCTAAATTGCCTTTTGAAATATCGATCAATTCTCACTAAATTCTCTTAAAGTTAAAATGACGCACTTTACTCTCTTGACTGATATTTTGTGTTTCACTTTGTCCCTCATCGTTAAGTCTGTTAAAAACTCTTTCAAAAATACTAACGTGGCACCAATAGAATCCACTATTTTGCTAAACTAAATCATATGTGAAGAAAAGAAATTAAAAGAAATTAAAAATTGTCTTTTAAAAAACTTAATTTAACTATTAAAAATAAAAATAATACTTTAAAACCAAAAAATCCCCGATTCCCCCCTCCAACCCCATTATCCCTTCCCACTCCTCTCTTTTCCTCTCTCGCAGAGCCAAAACCAGAGTCTTCATCTCCTAACCCAAATCATCATCACCCTTCTCCAACCCTAAGCCAAAACTAATTTCTTGCATAAATTTCTTATACGAAAGTTGAACAAGATAAATACAAATTTCTGTGTCTTTCTCTCACGGATTCGGCACCTCTTTGGTTGTTCTTAACCCCCAAATGTCATCATCCCAAATCACATCACTGAACAAGCCATAATGAGCTTCGCCCATGAACTCCACATCCCAAAATGGCATCCAAATTGAACCCCATGACATTTGCTCATCCACCACAGCACCACTCAAACAACCCCAGTAATTCTCCTCCGCGGCCATCAAATTCTCAGCAGCCACCAAACCCAACTGATGATCTCCACCGTCGATCCTCACATCTTCTTTCCCTGCAGCCTTGTCAATCGTTTTCCTAGCCTTTTTGCTTCCCATTGTCATTGTTGTTGTTGTTTTTGTTGCTGCTGTACCCTCAAACCTTGATCCTTGATCCATGGTGGCACCACCAACATCCACACGTCTTTGCCTCTTCATTTTTCTTGGGGTGCAATTGATCGATCTTCAATTCTCTCAGAAAAACAGAGCTGGGTTGTTCATATATATATATATATATATATATATATAATATAAGCAGAGAGCTAAACCAAAAAAAAAAATATAAGCTTCATGAAGGAGACGACCGAGGGTTGGAGAAGGGTGATGATGATTTGTGTTAGGACATGAGGGCTGTGGTTTTGGCTTAGGGAGGGACCTGCGTTTTGGGTCTGCGAGAGAGGAAGAGAGAGGAGTGGGAAGGGATAATGGTGTTAGAGGAGGGGAATTGGGGATCTTTTGGTTTTAAAGTATTATTTTTATTTTAATAGTTAAATTAGTGGTTTTAAAAAGACAATTTTTCATTTTTAATTTTTTTCTTCACACATGGTACTTAATTTAGCAAAATAGTGGATTCTATTGATGCCACGTAGGGGTGGGTATTGGAACCGAAGAACCGATCATCTGAACCAAACCAGACTGAAAAAAACTGTGTTGACCAAAAAGTCAAAGTCAATTCAAAAAACTGAACCAAACTGATTCTAGTATGTTCTTGTTCCGATTCTATACCCCAACAAACCGAACCGGATAGGCCACATTTTTAATTTTTTTAAATATTTATTTATATCCAATGCTATATTTTTAATCTCATAACTAATATTTACCCAAGCTCAATTTCAAAATATATCTCTTTTCTAGCCCCAATATTTCTTTTTGTATTAAATTGGATAATTTGTTAATTTTCAAGCAAAACAAAAAAAAAAAATTGAAATTTGTATATATATAAAAAATTAATAATCCGGTTCAAAATTGAACAAGAATCAGATCGAAGGCAGTTCAACTTGAACTGGACAATTTTATAAAAAAAAATTATTTAAATATGACCTAACCAAATCTGGTAAATATTATCGATTTCAGTTTCAATTTGAGGCAAAAATTGGCCCGAATCAGACCATACCCACGCCTAGTGCCACGTCAGCATTTTTAACGGAGTTTTTAAGACTTGAAGGTGAGGGGCAAAGGAGACATAAAATATCGGTCAAAGGGGCAAAGTGGGTCACTTTAACTTAAAAGAGTTTAGTGGGAATTAACCAATGTTTCAAGCGTCACTGTAGCACTTAAGCCTTATTATTATTATTATTATTATAAGATTGCTGTACAGAGTAACAGATTATTACAAAGTTAAAAAGAAAATTTTATGCTCACATGTCAAACACACACATACTTATATACAAAGATTCATAACATAACTCATTAAAGAAAAACAAAATTACTATGTATCGAAAACGATGTTTCGGGAGCTACATAATGCTAATTTTTAAGTTTTAAAAAAGTGATTTGTATTTCCTCAAGCCATACACCGTGAGCAAAAACTGTTGATTACTTTGTCTTCAGATCATGCGTGATTGTTGAACTTGACACATAAATTGCATATTCTGATACCATTGTGGTGGTGCGCTAGAGGAGGCTTATGGCGTGGTCTCACAGATTATTGGTAAAGTGCCTTAATTTATTGCTAGTAGGGGTGGGTTCGGTCTGGGTTGATTCGGTTTTGAGCTCAACCCAAACACTGAACTGTAGGCCTCGGTTTGGCTATTTTAGAAATCGAAACCAAACCATAATTGATGAAAACCGCTCACTTCGGTTAATTGGACTTAGTGGGTTGGTTTGGAGAGAGAGAGAGAGAGAGAGAGAGAGAGAGAGAGAGAGAGAGAGAGAGAGAGAGAGAGAAGAAGGAAAAAAAAAGGGAGATGGGGAGAGGTAGTTAAGACAGATGTAACAAGGAGAAAAAAAATTAGAGAGATAGGGATTGATAAAGACAAGACAAACGGAGAGATAGAAAGAGAAGAAAAAGAAAAGATTGTAACAATGTATTATGTATATAATATTTTTTTAATACAATCAGTTTGAAATCCTACACCAAACTATATATTTTGATTTAGTTTGGTTTAGGCTCATACCACGAGGGCACAGAATATTAATTTGAAATTTGAAACCGTGCAGTGCAGGCCGTACCTTAAGGTACTACAGGACTGACTTGGTCTGCTTTTCTAGGAGCGTGCCGTTTTGTCAAGGGAGCCACGTGTCAAATACACAGTTTCTTGGAAACCAGCGTGTTCAATTGGGAGCTGGGCTTTTTGTTCTAATCTTAAATTCTTTTTATATTTACTCAACTTCATAAATATCTTGTGTAGCTGCCCATTCCAAACGCGACCCTTCAGGGTCAAGTCTTCGTATTGTACTACTCTACTCACGCGTAGCTGATTATTGACAATTCTTCATCAAAGTGAGCCCTACGTAAATTATGGGAGATTACACGTTGCTTCGCTTAAAACACCAAATTCACAGGAAACATCCGAGTCTATTACGAAGACTATGGTTTGATATTCTGTCAATACTTCCTACACACCCTTTTCATATTCACTAACCGATGAAGTAAATGTATTATGACTTTTCTTCGAAATAACATTTCTCGTGTGGTATGATTTAACAATGTGATTATTTTCAGCTTTTTTACTCGTTACATTTAAAGTTGTTCGTATACGTATGGGTATTTCACTTTGCGAGACATTGACAGATTAGAGTTATGCAAAAAAAAAAATTGCATTTACATCTCCTCCCCTCTGATGATGTATATCATTGATTATATTCTTATTTCTTTTCTTCGTTTCTTTTTCCATTTTCAAACATCTTGTATAAGAGCATCCACAATGATGCTCTCTATTTCTTAGCTAAAATTTAGCTAAAAATATAATAAAGCTATTTTAGGAGCTCTCTAAAAAATTTCAACTCCAACCATACTCCTTAATTTGGAGAGTCATAAGCTATAACTATTTTTTGATTGGTCAATCTCTATTAAAAAATAAAATAAAAAATAGTTAGCATTAAATAAAGGTTTGAAATACTCATTAAATAAATCAGCATTAAATTATAGAGAGTCACTAAGAGTCATTTCTCTCTCCTCAGATTTATGAGCTCCTAGGGGACTCCCTATTTTAGAAAGTGGATAAGGAGCATGGTTGGAGTTGTATTTTTATAATTCATCTCTAAAATTTGTCTAAGAATGTGGTTTATGGAGCCCATTGTATATGCTCTAAGACAATATGAGGCTGTACACTAACCGTAAATACTTGATAAAAACTCGCTGACTTGTACGCCCCCATTTTAATGACAATCCCCGTGCAACTTTCGCCGCAGCCACTTCTCATCGGACCCTTCTTTTATCTGACTTTTGACTTGCCATCTCATCCCACTGCCCCCATTTAAACTGATTTTATTCTTCCCATATTCGCGTGCCGACCATTTCTGAAGATAAAAATCAAACTCCTTTCTCCACTTGCACTTGCTCTCTCCCTTCCCTTCGTACAATTTTGACTTTTCCAAAAAAAAAAAAAAAAAACACATTTTTCCCTTTATATATAACCCTCTCTTCACCTCCCAAACACTCTTAATACTTTTTCATCACCCACCTCCCCCTACCACCGCCTGAAAGTCTTGAACCCACCAACAAAACCCATATCGAATTCAATTCAACACCAAAGACTGAAAATTTAGCTAAAGTAGCACTTTGGGTATTTCAGATCTTTGATGAAATACCCTCACTGCTATTCTCGGACTTCAAATCCAGGCCATGTCCAATATACCCACCTCTCTCTCTGAAATCTGCTTAACTCTTTCTCGGCTCACCATGTCTGAGGCAGACCCTTGGCCTTTTTCCTGAACCCAGCTCTCTCTCTCTCTAGCAAAAAACCCAAATCAAATCTCAACCCAAACTTCGAAACCCACAAGCCAATTTCCCTCTTTTTTTTACCAATCAATGGCAAAGATCAGAGGATTCAAGCTCGGAAAGCGCCTTTGCCGGGTCACCCGGTGGTTCTTATTCCGTAATACCCGAACCCGAAATGGATACTCCATGCTCAACCCGGATTCTCCCCTGACTTGCAGCAACAAACCCACGTCCAAGCTGCTCACTTGGGGCCGGAAGTTGTCCGCCGGAGCCAAATCTCTGTGCTGCCGCAAACCTGGGTCGGGCTACAAACAGTTGGGTCAGAACCCGGTTGAGTCAAGCAAGCCTGTGACGGTTCCAAAGGGACACCTGGCTGTGTACGTGGGTCAAAAAGACGGCGACTTTCACCGAGTTTTGGTGCCTGTCATTTACTTTAACCATCCCCTCTTCAGCCGGCTTCTGAGAGAGGCCGAAAAAGAGTACGGGTTTCAGCACGAGGGAGGGATCACCATACCCTGCCCGATCTCGGACTTCGAGAGCGTCAAGACCCGGATCGCCGCCGGGTCGACTCAGCGCAGGCTAACGTGGAAGCGCAGCGCCTCCCATTAAGACGCGACAATGAAGGACGATGATGATGATGATGACGATAATATTCCAAATTGATAGTGATGTCGTTAGAAATCTTTGTGGAGTTTAGTGGTCTCACTTCGTTTTTACTTTTTTACCCTTTTTAAATTTTTGGAATTTTCTTTTTGTACTTTTTGGTACATGTGTGGTAGCTTTTTAGATGTATATTTATACAAAGAATATGATGAATTTTTTCTCTTTTAATTCTTGCAAATGGGGATTTAATGTGGTTGATAATGATCATGAGGTGATAATGACAGTGATTATTTCTTGGGTTTTGATGTGAATGCATCAAATGGTGATAAAAATGATAATGATGTCAAGACTTTGACTACTTCAATATATTGTTGTGGGGAGCTTCTTTTTTGTTTCTTTTGTTGGTGTTGTTGTTGTTATTATTGGTTCTTAATTGGAAACGTAAGAAAGTTGGGGGAAATGTCTTGTTGATGGGCAATTGATGACGTTGACTTGGTATTAATGCTCGAATTTTTTTATTAAACGGTCGATTGTTTTTAACAGGTACTTATCCAAAGAACGCTTTTTATAAGATTTTCAATAATAATAACCACAAACAAGTGGTTAAGCTAAAGCTAATATAACTAATGTTTGAAGATTAGTTGTGAGATTTTCTGCTTAGGGAATTGTCCAATTTTCTCAATCCACTTCCATATATCACAGGTTTTGCTTAATGAATTAATTATTAATGTCCAATTTGATTGGAAAATGTTAGAGAATCCAATTTCCCCTAAAAAGGTTTTTGGTCGGTCTCAGCACCAAGTTTTCTAGAAGAAAAAATTATCTTTGTTTGACACCATAGACGTGTCCTACTCAAGCATGGTACTAGTGGCATAGTGGGGAATCTGATGAAATTAGAATCAATTGATGGAGGCAGTTTCCCACCTCCCGCAGCTCCACCACCATACATTGGTCTTTTTATTCCATTTTGCTATATGGCCAGTACATTTGTACTTTATTTTTATTATTGTGGATTTAGTATATGCCACACAGAAGCTCAAAAAGGTCTATGAAGCACTTGAATGCAGGCAAGGCACCTTCAAGGTTCCAGTCCATGTTGCTCTGTATCCCATTTTGTTGTAGTTGAGAAAGATCATGAATATGTATCGGATTTGCTGGACGAATGGCATGGTGAATTGTCTTTGTGGGACTCGAACTTGATGAGGCGCACTCACTGTTCTGGTCAATTGGTATGTGTGGATTTTATAACTCAATAGAATGACATTTATAATATAAATTTTGTAATGAAAAAAGGGGTTTAATGGGTTAGAATAAGTTATTGAGATTTCAATCGTTTGATCAACCTGATGGTTGTGATAAGTTATCGCTCACAATTACTTAAAAAGAGGTCCTTGGTTCGGGTAGTAGTAATTATTAAGTAAAATTATGGTGGTTTCTTTTATAAAAGTATACCATAATATTTGTTGTCATCTTAAGTTGTACTCTAAAACAAGTCAAATTTATTTATGGATTATTAATTTTACCAACATCTGACTAGTATCTTTGTAGGCTTCGGTGCTATGTAACCGATAAACGCTCAAAACAAATGTATTGACTTATTTATAACGGGAACTTTTTCTAGGATCATTTTAACCACTTGAGAAACCATTATCTGTCAAATGACCCTAAATTTATATGGCCTAGATGGGATTTAACAATAGCTCCCCAACAAAGTCGTGGCATAATTGATAAGGAAATTACCACAACCTAAAATATCAAACTAACCCAAAAAAACCAAAAACGGTTATGTTAGTTGAAGGAAAGGCTTTTGATCATACTAAACGTGAGGGAGAGACAAAGACAAAGACACAGACAGACAGAAAATAAGAAATTGATGAACCATGGGTTCATTGCAAAGATCATCTATGTCATTTAGGAGGCAAGGCTCCTCCGGCCGCATTTGGGAGGATAGGGTTCCAGTATTCGATCAAAAGCCGACTTCCTTCTCCGGTCCCATTTGCCCTACCTTCTCTGGTCCAATTCGCCCTCCCTTCTCTGGTGTCAAAAGTTTCGAACACCATCCAAATTTTGAAGAAAAATTTCAGGAACGAGAGTTTGTTGATTTGAATTACGCACGAGGTTCACCTTCGCCTTCTAAGCAAGAAAATAAGGTGGCTCAAAGGTGTTTTCTTTCTTCTTTCTTTGGGCGATGCATGGGTTCTCCTACTGCTGCCTAGCTTGTTAGGATTTTTTATTTTATACGTATTGTCATGTTCATCACTAAATTATACATAATTTCTATATCCTACTCAAATTTTTATTTCTGTTATATTCGTTGGATTTGTGATCATATTTATAAATGTTATTTTATCACAAAATTTTCAAATCCATTTATTTGTACAAGACTCATCGACATCCTATGCGTAACAATTTACAGAACAAATTCATCATCTTACTGGAAATGAATGATCACATTCACGTTCAAAATTCAAAAGATAGCATGCTTAATTTTCTTTGCACAGTGAATTCATTAATTTTTTTTCCCAGTCCATGATCAAAGCTCAGAGTTTCGTCATCATACGAATTTGTTCTTTCGGTGGTTTTTCCTTTTCTCCAGCCAACATATTTATATTTTCTTTTCTCAATTGAATTGAAGTAAGAATGGGAAAGGACGAAATCGACAGATTAAGAACAAACTAGGAAAGAAACAAATATGGGACACTTTAGATGTAAATGCATACCGAACTAAATGGAGAACACATCCATTCGCAATTATTGTTTGTTATAAATTTAAAAAAAAAAACTAATTATAAGGAATTGCGCAACAAGCAATCAAAACAATAACATGAAAAGTTTGGAACATTTGAATGGCGTATTCTCCACAACGATTTACAAATCTAATCCATCATATTATTGAAAATTGCAAATATTTTGAGATAAATCATTTACAAATTTTTCTCTTATATTTCCTTACCAATAAATCAACTGTTTGTGATGGAAAATACTACATGCTGGTGGAAATTTAGAAGCGATCAAATGCTATAGGTGTATTAGTCCTTGGGATACCCGATGGTGCGGCTCCCGACTACTAAAGCAGGTCAGCTTGGGAATATCCGCCTTCTCTCGGAGTCACTCGAGCCTCTCACTTAAACAATAATTCCCCTCGACTTCCACTCAATCGAATCAAAGATGACATGGGGTTGAATTATTATCACTCTGTTATAAACATGCATATGACAATAAAAGTGATCTAATTCATACAGACATAGGCAAGAAAACACGAGACAAGGAAGATAAAAGAAGATTTGTTATTTATTGAAATGAATCGCATTACTTGCCACTAAAATGAATACCGGTATTTATACCAGACTAATTATATTGACCAAAACAAACATAAGATTCTACACAGAGAAACAATACAAAATTTTAAGACCGGATTAATTTAATACCATCCACTACCACCAAGACCATCATTAAGCAAATCATGATTAGTTTACCCCAATATCCCAAAAATAAAATCAAGGAAATGATGAAATAAAATTGTAAAACATAACAAACTTATATATGTTAATGGAGACTAGCAACCATTTAAATTGTAAAACCTGGAAAGATTGGATGACTTCTTTAACATGTAATTCAAATGAGAGATGTTACCTTCAACAAAAAAATGGACAGGGAGTGGGTAAAACATGAATCATGAGTTAACATCATCTCAATCTCATGAGTTGAAATGTAAAACATGTTAATTCTAAATTGCAGACTAGTGATTTTCTCTTCCTTTTCCAGTGAATCATTAATTAATATTTTATTCAATTAATAATAGATAAAAGCTCAAATGTTTATAACAATTAAAGATTGGCGCTTTCAATTCTTTTAGCTATGAATATTTTCTTTTCTGAATGGAATTGAAGTAGGAATTGGGGCGAACCAAGAAATCAACAAAGAAGAAACCAGCCCATGTATAAGAGGAGCCCAATTTGGAATTGCACTACAGAACCAGTCCAATTAGCCCAATTTTATGCAAGCAAATCAACTTAAAATTTCAAAATTCCACCCAACCGTTCAAACTATACGTTATTTGATCGAACGGTAGGTGTGCCTCGTTTTTACTTCATTGTTTAGGTTGCATTTGATTTGATATTTAATAGCGGCCGTCCATTTAATAAAGCCCATTAAAATTTAAACACAAATTAGAGCCGTTGGATTTAGAAGCATAGAAAGATAGCTAAGCATCTAAATTTTGCCGGGACGCATGTAGACATCGACATGGTTGTGGTCACGTTGGAGAAACCAAAATCATCCACACAAAATAATTGGTATACGGTTTGATGAAGTTGGGTAATTTTTCAAAGCTATGCAACATTTTGAGTGGCCAAATTCAACCCGGTACCTTGCCAAGTTGCCAAACCAATTTTATTTAATTTTGTATCAAGGGGAAAAATTCAAGTTCATGAATGAAAGAGAATTAAGGGCTTTAGTTAACTACCTCCAAATCCGACACAAACTCAACTGGATAACCATGATAGAATACACTTAAACTGTAGTAAAGATCAAAATCAAGCAATTATAGCAAAATAGAACGGAAATAAAATTCGATGGATTGAAATACGCAGTAAAAATACGTCGTCTATCATGCCATGGAAATAACATCCATCATTTGGCTTTGGCGGCCTCCACTTCTTCCCTGACCTTATGGAAAGTGGAAAGCATCAAAGAACGCATGTTGGCAATCTCTACAAGGGCGTCAAGTGCAGATTCAAATGAGAGTTGTGCTGCCCGTAGCTTTGGCGAAACCAAACCGCCAAACACCAACAGTGACTTAGACCGCTCCTTTTGAAGTTGATGTTGGTGATCAGCTTCAGCTTTAACTGGAGGTGGAGCTCCATCCTTATCCTTTCGTTGTCGTATCTGTGGACTCATATCCATAAGTGGAGCTCCATTGTCATTGTCAAAGGATGCCCATTTGTGCAATGTAAAATGATGAATTTGCCCAACTCCTGGATTGGATTGCTGGGTTACTTCCAAAAATGTGCTTGCAGGGTGGGATTTCAGGTCCAACACAGCGCTGCTTACACGTGACTCACCCATTGAATGTCGAGCACTTGCTAATTGCAGCCACCCCTGTTTTTAGTGTTATCCTATTCCCTGTTAGTGTAAGAATATAACCAAAAGAAATATGTAATCCAATTTTACCTGTCGGAGTGTCCAAGACAGTGAATCCAATAGGGTTAAATACCCGTCTATTGAATCCAGGAACTGCAACGAATTTTCATTGAATCCAGGGAATGCAATACCATCTCGACCTTCTAAGCTCAGTGATTGAAGGTCTTCTTTCAAGCTCCGTGATTTAGCGTCTTCTTCTTCCAAGCTCTGTGATTTAGGCTCTTCTTTCAAGCTCTGTGATTTAGCGTCTTCTTCTTCCAAGCTCTGTGATTTAGGCTCTTCTTTCAAACACTGTGATTTAGGCTCTTCTTTAAAGCTCTGTGGTTCATTGTCTTCTTCTTTCAAGCTCTGTGATTTAGGCTCTTCTTCTTCCATTGAGAATTTGATATTCAACAGCACAACCCCTTACTTTACTACTCATAAGCCATCACTGTCGTTGGGCTTTCTGCATGTTCAGGTCATTTTTGTCAGTGGCATTACTAAATTCAACTCATCACTGATTTAATTCGTAAGAAATGCAAAAAGAAAGCAAACAGGATATGGATAAACCGTAACAAGGGTTAAATTCTTCCACATAGAAGAAGACTGGTCCGAGCTAAAATAATGCATTTACACGGGGTCAATCTACATTCTTCTCCTTTCTTCTTTCAACTACAGTCAGAACATACCAGTGCATATTCTTAGAAGAAAGATGAGCACGTGAGAAGGAAGAAAACGAAACGCTATTTAAAGCCACTGTCATTTACATCAAAAGCTTGATCACAAGCAACGACACTTAAAACCATCATCTTTACCCCTAAATTAGAAATCAGAAATTGACACCAAACAAAAAAATAATAATAATAAGCAATCTCAAATACCAACCAAGAAGAATCATAGAACACAAAAATCTAAGGGGAAAAAAATCATAAATTTATAGACAAACCAGACTATTCTCGAAAACTGAAGCGTTCCTTCAGATGTTCTATAGGCAGCACTGACCATGTATCGTTAAGAGAATTACATTAGAAATCTTATAGTGAACAAACTAATAGAGACAAATAATGGAAATCCTCAGATGACAAAACTACTGTTTAAGTCTGTGTGCTACCCAAAGTTGATAAATTGTTGGAATATGGCATACCAAATCAACAAGTTCAAGCAGATAAAAACATAACAATATCCTACATAAAATGAACATAGAAGCAAATGAACAAACACATCCACGGTATACCCAACACATACATCCAAGTAACAAATGATATTTTCGTCAATTTATCTAACACATGAAAGAAATGCCATTACCCAATAAATAAAACCAACATCATCTCAAGAGACATTGAAAAAAAAAATTACAAATTTGTGAATGTTCTAAGAAAAGAAGACACCTTCAGAAAACTGTGTAGACATGGAAGCCATCCCCAATCTCAGGTGACCACGCATGCCCCACGAATAACAAAAGAAATGCCTAAATCTGATCCAAATGATATAATCACAAACAGTAAATTGAATTCAGATATTTATTCCACAAAATTTAAAAAGAAATTCACGGACTGACCTGAGGAGTGGTGGCGCCACAGGAAAGATGCGAGAGGAAGTGCTGGGCGACGAGAGTAGGGAGAAAAAGATCTCGTCTTTCAGAGGCAGGGATGGTGTGGGAGAGAATGGGGACTGGATGTAGTTGCAAAATGAGGAGCAGTACAAGGGTATTTTTGAGAGTCAGATTTTTCTAAGCCAATGGATTTTGACAATTATGTCTGTAATAAATCTGGGGAGATTATCTAATAAATCTATATATATAAAGCAAATGACAAAGAATGTGAAACATTCAAAATGCCACAAAATGCCCTTGGTTAATTCAAATATTAAGAATTAAAATTATTAATTAAATAAGAATAATATGGTAAATTCACATTTTTTTTATATTAAAAAAAATTAAAATTAAAAACAAAATCAGATAATATATTATACTTTTATGGAACATAACTACCTATTTTATATTTTCTTTATTCTAAAAATAAAATAAAAAAGAAAAATGAAAACCAATTGGCACATGGGGCTAGTATTTAATTATGTTCGTATTTAATTTAAGAATTCGGAAGAGTGTGTGCCCCCTCCCCCTTATCGATGTAACTATAAAAAAAAATTTGCTACATACTTCTAATTTCAGTTGTTGGATTGCATCTAAGAGCATGATGATTTTTTTTGAAATACTAATAATTACGAAGTTTATATTTTTTTTAATAATAAGACAATCATTTTATTTGTTAAGAATGTGAGTTACAATATTGTTTAATAATAAATACTAACTTTTTTTTTATATGTATTTTATAATAAGGCAATCATTTTATACAAAGTATCCTTATACATCACTGTTTATATGTATTTTACAATATTGTATACTTGGTCATGGGTGCCTAGGAGTGCAAATCGTGCGGCTCATGCGGCGGCGTCGATAGGTAACAGAGCTCTGGAACTGCAAAGTTGGGTCGACAAACCACCATTGTCTCTCATTGGGGTGTTAACTTCTGATGGTTTGCCTTGTCCATCTCATGTTGCATCTGTTGTTTAGTTTTAATTCCTATTAGTAGCTAGTTTGCTGGGTAGGGACTGTTGTTCTAGGCTCTGTTGGAATCTAGCTATATCTGACCATGTTTTTGTTATTTGTTCTTGTGTTCTGTTGGCTCCTCGTGGCTTTAGCCTTCTGTTTGTATCTCTATTCCCTGTTTTTGGGTTTTATGAATACAACATGAATTTCAGACCCAAAAAAAATAAATAAGTCTAATTTACGAACAAGTCTCATTTATAAGGAAACATTACTACAGTTGAAGTAGTTGCCTTACATAAGGAGATCAAATACCCACACATTGCTTGCTTTTATGAATACCCTATTGAAAACCTAGAGATGGTATTTCTATTGAGATTGTAAAGCAGCTTAAAGAATTTAATAGTCTGAATTTTCCCTATTACATCGCTTGGCATGAGAAAGACTTTGCTATTACGACACTTGAAAGCTTAACATTAAATCACCAAATAAGACAGTAAATAATCATCAATACTTAAATCCATTTGGTGCAAAGAAGGATAATGTTCGTGACTCATGTTCTCCTAAAACGAGTTAACACATCTGTAATGGAGTTACAATTAATTGATTAGGGAAGGTGATCTATCTAAATGTATTTAAAAAATATAAACTTAGTTTACTCCAATACCCCAAATCAAAAAAGTATAGTAAAATAAAACCATAGAATATGATGCCATAATTAACATGTTGGTGCAAAACAACGGGGATTGGATTTTGTAGCCAAGGTTCATACTTTTTCTTGTCACTTATTCGTCATGTAATTCACATGAAATGTACTTTTTAATAATTAAAAAAAGGAGAATAAATTTGCTCAACACCATAATCATAAAAATCATACAATCCAACTAGACATAATGCATAAAGGAAATGCAGCTGCAATGTTACAAGTCATTTTATATAAGGCCATCTCAAGGTCAAGTCCACTAATAAAGAAGCAGTCTGCTTTGCTTGCTCATCTTTATGGAGTCACTCTGTAGTGAGGGTTTTATCTAAGTAGCTATCTCGTAACCGTTGAATCAAACTACCAATTTAATCTAACGGTTAAAAAATGGGGCATCTTCCTATAGAATTCAACCATCTTTATGATTATTAATTATCTTTATGACTATCTATTGGGGTCAAAAGTAGAATTTTTGAGCAGATGCTTTAACTAAGAACACACACAGGTAGGCCATGAACAACACATAGAGGCCCTTTCTTAATAGGAACGTGTCCACTTGAGAATTCAAGAACGACCAAAAAGCAATCAATCTCTCTCCTTTCTCACCCTACCATCACCAAACCACAATACAAAGGAAAGTGATGCCGAGTTGAAAAAACAAGAAGAAAAAAAGAAATGGTCATGAGCAACCTTCAGCTAGACTACTCTACTCAGAAAACAATCTTAGCCCTGAGAATCATAATCTCTTCTCTGCTTTTCGTTCTCTTTTCTTCACTTAGCATTCATGGCTACCCAATCCAAGCCCATATCTTCATCTATGCAGGCTGCTCTCAAGAAAAGTACCAACCAAGCTCACCCTTTGAAGCCAACCTCAACTCTTTTCTAACATCAGTTGTTAGCTCATCCTCTCAAGTCTCTTACAACAATTTTGGAGTTGGAAATGGAAGCTCAACAACACTAGAAGGCACAATATATGGCTTATACCAGTGCAGAGGTGACTTAAAGATTTTCGACTGCGCAAAATGCATAGAGAGTGCAGTAAATCAAATTACTCTGGTTTGTCCCTACTCTTATGGGGCTTCTTTGCAGCTTGAGGGTTGTCTCATAAGATATGAGCATGTTAATTTCTTGGGGAGGCTTGACACAAGTCTTAGGTACAGAAAATGCAGTAAAAGTAGTGTGAGTGATGATGTTGAATTCTTTAGGCGCAGAGATGATGTGCTTGCTGAATTGCAAGGAACAAATGGCTTTAGGGTTAGTAGCTCTGGTTTGGTTGAAGGTTTTGCTCAGTGTTTGGGGGATATGAGCCAAAATGATTGCTCTTCTTGCATTGCTGATGCTGTGGGAAAGTTGAAGAGTTTGTGTGGATCGGCAGCAGCTGTTGATGTGTTCTTGGCTCAGTGTTATGCTCGGTATTGGGCATCTGGCTACTATGATATCTCAGGTGAAAATTTCTACTCATTTCCCTGCATATAATCCTAACATCTTAAAAGAAACACCACAACACAAAACATAGATTTTTACTCTGCTTTTGCATTAATTAACACCAAAACAGAGACTTTTATTTGGCCATTTCATCATAAATTATAGCCATTAATTATGTCTTTAACTGTTAAATAAGACGTAGAGGGTTGAAATCCACAGAGTAGATCATCATTTTCTTAATTAAAAGACATTTTGTGTAATGTTTTTTAAATGTGGGGAATCGAATCCTAGACCTAACCTAATCCGAACCCATTTCCCTAGTCACTCTCGCCACTTGGGTTAACCTAGAGAGCTAAACTTTTATGTAACTTTGTTACGTAGTTAATAAGAGTAAAATAGTTCTAAGCTGAGGTCCAAAATGGTGCTGTTGAATTAAAATAACATATGTCACACTTCAATTCTTGGAAGAGAAAAGGATTAAAGTTCATCAAACCCAAGGTCAACAAAGGCCAAAGCATAAGGGGCACCAGTAACTTTAGCTTCTTACTTTTGTGAACCTTCATTCTTTGGAAAATTCTACACTTTCATCTTTAAATTCTACACAATCAAATCTTTGTGAATTATGCATATAATATAGTACTAATTCCCCTCACTTTTGCTTTTATGTGTTTGCATAGATTCCTCTAACCAAGACCAAGTGGGGAAGACAGTGGCCATTATTGTTGGGACAGTAGCAGGTCTAGCTATTCTGATTGTTATTCTCTCAGTTTGCAGGAAAACCATGGGTACGTAAATAAATATATACCCTCCTTCCACTTCAATAAATATTACATAATTAACCAATTATTGATGAAATGATATAATTAATCATGCTTACAGGTTAAGGAGATGGAGAGAGAGAGAGAGAGTACTTTCTTGAAAGATATGGAGGATACATAATCATGACAGAAGTCCACAAATTGATGTTGGCCTCAATATTCTAGTGAAAGCCCTATGTTTTCTACTTTTTGTCTATTTTAATACCAATTGGGTTTTTTTTGTTCTTTCACAAGAGAAGGTGGTGTTATCCTATAGCATAAAGTAGCACTCTAATCTCCATCAACTTCAAAAGGGCTGCTGATTCTCTTAGCTTCATGCTGTCCAACAAAAACCCATCTCTTTTTCAACTTCATTCTTTGGGTTAACCAACCTTTGTTTGGTAAACCCATCTCTTTGCTTTTTCTCTTTTTGAGGTCAAGTTCTCTATGTATGTCTCTTCATGTGTCCTTCTCTTTTCCTTTTTCTTTTTTATTTTTGACTAACCTCTATTTAGGCTTCAATTCAAAATTTAAAGAGAATTAAATGAAAATCTCAAACAATACTTGTGTCCATGAAACTGTATCATCACAAATATATATATATATATATATATA
>NC_024130.1:14573882-14589249 GCF_000346735.1 Prunus mume
AAATGACAAAGAATGTGAAACATTCAAAATGCCACAAAATGCCCTTGGTTAATTCAAATATTAAGAATTAAAATTATTAATTAAATAAGAATAATATGGTAAATTCACATTTTTTTTATATTAAAAAAAATTAAAATTAAAAACAAAATCAGATAATATATTATACTTTTATGGAACATAACTACCTATTTTATATTTTCTTTATTCTAAAAATAAAATAAAAAAGAAAAATGAAAACCAATTGGCACATGGGGCTAGTATTTAATTATGTTCGTATTTAATTTAAGAATTCGGAAGAGTGTGTGCCCCCTCCCCCTTATCGATGTAACTATAAAAAAAAATTTGCTACATACTTCTAATTTCAGTTGTTGGATTGCATCTAAGAGCATGATGATTTTTTTTGAAATACTAATAATTACGAAGTTTATATTTTTTTTAATAATAAGACAATCATTTTATTTGTTAAGAATGTGAGTTACAATATTGTTTAATAATAAATACTAACTTTTTTTTTATATGTATTTTATAATAAGGCAATCATTTTATACAAAGTATCCTTATACATCACTGTTTATATGTATTTTACAATATTGTATACTTGGTCATGGGTGCCTAGGAGTGCAAATCGTGCGGCTCATGCGGCGGCGTCGATAGGTAACAGAGCTCTGGAACTGCAAAGTTGGGTCGACAAACCACCATTGTCTCTCATTGGGGTGTTAACTTCTGATGGTTTGCCTTGTCCATCTCATGTTGCATCTGTTGTTTAGTTTTAATTCCTATTAGTAGCTAGTTTGCTGGGTAGGGACTGTTGTTCTAGGCTCTGTTGGAATCTAGCTATATCTGACCATGTTTTTGTTATTTGTTCTTGTGTTCTGTTGGCTCCTCGTGGCTTTAGCCTTCTGTTTGTATCTCTATTCCCTGTTTTTGGGTTTTATGAATACAACATGAATTTCAGACCCAAAAAAAATAAATAAGTCTAATTTACGAACAAGTCTCATTTATAAGGAAACATTACTACAGTTGAAGTAGTTGCCTTACATAAGGAGATCAAATACCCACACATTGCTTGCTTTTATGAATACCCTATTGAAAACCTAGAGATGGTATTTCTATTGAGATTGTAAAGCAGCTTAAAGAATTTAATAGTCTGAATTTTCCCTATTACATCGCTTGGCATGAGAAAGACTTTGCTATTACGACACTTGAAAGCTTAACATTAAATCACCAAATAAGACAGTAAATAATCATCAATACTTAAATCCATTTGGTGCAAAGAAGGATAATGTTCGTGACTCATGTTCTCCTAAAACGAGTTAACACATCTGTAATGGAGTTACAATTAATTGATTAGGGAAGGTGATCTATCTAAATGTATTTAAAAAATATAAACTTAGTTTACTCCAATACCCCAAATCAAAAAAGTATAGTAAAATAAAACCATAGAATATGATGCCATAATTAACATGTTGGTGCAAAACAACGGGGATTGGATTTTGTAGCCAAGGTTCATACTTTTTCTTGTCACTTATTCGTCATGTAATTCACATGAAATGTACTTTTTAATAATTAAAAAAAGGAGAATAAATTTGCTCAACACCATAATCATAAAAATCATACAATCCAACTAGACATAATGCATAAAGGAAATGCAGCTGCAATGTTACAAGTCATTTTATATAAGGCCATCTCAAGGTCAAGTCCACTAATAAAGAAGCAGTCTGCTTTGCTTGCTCATCTTTATGGAGTCACTCTGTAGTGAGGGTTTTATCTAAGTAGCTATCTCGTAACCGTTGAATCAAACTACCAATTTAATCTAACGGTTAAAAAATGGGGCATCTTCCTATAGAATTCAACCATCTTTATGATTATTAATTATCTTTATGACTATCTATTGGGGTCAAAAGTAGAATTTTTGAGCAGATGCTTTAACTAAGAACACACACAGGTAGGCCATGAACAACACATAGAGGCCCTTTCTTAATAGGAACGTGTCCACTTGAGAATTCAAGAACGACCAAAAAGCAATCAATCTCTCTCCTTTCTCACCCTACCATCACCAAACCACAATACAAAGGAAAGTGATGCCGAGTTGAAAAAACAAGAAGAAAAAAAGAAATGGTCATGAGCAACCTTCAGCTAGACTACTCTACTCAGAAAACAATCTTAGCCCTGAGAATCATAATCTCTTCTCTGCTTTTCGTTCTCTTTTCTTCACTTAGCATTCATGGCTACCCAATCCAAGCCCATATCTTCATCTATGCAGGCTGCTCTCAAGAAAAGTACCAACCAAGCTCACCCTTTGAAGCCAACCTCAACTCTTTTCTAACATCAGTTGTTAGCTCATCCTCTCAAGTCTCTTACAACAATTTTGGAGTTGGAAATGGAAGCTCAACAACACTAGAAGGCACAATATATGGCTTATACCAGTGCAGAGGTGACTTAAAGATTTTCGACTGCGCAAAATGCATAGAGAGTGCAGTAAATCAAATTACTCTGGTTTGTCCCTACTCTTATGGGGCTTCTTTGCAGCTTGAGGGTTGTCTCATAAGATATGAGCATGTTAATTTCTTGGGGAGGCTTGACACAAGTCTTAGGTACAGAAAATGCAGTAAAAGTAGTGTGAGTGATGATGTTGAATTCTTTAGGCGCAGAGATGATGTGCTTGCTGAATTGCAAGGAACAAATGGCTTTAGGGTTAGTAGCTCTGGTTTGGTTGAAGGTTTTGCTCAGTGTTTGGGGGATATGAGCCAAAATGATTGCTCTTCTTGCATTGCTGATGCTGTGGGAAAGTTGAAGAGTTTGTGTGGATCGGCAGCAGCTGTTGATGTGTTCTTGGCTCAGTGTTATGCTCGGTATTGGGCATCTGGCTACTATGATATCTCAGGTGAAAATTTCTACTCATTTCCCTGCATATAATCCTAACATCTTAAAAGAAACACCACAACACAAAACATAGATTTTTACTCTGCTTTTGCATTAATTAACACCAAAACAGAGACTTTTATTTGGCCATTTCATCATAAATTATAGCCATTAATTATGTCTTTAACTGTTAAATAAGACGTAGAGGGTTGAAATCCACAGAGTAGATCATCATTTTCTTAATTAAAAGACATTTTGTGTAATGTTTTTTAAATGTGGGGAATCGAATCCTAGACCTAACCTAATCCGAACCCATTTCCCTAGTCACTCTCGCCACTTGGGTTAACCTAGAGAGCTAAACTTTTATGTAACTTTGTTACGTAGTTAATAAGAGTAAAATAGTTCTAAGCTGAGGTCCAAAATGGTGCTGTTGAATTAAAATAACATATGTCACACTTCAATTCTTGGAAGAGAAAAGGATTAAAGTTCATCAAACCCAAGGTCAACAAAGGCCAAAGCATAAGGGGCACCAGTAACTTTAGCTTCTTACTTTTGTGAACCTTCATTCTTTGGAAAATTCTACACTTTCATCTTTAAATTCTACACAATCAAATCTTTGTGAATTATGCATATAATATAGTACTAATTCCCCTCACTTTTGCTTTTATGTGTTTGCATAGATTCCTCTAACCAAGACCAAGTGGGGAAGACAGTGGCCATTATTGTTGGGACAGTAGCAGGTCTAGCTATTCTGATTGTTATTCTCTCAGTTTGCAGGAAAACCATGGGTACGTAAATAAATATATACCCTCCTTCCACTTCAATAAATATTACATAATTAACCAATTATTGATGAAATGATATAATTAATCATGCTTACAGGTTAAGGAGATGGAGAGAGAGAGAGAGAGTACTTTCTTGAAAGATATGGAGGATACATAATCATGACAGAAGTCCACAAATTGATGTTGGCCTCAATATTCTAGTGAAAGCCCTATGTTTTCTACTTTTTGTCTATTTTAATACCAATTGGGTTTTTTTTGTTCTTTCACAAGAGAAGGTGGTGTTATCCTATAGCATAAAGTAGCACTCTAATCTCCATCAACTTCAAAAGGGCTGCTGATTCTCTTAGCTTCATGCTGTCCAACAAAAACCCATCTCTTTTTCAACTTCATTCTTTGGGTTAACCAACCTTTGTTTGGTAAACCCATCTCTTTGCTTTTTCTCTTTTTGAGGTCAAGTTCTCTATGTATGTCTCTTCATGTGTCCTTCTCTTTTCCTTTTTCTTTTTTATTTTTGACTAACCTCTATTTAGGCTTCAATTCAAAATTTAAAGAGAATTAAATGAAAATCTCAAACAATACTTGTGTCCATGAAACTGTATCATCACAAATATATATATATATATATATATATAAGCAAAGCATCTGAACCCTTTTACATTACCATTCAATTATCTCTCTCTATAAGGCATCAATTCCAAAATCCTCCTTTAAAAAGTGATACCACTCTTGATTTAAAACATGAATGAATCTGAAGAAACTCACCTTTTATCAGCATTACCTTATTGGGAATTGATTGGACAAAGCTGAATGCTGTTTTATTTTATAGTTTTGTTGCTGTTTTCTTTTTGGTTTGCCTAAGCATATGCATGGGTTTCCTTTACAAGTTGCACCACTAGAAATAGCCCAATAGGCATTTTTTTCTCTATACAATAGAGGCCATAGCCCAAAAAAGGAAGAAGAAACCAACTAGCTACTAAATGCAAACCCAAAGCAGATAGAATGTCCTGCAAATCTCTCTCTAGACATGATGGATAATTCTATAGCGAGGGTCTTATCTAAGGCTCTTAAATGAGGTCTTATTTTTTAACTGTTAGATCAAACTAACTAATTTGATAGAACAGCTAATCAATTTTATTCAACAACTAAGAGATGAGGCATTATCTAAAAACCTCAGATAACACCCTCACTATAGAATTCTATATTTCTGGACAACAAATCTCTGCAAGAAGAACAACTGATCCAACTGATCCAATTTGGTTATTGGCCCAATTCTTCCATTTCTATTTAGAAGGCTTGTGTCAGGGTTTGAACCTGATTTCAAAACAGACTGGGTTGGACCTACTTTACAAATTAAATTATTTTAGTTAGTGAAAAGTTTTCAGCAAATCACCTATATTTTTTTCTGAAAGAAAAAATTGTTATGCCCAAACTTGGCAAGATAATATAATTAACAAGCACCTGTGGTGATCCATTTGTACTTCCCACTTAATTAATCTCGATCTTTAGTGTCTATGATTTGCAAGTACGTAACCAGATCAAATTTAAACAAAGTCTTCCCTCCCAAGACATTAAAAATGTTTCCAAAGAGAAGTTTCAAATTGATTTCGTACAAAATGTTAGAACAGGCATAGTTTATACATTGGATAGAAGCTTCATAAGAGGCATTGAATCGAACCAATTTGACCAAGTCTTCTTGTCATTTTGATGTCATCTGAGTTTGCAACTTATTCAATCAGTTTGACAAATCGTTTTAGTAGGGTTTGATATATGCCCTCTCTGTTATTAATTAAGTTAAACAACTCATCAACGGGGTCTAGCTTAGTTGAAAAGGACCTTGACATGCAGATTGGAGGTCTTAGGTTTGAACCCCCATGGCATCCTGGATGTCTGTGTGTGAGAAACCCCCACCCATGACTATCGCTTATACTAAAAAAAAAAAAGTTAAACATCTCTTTCCCCTAGTTTCCTTGAGCAAGCTGTGCAATATTTTAAGCAAGTGAGGGTTTTTTTTTTTCTTCTCCCATTTGGAAATTGATCAAACAAGTATTAAGTGTACAATTATTCTATATGTTGATGATGTTGTTGATTACTAATTAAGTCACTAATAATATAACCAGAAAATAACACCCAAACAAGAAGCAACATAATGTAAAAGATTATCCAAATGGCAGAAGCACAGGCATGAGAAGAACCTTAACAATTATAAATTCTTATAAAACAAATTCACAAAGAATGACAATTGAGTCATTGATACAATTCCATATTAATAATTAAATTAGAAAGCACAATCGTACCTAACCATTGAATGCCATAAATTAATTCCTTATTTTTTGGGGGGCAACAATCAATTTATTTATGTTCCAAAAAATAACAGTAATTAATCATAGACCAGAGGTGAAAGGCACATTGGTGGCTGGCAACCAAGAATTACCCGCAATGAAGTTCCCAACAGTAAATTTGGAAGCCTCCGAGGCACTTGTAATGACATGGTAACCTGCCCATTTAACCCTATTTGAAGTGGATGAACCAGGGCCTGTGTTCATGTACTCACCATAATACAAAGTCTTCAAGGCAAAGTTACCACTCCATTCCATCCAACCAGCTGGGTCAATTAAGCTATCAAGGTATGTCTTCATGAACACGGTTCGAGAATACTCCCTCCATGGCCTCCCTAGGTATGTCTTAACCGAACTTTGAACCGATTTTAAATCCGAAGCAGCTGTAACCTTACAATTGTGAATAGAAATTCCTGTATTTTGGTTTGGATCAGACCGGCCCTGAGCAGTGACGGTGTTGGTTTTGTGGTTGTGAACATAAATGTTACAGTTTTGCAAAACCACAGCAGCATTGCCAAAAATAAAGTCAACAGTTCCATAGATGTCACATTCCCTATAGAATTGTCTGTCAGAGTGCACATAGAGGGTGTCTTGGTTCCCCTCAAAGCCACATTTGTAAAAAACAGAGAGATCTGAACCGGATCGGAGTGCCACGGCTTGGCCGCTTGTTGGACCGGCAGTGTTTTGGAATGTAATGTCCTGGGCAATGAACCCGTCTCCAACCACAGCTAAAATGAATCAAAACAAAGAAAAGAATGTCATGAATTTTAATTTAGAGAGTTAACTTTGTAAGACAAGTTGACAATTAACAACATTAAAATTACATGAAATTTGAGGCATTGCTGACTTTGCAAATATTCTTTGACCAATATTATGAAAACAAAGGAAAACAAAATATATTTTCAACCACAATTTGTTTGTTCAAATCCATAGACACCAGACTATGGCAAATTAAGTGATATTGTGGGCAACTTGAGGTTCACAAGTCTTAGTTTAAGACCAAAATAATTGTCAGCATTATGACTTGATCCCTATATCAATTTATATTTTCAACAATTTTCATAAAATTAGTGTTTATATGAATAACATTTTCTACAGAATAAAGTAATCTAACCGCACATGGGGTGACACCATAGTGGAAAAATGAGTCAAACTCTCCCTCTCCCCTCAAAGTATATCCGAGTACGTGGAAGACAATCTTGAAACAACTCAATATAATATTCCCTCATCCCCCTCCATATTGAATTTATTTATAGAAAAAAAGAAAAAAAAAAGAAAAAAAAAAAACAGAAAAAAGAAAGAAAGGTAATCTAGCCACTTTCTCAAAGTGGACCAGCTCTCTAAGAATCCAACTTTTTAAAAAGTACTTTACACATATTGACTGCCTTTTTGGACCTTCAATCCAAGGCTGGTAGAAACAAGATAAAGACAGTTCGGTCCCAAAATGATTAATGAACACGTTTAAATTAGTCGACTTTGTCTTGTCACATTATCTAATTGGCCTGGTCGATCATTTTCGAACACCAGTGAAAGTAAACAGATTGTGTATAAGTCAACGAATGGATTTTAAAGCCTGCCTAGCTAGTAATAAAGCTTCTAATCATTCTTTAACCTATCTCATAGGCATTTAAAAAAGGAAAAAGAAATTATAAGCAACGTATTGCATACAACTCATAATTCGAAACAAAATTATAAATAGTTTAGTATATTATGTATGAATAAATATAGGGTGATTTTTGACTCGAAGGAGTGCATGATTATCTTTCTGGAGTATAATAGGATTTACAATCGAACAATACAATTTATTCATATAAAAAGTGAATGGACTAAAACTATATAAAAATCAATTTTAATGAGAGATAACTAAGCTATATTCAGAATAAAGCATGTATATATAAAAATAACAGAGATTTGGGAGACTTAGAAAATAAATAAATATAAAAAAACACTTAGAAAATAGCTAATTTTACTTACCAACTGTAGCTGAATTGAAGGTTGTAGAACCCCCACCAACACTTTTGCTTCCTGTGATAATAGTCTTCCCTATACCATCTCCCCTCAACATAATATTCTTCGACTTTATCTGAACATTTTCCTTATATGTCCCTGCCTTCACATATATCACATACCTTGCACTACCTTTTCTCTTTGACGCTGCACTTACTGCCTCACTTATGGTCTTGTAATTCCCAGACCCATCTTTGGCCACCACAACATCAGCCTTCGCCGAAGACGACTGCAAGAGCTTTCGATCACCAGGCTTCACCCAAGTTGGGAAACCATTTTTGTAGTTTGGCTGAGAAGTGAATGGAGCTTTGTTTATGGCCAAAGTGTTGCTAATCAAATTAGAAACATTATTTGACATTGAAGGGAAGATATAATTATTTGAGACCCCAAGGTCTGCAAACCCTTCTCGACATGTCTCTAGGTTTGTGAGAGCTGTGCTCAGCCATGTTTGGCTGTCATCTTGGGTGCACTTGGTGATGGGATTTACGGTTTTGTTGAGCTTTTGGATTGTGAAATCAAAGAGCTCATGGCAATCATCCCATGCAGTTTTTTCGTGTGCATTTTGGAACTTTGAACCAAGTGAGTACATGTTGGTTTGAGCATGGATGGCACGGTCTAGGGCTAGTTGGGTTGATATCTTGAAGAATTGGGATTTTTCTTTGATGGGGGTTGTAGTTGGGTTATGGCTCAGAAAATCCTTACATAGTTTTGGGTGAGGAGTTTGTGTACACCATGTTTTCACATCATTTGGAGAGTAACCAAATATGATTGGAGAGAGATAAAGCACCAAGAAAAGTGTTGAGTGAAATCGAGTTGGCATTTTTGGATGGCTTTTGATCAAGAAATGTGTATGAAATATGGGCGATTTGGGAGACTAGAGCTATATGAGCTTTCGTGTTTGAATGTGGTGTGCATGGCTTAGCTCAATTGGGTTCTATATATAGAAGGGAAACGGGCGCGGGGGTTGTCGATGTAAAGCGTGTTACAGGGGGCGAACAACTTTGTTGTTCTTTTCTCTGAATATTTAATATCCAACATGTTTGTTTATCATTTTGGAATTTTTTGATGACTGATATTAGAATACAAATGCAATAATTGGTAGCCGAGGAACTTGATAATATTACACGGCACTACAATTAGTAGTGGCAATAATTTTGGAACACCAACCAATTAAAATCCATTTATATATACGATATGACATAGCAAATGATACGGGTTGTTCGAGGAATGAAAAAAAGAAGTGACATGGGCTTCCATGTCATATGAGATTAACTGGTAGTAATAAGTTTGGAAATTATTTGGTATATCTAGTACTATATTGTATATTGAACATCAATTTTATAATATAGCAAATGTAAGTTAAGTCAGTTGGTCATTACAGTGTGTCTGTCCACTTGCAACCGAAGTCGATTCCTGCCTTTAGCAGTTAAAGACATTCATCCGCACATTCGAAGTTCAAAATATGATTTTTGTCCCTTTTACCAATAAATTGTCCTTTAAGGAAAAAAAAACAGTGGGTGGTAATAGCTAGGCTACTCGATAAGTTAAAAGTTTGTTGGATTTTTCTTTACGGAGGCTAGAAAAAAACGCGTTGTTGATTGAAATATATCTAGTAAGCATCATGCATGCAATTACGTATGAAGGAGGAAATAAAGATGAAATGAGTCGGCTGAGATTTGACAGGAAAGACATATCTTTTTCGTATACAACTTCTTTTGAAGACCTTGATCAAACATCAATCATAGCACGTGTATATATGAAATCTGGAAAGCAGTCCAGATGCTCGCATGATTTATATATATAAATATAAATTCAACGTGCTTGGCTCACAAATTCACAATCTGTCTTTGGCTTAATTATCTGTGGGTTGATATTAGATGGATTATTCGTATTCTTCTCCGACAGCCAAAAATAGTTAATTAAAATACTTCGTTTTTAGAAGCCCTTACCTGCATCAGATAAGATCACCCACCAAAGTGATTATTTTAGAAGCCCAGAAGTGATTATTTTATGAGTATTCTTTCTCCAACATTCATATTCTTGAATGTCAAAAAAGAAAAAGAAAAAAAAAAGTGTTTTTCATCTATATTAATTACCCACCAAAAAAAATTATTTTTAATATGAAAACTGTTATTGCCGGCACTATGAAAAAGTCAGCACATACTCATTCAATTACTATTTCTCGATTATGTTTTTATAAGGGAGAAGTACATGACGACGGTTTGAGACTGCTAATAATATAGCTCCCAACGTCATGTCCTTCTTCTCTATAGTTAATTATAAAAAAATTAAACGAAAATAGAAAAAATACATAAAACATGACCAAGCGTCCCTGATTTATTTATTTATTTATTTATAATTACGAACTTAATATAAACATCATAAGAAGTAAACTAGTTAAGGGAGACTTTGAATTTTTGTTTAGGTATCTTATCCTAAACATTGTAGACTTCACATTAACATATCAACCACACAACAACAACAACAACAACAACAGCAACAACAAAAAGAAGAAGAAGCAGAAACTTAGTTGTTGTCCTACCTATGCCCTTAATATATAGTTGAACTCAATTAAGAATGTATTATATTGTTCCACACGCAATTGCAAGAGCCTATGTTCTAAAAGCACACGGATAGATTTAGGAGTTCACGGTTGGTCCAACTACCTTGATGGACACAAGCTGGTCGTTGACAATCTATAAAGTGGTATAGTTGATGTTTCTGCCAATTTTTCAAGGACCCAATTAAATTGTTGAATAATATTCCAGATTTAATAAACATTATATTACTATCTCTCTCATCTGGGTTAATAGTTTTGAGTACAAGCGATAGTCTAAACTATAAGAGGAGGGGGAATTTCTAGACACACACACAATCAATGTGTCATGAGAGTTCGAATATAAGATCACTAGTTTGTACGTTAAAATTCTTTTTTACTAGACTAAACCCCGTTGGCCCTCGTCTTATATTGATTAATAGTTAAGTTAAATTGTCTTGGTCTTTTTGACATAGAAAAACTGAATTTAGGATGCAATTACATATTAAAATCATTAATACTATGTAGAGGCAGTTATCGATACCTATGACGTCAGAACTTTAGTGATTCTAATATTGTCTTACTAGATATGTTATTGTTGCCAGATTTTCATTTTGGACAAATATATTCAAATAAAAGTCTATACTTGCTTATATATTCATTGAGGAATCCTCAAATTAGCTTATTTGAGAGACACCCGTGTAGGATCCACTTCGCATTGTATTTCACTAATCCAAACCGTCTATGTTTTAGATAATCATTTAAATATCTTCTCTATAAAAAATCACTTGAATCTGATATCGTTCGACCACTCAATTGTGTTACTAAAATTTAAGTACTTTCTTGAAGTATCGTGTTCATTGATTTGTAGCATACAATTGGATGTCGAAAAGGTTTCTGAATTGTCTAATTTTTTGTAAGGATGATCTATGAATGTAGCCTTAAAAAATAGATGGTTTGGATCGTTAGAAAAAAAATCATAGGGTATCCTAAAAGGTGTCTCTCAAATAAAATTATTTAAAGGATCCCTCAATAGAAGGGTACATAGTAAATAGTTAGGCAAAATATACATGCAAATATCAATTCAACCTGCTTAATTCATTGAAGAATAATAGTCCGCCATGCATTCTTTCAACAAAAACAACCCCCATTGACAAATATTATGGTCTAATTTGAATTAATGCAATCAAATTATAAATGGAATTATTGTATTGGAAGCTATAATTCTCTAATATCAATTATATTCGTGTCTATCCGGTTAGTGTTGGTTTATTGGGTGATCATGACTAATATCCTATATAGAAATTAAAATAAGCTTACCTTGTTTGTTGTATACCAAACTTCAAGTCAAGTTGAAATTAAAAAAAATAAAAAATTATATATGTCATTAATTTCAACTTGACTGGAATTTTTGATCGTATATTGTATGTTAATGAAAATTATTATGTGATCGTCATTACTGCCATCATATGTACATATATATATATATATAAATGATATTAAACTAAATTGTCAATAATATTTTCGTTTTCCGTTTACTTCTTAGAGATACAGAAAGATATCCGTCGATATTATATTCACAACATATTTTGAAAATTTTGTCAAACAATATACGTAGATATTTTATTTATATTTTCCAGTCTCCTATTTTACTATGTTACCAGGGTTTGACTTACTGCCATCAGAAGTTACTTTTGAATTTGGACATTCAAATAATGGTTGCTCTTTAGGCTCAAATCAATGGACAGACGGCAGATCACGAACATCAGATTTCTTGACTTTGACACCCAAGAAAAAAGAAGAAGAAGAAGGAATAAATGAGACGGCCGGCATAATTCTATAGTTGATTGGCCAATCATGAAGTTTCTTCTCCTTCACGTTGGTTTGGATTAGATAGAACCATAACGAACTATTGTCTAAATATTGTCTAACTAATCCAATTGGGATTCGACTCTCTCTCGTTTGTCAATGGGTGTTTCTATTTGGACAACATTGACGGATCACATTGCTGAATGTCTCTTTAATATATATGAATTTCACATACACTGATGGATTCCACCTCTACTAGAGAGGTACTCAACGTTACGATTTTGTCTTTATATTATTTGTTTTCATGAGTGTTTTTTGTGTGTGAAAGTTTTGCCATACAACGTTTTGTCAATTTCCTTTTGGAACTCTCTGAAGCAATAACTATAGTTTCCATTACATATTTTGTTATATTGAGCTTGCAATTCGTACTCTATAGTCCGACGCGTTGTACATAGTACATACTACGTTTAGGTTCCCGTTTTACTACAGTCGGGCATCATCCGATTCCAATACATGGTAAAGTAAATTCAATTAGCAATAAAAAGAGTGTTACCACCTAATGGCTTGCATGGGACTCAAAAGCAATAAATACTATTTATCAAGTAATATAATTTATGAAGTTAATTGAAATATTTAATACTAATTATTAACCAACAAAATATTAATTAAAATATAATTACCAATAAAAGTGATTAAATAAGGCTAAGATATTATTTAATTACAAAAAAATGAAAAATAAAAAAAATTTATTGACCTAAAGATATTAAGTTTATATTGATTTTTTTTTTTTAAAAACGTCTAACTGTATAGCCGCGCGACTATACTGTTTGAATAGAAATTTTAAAAGTGCAACTGGACGGCTCTACTCTTTAAATATAAATTCGACAGGTATAGCCGGCCGGCTATACGCCATAAATAGGAATTTTAACAGTCTAGCCGCGCGGCTATAAGCATTAAATAGAAATTTCACAAGTATAGCCGAACGGCTATAGTCCACATAGAATTTTAAATGTATAGCCGCACGGCTATACTCTATAAAAAGATCCATGTGATTTCTAAAAACCCACCTTTCTTTTTGTTGCGCCGTCCTTCATCGCCCTCTCATATAATTTTTTTTTTTTCTTCCATAGCTTTCTCTTCTCTGCATTTCCACCTCTTCCTCTCTTCTCGCCGACTCATCCACTATCGAGCCGGCGCTTCTCTCCCGATCCCTCTAGCATCTTCTCCGCACCGCCAAACCCAAGCCAATCAAATCCTCATCGAAATCCAAATCCATGTCTGAGTTAATTTTTCCCCCAGTATTATCCTCTTGTTGTGCTGCACTGGTTTCGGCTTCTCTGTCATATTTTTGTGTTTCTGTATTCTTGCCTTCTTATTGTGTATGGGTCTGTCCGTTTTGATGTGATTTTCTGAGAAATTTTAATACCTGGAGTTTTCGAGCTGCTGTTGATTTGGTTATATTGTTGTGTTTTTCACATTGAATTACATTGTTTGATATTGATTTTGTTCTTAATCTGTTTTTTTTAAAAAAAAAAATTGGTTTCTTCTTTAGTTTTTCAGGGGCCTCCCCAGTCTTAGACTTGTGACTTATTTGCAGAGAGAGATGGGCATTTCTCCGGTGAGGCCACCGCGCATTATAAAGTATCTAAAGCCTTATGTTCTGAAAATGCACTTCACAAACAAATTCGTAACTGCCCAAGTAATCCACACTCCAACCGCCACAGTAGCCTCTTCTGCAAGCTCCCAGGAAAAGGCCTTGAGAGAAAGCATGGAGATACGCCGCGACGTTGCTGCTGCTGCAAAGATAGGGAAGATATTAGGGGAGCGCCTCCTGCTCAAGAACATCCCTGCTGTATCCGTCCAGTTGAAGAAAGAGCAGAAATATCATGGTAAGGTTAAAGCTGTCGTCGATAGTGTGGTGGAAGCCGGTGTAAAACTCCTCTGATTTCGACTGCGAGTATTAGTTCAGTTTTAGTTTTTTTAATTGTGATCATGAACACCATTGGAAATTCAAATTCTGATTGTTGATGCAATAGAGACTTCTTTCAGAAATTTTCTGGTTGGATTTTGGTTTTGATTTGAATGTTATTGTTTCATTCATGCCATGCCAATGCACTTTATAAAATGTGTTAAAAAAATTGATTTATAATCAGCTTGGTTTGATATGTTTATGCTGAAAACCTCAACATGTTTGAAGAGATTGAATTATATTTTTGACTTAATTGTAGCAATGGTGCCTCAACTTGAATTTTTAATACCCGTAGTTACATTTTGGTCACTCAATTCCAAAAATAGTTACAGAGGTCCCAATTATGTATCCAGTTACACCGTTGGTCCTTGTCGTCAAGTCTGTGACTTTTTCTGTCAAAAATGAGGGTAAATTTTAAACAGTATAAGAAGGCCGGCCCAAAAGTGAGAAATAGAATCCATAATGGACCACAGATCAGGCCCAAAAGCTTTGTAATTTTGTCCAAACCGGGGCCCTTTTAATTTAGAACCAGATGAAGTTGGCCGTTGAGGGCATTCTTGTACTTTCGTTCGCTTTTGTAATTTTGTATATTTACATATATATACAGTCACATGATGATGTCCAAGCTTGATCCAGAATGCATGTTCGCAGAAAACCCAAATTAAGACCATCTCCAACCATGTTAGGGCTAAACTCAAATTTTCACACTCCAAAATACAACTATTCATGTATTTTTAGGACTCAAACTATTTTTTCCTCCAACCTTGCGGACTCATAATTTGAGTCCGCAACTTTATTAAATTTTTAAGAATGATTAACGCTTAAATTTTTTTTGTCATTAATTTTTCTTGACATTAATTTTGTTTCAACATTCGTGAATTAATTTTCTAAACATTTTAATCTAAAAAAATTAAAATTCCATGAACATAACATTTTTTTTGGCTTGAAATTAAAATAGTTGGTTCACATTGCTTTACACGTGGCCAGCTTTTAAAGGCTCCAAAAGATTATATAAAGAATTAAAAAAAGAACAAGTAGATGCATAATTGGTTTTCAAAGGGAG
>NC_024130.1:14596280-14639959 GCF_000346735.1 Prunus mume
AAAGAGTGTAATTCTCTTAGACGAAACATTACGTGTTAAGCACGCATGCGATATAAAAGGCTTACAATATATATATTTTTTATATTTTGAGCTATCAATCCGAAGGGAAGAATTAGGGTAGACCCTAGTTACGAATTATGTGATATGAGACCATTAAACTTAATTCAGGAAATAAGGTAAGTGTTTTATTTAGCGTACGTGATCTAGGAATGAGATATGAGACCGTTAAACTTGATTATGCTTGGAACAATTGAGGACTTGTGTATTTGGCAAGTGCTACAAGTTAATATTTTTTTAGTGTTTAATGTGTTTCTCACCAAATTTAAAATTCTACTTTTGCCCCTATTACTTCATTGATAGAGCCAAAAGGAGAACAAAAGTATCAGCCTCGCACTTGTTGTTTTTCTTCCTCTAATTCGTACTTAAAACACTTGTGCTTTGCCTAACAATTCTGATTTATCGATCTCCTTGTATCTATTGTCCAATATTTTTCTTTGAATTCCCATTTCTAAGACTTTTCTTTTTCTGTATTAATAACCAATTATCTAGAACAAGCGTAAATTATGAGAGTAAATTAAGAAGGCAAATCAAGAAACACACAACAGAAAGGAGGAAATATATGGTAAAAGAACCTGAATTACATAATAAACAACCAAAATACAATCTGGGCTAAATTAATTGAAATCTTGGTGGCACATTGAGGCCGGAGTTGAGGTTTGTTGTTGTAAATAGGAGTGATCAAAGAATCAAACACTTTATAGTTTGGGAAACCATTTTTGTGGTTTGGCTGAGAAGTGTATGGAGCTTTTTTTATGGCCAAAGTGTTGCTAATCAAATTAGAAACATTATATTTGACATTGTAGGGAAGATATAATTATTTGAGACCCCAAGGTCTGCAAACCCTTCTCGACATGTCTCTAGGTTTGTGAGAGATAAAGCACCAAGAGAAGTGTTGAGTGAAATCGAATTGGCATTTTTGGATGGCTTTGATCAAGAAATGTGTATGAAATATGGGCGATTTGGGAGACTAGAGCTATATGAGCTTTCGTGTTTGAATATGGTGTGCATGGCTTAGCTCAATTGGGTTCTATATATAGAAGGTAAACGGTCTCTAAAAACTGAATTTAGAATGCAATTACATATTAAAATCATTAGTAATATGTAGAGGCAGTTATCGATACCTATGACATGAGAACTTTAGTGATTCTAATATTTCTTACTAGATATGTTATTGTTGCCAGATTTTCATTTTGGACAAATATATTCAAATAAAATTCTATACTTGCTTATATATATATATTTATTTAGTAAATAGTTAGTCAAAATAGTTACTTAATTCATTGAAGAAAATAGTCCGTCATGCATTCTTTCAAGACAAACAAGCCCCCCACCAATTGACAAATATGATGGTCTAATTTGAATTATTAATGCAATCAAATTATAAATGGAATGATTGTATTGGAAGCTATAATTCTCTAATATCAATTATATTCGTGTCTATCCGGTTAGTGTTGGTTTATTGGGTGATCATGACTAATATCCTATATAGAAATTAAAATAAGCTTACCTTGTTTGTTGTATACTAAACTTCAAGTCAAGTTGAAATGAAAAAAAAAAAATATATATATATATATGTCGTTAATTTAAAGTTGACTGGAATTTTTGATCGTATATTGTATGTCAATGAACATTATTATGTTATCGTCATTACTGCCATCATATGTACATACATATAAATGATATTTAGTCGAATTGTCAATAATATTTTCGTTTTCCGTTTGCTTTTCGGAGATACAATAAGATATCCGTCGTTATTATATTATATTCATAGCACTTTTTGAAAATTTTGTCAAACAATATACGTATGTATTTTATTTATATTTTCCAGTCTCCTATTTTACTATGTTATTAAGTTTTGACTTACTGCCATCAGAAGTTGCTTTTGAATTTGGTCATTCAAATAATGGTTGCTCTTTAGGCTCAAATCAATGGACAGACGGAAGATCACGAACATCAGATTTCTTGACTTTGACCCCCAAGAAACAAAACGGAATAAATGAGAGACGGCCGGCATAATTCTATAGTTGATTGGCCCAGTCATGAAGTTTCTTCTCGTTGGTTTGGATTAGATAGAATAGAACCATGCATAACGAACTATTGTCTAAAAACTAAGTAATCAAATTGAGATTTGACTCCCTCTCATTTAGCAATTGGTGTTCCTATTTGGACCACACTTACGGATCATATTGTTGACTGCATTACTAATACAGCATACAAGTGAGTCCTACATACACTAATGGATTCCATCCCACCTCTATTAGAGAGATAATCAACAATATAATCCGTAAATATGATACAAATAACATTATTTTTTCTTCAACTGCATAAGAACAGAATAGTTTGATATTAAATAACTAATTAAATTGACGTTGGCCTAATGGGTTTCCGTTTTACTACTGCAGTCGGGCATCATCCAATACATGGTAAAGCAAATTCAATTAGCAATAAAAAGAGTGTTACCACCTAATGGGTTGCATGGGACTCAAAAGCAATAAATACTATTTATCAAGTAATATAATTTATGAAGTTAATTGAAATATTTAATGCTAATTACTAACCAACAAAATATTAATTAAAATATAATTACTAATAAAAGTGATTAATAAGGCTAAGATATTATTTCATTACAAAAAATAAAAAATAAAAAAATTATTGACCTAAAGATATTAAGTTTATATTGATTTTTTTAAAAAAAAACCTCTAAAGGTATAGCCGGGCGGTTATACTATTTGAATAGAAATTTTAAAGGTGTAGCCGGCCGGCTATTTTACCGGTATAGCCGGCCAGCAATACTAAATAGAAATTTCGGCTACACTCTTTAAATAGAAATTTACAGGTATAGCCGAACGGCTATACTCCATAAATAGGAATTTTAAACATATAGCCGCTCGGCTATACACCGTAAATATAAATTTTACAAGTATAGCCGCTCGGCTAGACTCCATAAATAGGAATTTTAAACGTATAGCCGCGCGGCGATATTTTATAAAAAGATCCAGGAGGTTTCGAAAAACTACCCTTTCTTTTTTGGTGCGCCGTCCATCATCACCCTCTCTCTCATATAATATTTTTTTTTTTGCTTCCATAGCTTTCTCTTCTCTGCATTTCCACCTCTTCCTCTCTTCTCGCCGACTCATCCACTATCGAGCCGGCGCTTCTCTCCCGATCCCTCTAGCATCTTCTCCGCACCGCCAAACCCAAGCCAATCAAATCCTCATCGAAATCCAAATCCATGTCTGAGTTAATTTCTCCCCCAGTAATATCCTCTTGTTGTGCTGCACTGGTTTCGGCTTCTCTGTCATATTTTTGTGTTTCTGTATTCTTGCTTTCTTGTTGTGTATGGGTCTGTGCGTTTTGATGTTATTTTCTGAGAAATTTTAATACCTGGGTTTTCGAGCTGCTGTTGATTTGGTTATATTGTTGTGTTTTTCACATTGAATTACATTGTTTGATATTGATTTTGTTCTTAATCTGTTTTTTTTTAATAATTGGTTTCTTCTTTAGTTTTTCAGGGGCCTCCCCAATCTTAGACTTGTGACTTATTTGCAGAGAGAGATGGGCATTCCTCCGGTGAGGCCACCGCGCATCATAAAGTATCTAAAGCCTTATGTTCTGAAAATGCACTTTACAAACAAATTCGTAACTGCCCAAGTAATCCACACTCCAACCGCCACAGTAGCCTCTTCTGCAAGCTCCCAGGAAAAGGCCTTGAGAGCAAGACATAGGGAAGATATTAGGGGAGCGCCTCCTGCTCAAGAACATCCCTGCTGTATCCGTCCAGTTGAAGAAAGAACAGAAATATCATGGTAAGGTTAAAGCTGTCGTTGACAGTGTGGTGGAAGCCGGTGTCAATCTCCTCTGATTCGACTGCGAGTATCAGTTCAGTTTTAGTTTTTCTAATTGTGATCCTGAAAACCATTGGAAATTCAAATTCTGATTGTTGATGCCATAGAGACTTCTTCTATAAATCTTCTGGTTGGATTTTGGTTTTGATTTGGATGTTATTGTTCATTCATGCCATGCCAATGCACTTCATAAAATGTGGTCAAGAAATTGATTTATAATCAGCTTGGTTTGATATGTTATGCTGGCTGAAGAACCTCAACATGTTTGAAGATATTGAATTATATTTTTGGCTTAATTGTAGCAATGGGCCTGGCTATACCGCACTTACATTTTGGTCACTCAACTTCAAAAATAGTTGTAGGGGTCGCAATTATGTATCCCATTTTTGGGCAACCTTTATTGGAAATTTATATAAGAAGGGCCCAAAAATGGGAAATATAATCCATATTGGAGCACAGAGCAGGCCCAAAAGCTTTGCAATTTTGTCCAAACCGAAGCCCCTTTTAATTTAGATCCGGATGAAGTTGAGGGCATTCTGGTACTTTCGTTCGCTTTTGTAATTTTGTATATTTACATATATAGAGAGTCACATGATGATGTCCAAGCTTGATCCAGATTGCATGTTCGCAGAAAACCCAAACTAAGGTGCAATGAATCCATCACTTTCACTGCTTTGATTGAAATTTGTTTTCTACCTAAAACTGCCGTCAGCAGAAGGCAGCAAATTTACCAAATCAAACTTTGCATGCTGGCGTCACATGCAACTCATAGACATTAATCGAAACGTTACTTAATTATTGCATGGCACCTAGCTCTTCTCTGACATTGCCAAATCAACCTCTACTCACTCGTTTCCTCACCACGTTGTTTCAGGCTCCTCCTCTTCTCTATCGAACACGACTCAACTTCCTAAGAAAATGAATCCCAGAAGGAGGAGCATCATGATTCATAAATGCCCAACCCAAGTCTATCTTTGATTAAAGCATGGATTAAGATTTAATGCTAATCATAGTTGTTGATTCGCACACATCTAGATGATTGACAATTGATACACTTCTGATGGTATTTAAAAATCATATATATTTACATTCATCGTCAATGTGCACCAAAGAATTTTTTTGGACGAAATGCGCACGAAGAAATGATATGTGCATCTTGATAATGTATAAAGAATTTATGCATATGGATCATGCATTAACGACTCACACTACATCAATTAATACTTTCTAAACATTCTTAGGATTACGAGTGTGAACGATTGCATTTAGCATATCTCACAGTGTGCTATCCCAATTACATAATATGAAAAGGTGGCAATATACTTTGTTGTTGGGTTTCTTTAGTGAGATACATAATTATAATAAGATCGTGAACAATCGCATAAAATTCGGGATGGAAGTGCATTTCAAGCTAGTTTCTCTCTGGCCCTTCGTACAACTGTCACAGCTCTCTTCCAGGACACCTCAAAGTCACTGAGTAAACTCTCTTCTCAAAGTCCACCTCACCTCAGCACAAAGACACTTGTCTACAAAAGTCCATGTGGTTGCTTCCTCATCCATCTATAAATTAATCAACAGAACAATAAGCTCATGCATTTCATCACCCTTCTTCAATCAATTCCTGTAACTTTTTATTGAGCAAAAATGTCCACTTCTGTAGTCATCACCACCTTCTTCCTCTTATTAGCCATGGCTGCCTCCACCTTCTGCCTCCAACAGCCAAACCCAATTCAGCTTGCCCTAGATAGGGTTCTTCAAGCCACAGATTGGGTCCAGAGTTCAATTAAATTACATGAATTGGGCAGCGATGATATTTCAAATGATAGTGATGTGGCTCTGAGAGACTGTGCTCAACTATATGATGAGAGTGCGGCTAGGCTCATGGTGTTGCTGTCCAACAATGAGAGTTATAGTGGTGATGACGTACGAACATGGCTCAGTGGGGTGCTTGCCAACCAGAGGACTTGTTTGGATGGCTTGGATGAGAAGGGTTTCAATAAGACTGATGAGCATCGTGTGGTGGCAGAAAACTTGACTATGGTGCTTTGCGAAGCTCTTGCTTTCTACGGGAAGGGTATGCATGAGGGTAAGAGTAAGTATCATCAAATTAATATATTTGGGAATGATAACCATTTTCTAATGGAGGCTTAAAATATTTTAAAGATAGAGGCAAAACTTTCATCATTTATTGTGTTTTTTACGTAGCGTCACTCAAGCTAAATACTTGAATAACATATATTATTAGATGAAGTTTGAGCACGTGTAGTCATTAAGCCTAAAATCTAAAAAAGTATGATATTTCAGACTATATTACAAGGTGATTATCTGCTCAAAACCAATAGACAATAGGTGGAGAGATAAGATTTTTTTAACTATTAGAACAAAAACTTCTATCCTTTGACACCCTAATTAATGTGATTTGAGTTAGAGCATATTGTCTAACATGAATATATATTTTCCGAGGATAAAAAAACATAATTAATCATGTACATCTTGATTGCATCGATCTAATAGGAATTCCTCTATATAAATCCATCTTTAAGCCTAATACTTGCAGGTAAAGCTTGCTAAAATAGGTGAAAACAGTTGTTCGCAAACAGAGTTTTTGTAAGTTTATTTATCTTTAATTTTGTAGTTAGAAGTTTAGTTTATACTCAATGTTCTTGATTTAGCTCCACATAATTTGATTAATTAGGCTTCCTCCACCTGTGCATATTGAATTAAATTCTAGGTTTTCATAAATAAATGATGAATTGAAGAGCAAAAGAGTTGGGCTAGGGTTGATAATTCGTGATGCCTTTACAGAAGTACCACCAAGGGAACAAAAACCCAAGCCCAAGCAAAATGAAGGTCTTTTAGTATCATGGAGTCCAGGAACATCCAGGGCTGATTTTGTGGTGGCAAAAGATGGTTCAGGAACACATAGAGCAATCAATGAGGCAGTAGCTGCACTTGTTCGCATGGGTCACAGGCGACCCCCAAGAGTCATAATCTATGTGAAACCCGGTGTGTATCAAGAGAAGGTGGAGCTTCATAGAAATATAGTAAATGTGATGCTTGTTGGTGCTGGCATTGACAAAACTATAGTCACCGGTAGTCTCAGCTATGGCGGAGGTTTAACAACTCGAAACTCAGCTACATTCGGTAAGTAATTTAGAGGTTTACAGCTGGCGTTAGATTTTGATCCTGGTGACCTTGAATTTCATGGACAATAATGCAAATAAATAAGTTTAGAGTTTTGATTATTTGGTTGGCTATGAATACATTTGGCAGGTGTATCAGGGGATGGTTTTTGGGCAAGGGACATAACATTTGAGAACACGGCAGGTCCTGAAATGCACCAGGCAGTGGCACTGAGGGTGAGCTCAGACGTCACAGTGTTCTACCGATGCAGCATCAAAGGGTACCAAGACACGCTGTATGTCCACGCGAATAGGCAATTTTATCGCGACTGTCAAATATACGGCACGATTGATTTCATATTCGGTAACGCCATTGCGGTATTACAAAATTGTGACATTTTTGTGAGGAGGCCAATGAACTCCCAATCGAACATGATCACCGCGCAAGGCCGCGACAAGGAATTGGAGACCACAGGGATTGTAATCCATGGTTGTCGCGTTAGACCTGCACCAGAGTTTGCAAGGGTCACGGGCTCGTTTAGGAGCTATTTGGGCAGGCCATGGAAGAGGTTTTCAAGGACTGTGTTTATGGAAACTGACCTGGACGGCTTGATTGATCCAAAGGGGTGGACAGAATGGAGGGGCAGCTATGGACTTTCAACATTGTTCTATGGGGAGTACATGAATACAGGGACTGGGGCATCAACTGAACAGAGGGTTAAGTGGCCTGGATTTCATGTGCTCAATAGTCCTCAGGAGGCTAGCCCTTTCTCAGTTAATAAATTCATTCAGGGACAGTTTTGGCTTCCAGCCACTGGTGTGCCATTCTGGCCTGGAATATAATTAAAGGACCACAACCAAAATATATGTATGTCTACAATATTCAAGCCAAAATATATGAGTAGTAGCTGTTTGATCTTGTAAGAAAATTTATGTGATTTATTTTCCATCAACTCTTCATAAACTTTTGAACATCTGATGTAAAATGATATGAAGATAATATGGATTGAAAAGCCTTGGCATAAAAACAAAAAAAAAAAAAAAAAAAACAAAAAAAAAAAAAAAAACAAAAGGATTGAAAAGCCAAAAATATGCTAATATTAAGAAACTATTTTCTAAAACTCTTTTTGCCTTCTTATTTAAGAAATTTGTTGGACAATTTGTTGGTAGACCTCACAAGCATATCATCACAACCATAGTATTCAAGACAAAAATATACTTTTTAATGGTAAGGGATTTGTAGGTTAAGTATTCAAGGATAATTAATCATGTTTAAATATTGTGTTAATTTTGACGAGTATCATAACAAAAATATACTTTTTAACGATAAGGGGCTTGTAGCTCAAGTGTTCAAGGATAATTATTCGTATTTAAATATTATGTTAATTTTAACGAGTATTATATTATTTTTAGACCGTAATTTTTCTTCCGAGATAAAAGTTTTAAAGAAATAATCAATGTATAAAATTATAAATACACAAGTTAATTTTTATTTAGTTATATTTTTCCTGACTATATTAGAATAAATTTCAAGTTTAAATATCCTGCTAGCATATTTAAAAGAAAAAAAAGAAGACTTAAAAAAAAGGAGTTGATAAAAAATTGTATAAATACAGAAATCTCCAACTTATTTCCCTCTCAACTCAAACCCTAGCCCCTCTCTGTGACCACTCTGATACTGAATAACCGAGCAATTGAACTCTCCGGTAATCACATCAGACGGCTCTCGTGAGGTCATTGCTAAAACCATCGAATGCGATTATGGCCGGTGGTTCAGATGTGGCTGAACCAGCTAGCTTGTCCTGTGCTAGCTGCGGCAAACCTGCCCAGCTTCAGTATGTAAAATTTCACTTTCAGTTTTTCAATTTCAGCAAGCCTCTCCTTCTATCTGACAATTTCTGTAAAAAAAATTATGATAAATTTATGTACTTTTTCTTTGGTGGGCCGAAGACTCATAGCTATTTGTGTTTGGAGAAAGTGAATATGTTGTTTCAAAACATTTGGAAACCTTTTGGAGCAGAGGGTTCCCATTTCAATTACTAAAACTTCGATCTTTGTGCTACTAATTGTAAAATGCTCGATTCTTAGTTTTACTTTGTTTTGTTAATTAACTTTGACTTTTATTTGCAGGTGTCCCAAATGCGTGCAATTGAAGCTTCCTCGTGAAACGGCCGCTTTCTGGTTTGTAACAATTTCCTTCTTTGTACTAATGCTAAATTCTAGTGTCATATAGTTTTATTGGCAAAACTTGGTGGTGTGTAGTGCTTGTCAGGAAGTTGAGCATTTCAAGTGTTTAACTTCATTCAGGAGTTTTCACACATTGGCACTTCAGTTTGACAATGTACCTTAGATGTGTTAATAGAAGCTTGAAAGTGATTTATTTGTTTTTCGTGTTGATGAAAGTTTGCATCTCTTAACAGCACTCAGGATTGTTTTAAGGCTTCTTGGAGCTCTCATAAGTCAGTGCATCTAAAGGCCAAGCCGTCCGAACCTGGGACAGGTACTCCAGATAATGAAGGTTGGCTATACTGCTTGAAGAAAGGACAGGCTCGAACACCAAAGCTTCCCTATTTTGATTGGACTGGGTATATTTCTATGTGTTTTTCTCCCTTTTATTTCATATTAATTTTTGTCAGATATTTAAGTTTGATGGTTCTGATGCTTGGACTTATTTGTTTTATATTTGGAAATTTATGTATCATGGTTATGGTGTCAGATAGGCTATTGCTAGCTGATAGCATTGGACGGAACATATTTTTTTTTAACAAATCACAAGTGCTATCAGTTTACTCCTTTTACCTCATTTTGTGTCTTGTACACGCGCATTTGAATTTCTTCATGGAAGTTGCTATGTCTTATGCAGGACACTGAGGCCATATCCTATATCTAGTAAGCGTTTAGTACCTGCTCATATTGATCTACCTGATTGGTCAGCTGATGTAAGTTGTAGTTCAAACGACCAAAATTTGAGTAGATATAGCGCTTCATCTATTGGTGATCTAAATGGAAATGAAGTGCTGCATTTTGTTGCCATTTCTACCTGTCATTATATTGTTGACCTTATTAAAGAAATCTATTGCAGGGAACTCCAAAAGTTGAGCCCAATAGTGATCTGCAGCATATTGTCGAGGTAAGCATTTACTTGAAAACCTCACAAGTCATACATAATGAATCAGACTTTTTCCTTTCTAGGTTTTCCTTTTCCTTTATATTTTATTAATTTTTCTTTCTTTCTAAATGATGAATGATATATTCTTTTTGAAGATCAAGAAACCGGAACAAATTGAGAGAATGCGAGAAACTTGTCTAGTAAGTGCCAGTTAATTCTTTCCTTTTGTTACCCTAAAGTTTTGTTTTAATGAAACAGTGTTAGCTTGCTGCGTCATATATATACTCCTTTTCTTAACTTCCTGCAGGCATCGTTTCACTTCAAACATCTGTTGTATGCCTTTAAACCGAAAAACTTGTTAATGTGTTGCTATACAAGTACTGAATGCTAGACAAAGTTATAATACCAGTTGACTCTTTCAAGGAGGATTTTCTCTGTTTGGTTTTTATTAATCTTGCTCTTACATTCGACTTTATGTTCTTAATTTACTGATATCTTGATGTTCTCGTCATAATTGTTTTGCCAGATTGCAAGGAAGGTCTTGGATAAAGCTGCTAGCGTAATCCGACCTGGTATCACAACTGATGAAATTGATCGGGTGGTCCATGAGGCTACTATTGCTGAGGGTATGTCTTTTCATTTTGTTTAGTATTCCAGTAATTATGTTTCCTTGTCCATTATTGTAACGGTTTATATCTTATACTCATTAAGACTTTGACCATACCTCATTGACATGGCAATTTTATTTTCCTAATTCAAGTTTTATTTTATTTTTATTTTTTCCCTATTTGTTGCTATTTGTCTCTAATCAGATCAGTTGTATGCTTTGTAGTGGCCATGTTTTGTGTATGCATATTTGCATGTTTTATTGTCCAGAATAGAAAATGGCTGTTGTAATGATGTTTTGGCTTTTAACCACTGCAGGTGGATATCCATCTCCTCTCAATTATCATTTCTTCCCCAAGTCTTGCTGCACGTAGGTACTTTTTTGTGTACATTTTCAACGATCTTTATTCAGATTGTATGGTATTGACTTTGTAATTGCATTTTTCTTTTTATCTTTGTTGCAGGTCAGTCAATGAAGTAATTTGCCATGGGATTCCTGATGCCAGGTATGCATTGTACCTATTCATTTGAGATTTATTTATTTTCTTTAATTTTGGGAGGGAGGGGACTGAAGGGGGGAAAAAGAATATGGATAAACTGTTTCTGTTAGTATATTTAATATACCTTGTCTTAAAACACATTTATTGCTGTATATTGTACTTTGTTTCTCTCTTGTTTTGTTTCTGGTCTGTTCAGTTTTGGGTTTTGAAGTACTGTTATAATAAAATAGCACTTTGGTAACGTTACTGGACTGGCATAGCTAAGTCTTGTTTGGTGTTAGGGGTACATACCGGAGAAACTGCTTTTTAGTATTTGGTTAACCACTAACGCTTTGTTTTGCCTGCATTTGTTTCTTCTTTTTAATTCTACTTCAGAATGGTTTACTATTTTTTTTTTTTTTAAAGAAAAAGATTATAGTTGTTAAAATCCCTTGGATAGCATTTTTGACTTCTTTTATGTTGCATCTGATTGAAACTTTTGCTCCAGGAAATTAGAGGATGGTGATATCATTAATGTTGATGTGACCGTGTATTATAAAGGCGTCCATGGTAATAAGTGTTTTACACATTTAAGATGTAGTTCAACTTTGAACAAGTTCTTTTCCTGAACAACGGTTAAACTGCAGGTGATCTAAATGAAACATACTTTGTGGGAAATGTTGATGAAGAGTCTCAACGGCTAGTCCAATCTACTTATGAGTGCTTGGAGAAAGCAATATCTATTGGTATGTGCACCAATAATAGTATAACAATTCTAAGAGACCACTCTACCTCTCGTGTCGTTTTTGTAAATTGTCTTGGGACCCTAAACAAGAATTTTGAACTGACATTAAGAACATGGTTTAATAAAGCTTCTTCTTAATAGTTCTTTAGTGCATCTGTCACCAAGTATTGCATTAACAATCTTGCAATTCAATCGCTTCAAATCTCTTTGTTTGGAAGCAATTAGTCTTGCCTTTTGGGAGGATGTAAAATTTTCATATGTAATGAAAGGTGTTTGAGGAAAATAGTTTATGTTGATATTCATAAAATCTGAAAGTAGTCACCTGAAACACCAGAATTCACTGAGTGTCATTCTTAAAATAAATGGCCAGAAATTGACGAGTGATCTTTGCTTTTGTAAAATTTTCACTTGTTTCCTAGACTTTTCATTTTGAGGGTTTTATTGCCTGGATTTTTCATGGGCCCAAGAATACACAGCTTAAAATCATTGCACATTTTCTCCGCTATCTTATTCATGTATATGTTATAATAATCGTTTTATCCAATATTGATTTTACATTTTCTTTGGTTCCATGGAAGTTGCAAGTAATCATTCTTGAAATATTATGTTTTTGCTTAATTGTATTAGTAAATTTTGTGAAAATATTTTAGTGATACATGGGATTTTGTCACCTGGTGATAACTGAGATGTCGAGAAGTCAGCCTATTTAACCCTGATTTGGACAGTGCACTATAATAATTTCAATTGTTTGCGGATTAAATGTATAAAAGGAAAAGATTATTCCTGATTGTTTTTTGTTGTCGTGTGCAGTAAAACCTGGAATGCGATTTCGTGAAGTCGGTGAAGTCATTAATCGCCATGCGACAATGTCGGGATTCTCTGTGGTAATTTGTAACTTTGAGCTTGGAATTGTGCTGCATATTTTATTTTAAGATATGGCATGCAGATTATAGTAATTTTGTATTGTACCAACAGGTGAAATCATATTGCGGTCATGGTATTGGGGAGCTTTTTCATTGTGCACCAAATATTCCCCATTATGCAAGTATGTTCGATAAGGAAGCTTCTGTATATATATATGAATCATACATTTTCTTGCTTGCACCTTTAATGTTTTTTGCCTTAACCAAGCAGGAAATAAAGCCGTTGGTGTGATGAAAGCTGGACAGACTTTTACAATTGAACCTATGATCAATGCAGGTATTTTGAAAGTTTGTTTTATGAGCATATGGGTGATAGGTTTCTTCATTTGCTAGCTACATATTAACAAACAAAACAAAATATGTAGGGGTTTGGCGTGATCGGATGTGGCCCGATGGATGGACTGCTGTTACAGCAGATGGCAAGCGCAGTGCTCAGTTTGAGCACACACTTCTGGTAACTGTGCAGTTTATGTTTCATGCGTAATATGTTTTCAACTTATATAACTGTCACTGCTCCATCATTATTAGAAGACCTTTTTCTTTATTATTTTCTTATGTGCATATAGTATTGAAATTCTTTGGAACGATCCGTATTTCAATTTATCATGAAAACCATTTGTGAGACTTGTTCTGGGTTTAAAGGCAGCTCAAGTATTTGTATTCGCTGTAGCATAGCATAATAACTTCCAAGTGGTGTGGATATGATAAGTTTGATAGATAATACGAATTAGGAAGGAAGATTTGCAGGTTGGACTCAATTGGAGCAGCAGAACAAGTAGCTTAGTAGTTGTCTTGAATTGAATCTGCCATAATTAATCTATCCACATCGGATTGCAATGCCACCCATTGACAAATACAGCACTGAAATTTAGTAGGCGAGCTCCTTAGGAACACGGGGATAGTTATTGAATATTGGTGTCGAAGTGATGTTTATCCGAGTTTAATTCCTGGTTAATTATGTCCGTGCTGAATGCATATATGTATACATCTCTAATTTCATTGTTATTTCTTCCTACATATGTGTAGGTGACAGAGACAGGAGTTGAAGTTCTTACAGCTCGGTTGCCTTCTTCACCCAAAGTGTTCCCTTGGTTAAATGCTTAATGTTTGGCTGCCTCTTGTCTTATTGAAAGTAGCAAAGAGACATAAGGTTGCCATTCATGGTAATCTAGTAATCATACATCGGTAGTAACAGAAGAAAATAAAAACTTGTGATAAATGTTACTTCTTCCATTGCCGCTTATGTTGGGTGAGGATATCATGTTTGTAACTTATTGGGTAATGGTTAGTCGATTTTGAGGTTTGGTTAAAGAGTTCTTATTTGTTTTCCAAGTTAGAAGAGCTATATGAATCATTATTAAACTATCATCGTTGTAATAGAATCGGGTGTGTACCGACGTGTTCGATGTTCAAACAGCTTTGAGTTTCTACAGATTTCTTTAACTCAATGAGATCATTGAGTTCTATTAGCATAAATTGGAAAGAGCGTATTCTCTTAGACGAAACATTACGTGTTAAGCACGCATGTGATATAAAAGGCTTACAATATAGATATTTTTTATTTTTTGAGCTATCAATCCAAAGGGAAGAATTAGGGTTGACCCTAATTACGAATTATGTGATATGAGGCCATTAAACTTAATTCAGAAAATAAGGTAAGTGTTTTATTTAGCATACGTGATCTAGGAATGAGATATGAGATCATTAAACTTAAAATTTTTTGAGTGTTTAATGTGTCTCACCAAACTTAAAAGTCTACTTTTGCCCCTATTACTTCATTGATAGAGCCAAAAGCTATGTTGCACGGACACGAGTACGGGGACACGGGAACGCTATACGGGGACACGGCGACATGGAAAATCTCAAAAAATTATGACACAGGTATGGCTAGGACACAACAATTAAAATAATAATTTATTCTCAATACTTTAATGTTACATAATTCCATAAAACAAAACAAATAATTGATGTTCATTATCCATACGTAATAATTAATAGACCACAAAATAAAACATAAATGATCTAACTCTTAATCTTCTTCAAGCATTTATGTCTTCATTGTTGTTATTATTTATTGTGTTTCTCTTTAAAAAAAACAGAAGAAAGAATTGTCACCTTACCACCAAGTCCAACTCTTCCACTGCTGTGGGAGATAAGAAAAGAAAATAGAGAACATAAATAAATGCATTTGAAAATAGAGAAAAAAAAATTTGCAAAGAGACTTACCTTGTGCAAAACCAGGAGAAGGGGAGGAGAAGAGCTGTGATGGAGGAAATGAACTTTGGCAGCAGAAAAAGTGAGATTTAGGTTTTAAAAAGTCTTTTTTCACTTCTAGCCCCTATTTTTAAAAATGTTTCAAATCAGTCCACCAAAGTTTCAAAAATCCGTTCAGACCCCAGATTTTATTTTGAAAATTTCAAACTGGTCCCTATCGTGTCTTGACCGTGTTAGAGCTGTGTCTTAACCGTGTCGGAGCCATGTATTGACCGTTTCCTAACCGTTGACCATGTCCAATGCGTGTCGGAGGCGTGTCGGAGCCATGTCGCTGTGTCAGCGTGTCCGACACTCCGACACTCCAGCAGTTTGGAGTATCCGTGCAACATAGGCCAAAAGGAGAACAAAAGTATCTGCCTCGCACTTTTTTTTTCTTCTTCTTCTAATTCGTACTTTAAAACACTTTGTGCTTTGCCTAACAAAAGTATCTATTGTCCAACATTTTTCTTTGAATTCCCATTTCTAAGACTTTCTTTTTCTGTATTAATAACCAATTATCTAGGACAAGGGTAAATTATGAGAGTAAATTAAGAAGGTAAATCAAGAAACACACAACAAAAAGGAGGAAATATATAGTAAAAGAACCTGAATTACATAAAGGATTGCATAATAAACAACCAAAATACAATCTGGGCTAAATTAATTGAGATCTTCAAGATAGACGAAAAAGCCTCCTTGGTCTTGGTGGCACATTGAAGCCGGAGTCGAGGTTTGTTGTTGTAAATAGGAGTGATCAAAGAATCAAACACTTTACTCTTGCAAACAAGACACTCCCTTTGACTCAACAAACTGTACAAACAAGGCCAGCAATATAAGTGCCCACAACAGGTCACAACTGGCTCTCTTGCCATTTTCATGCACATGTTGCAGTCAAAATATGATGCAGATCTTGGTGGGGACGACAATGGCTTTGTCAAATAGCCCTCATCATAATCATCATCTTGATCATGATCTTGATGAAGGGTTGGATTTGAACCATCCAGAGAGAGTATAATTATCACTTTCGGGGCTGTCAAACTCATGTTGATCAATTTCATCTTGCACAAGCAGTGAGCAAACTCTGTCATCGTCATCCTCATCACCATCACCATCATAATCCTCCTCATCATCATCGTCATAATAATCATCATCGTAATCATGATTATCCATATGTTCGTACCATTGGTGTGCTGGTTTTGTGACGTGGAAAATCTCATGTGGCAACATGAAATGCATGGGTGGCTTAAGTTGTGTTCTACTTCTGTTTTTGGAAGCCATACAAATACAGAAACAAAGCAACGCAAAAAATTGAACAATTAAGAAGCCTTTGAAAAACGAACTCAACAACAAGAGAAATAGAAGCTATAACATGTGGTTTCCATTCTAAAGAGACCTATGTATATATAGGGGAGAGACTTCAGAATTTAAACCTAATTCGACTAGTTTTAGGAGTAGAACGAAGAAGAAGAAAAAAAAAAAAAAAAGAAGAAAAATAGAAACCTAATCCTATTAAGTTTCCCAATCTAACTTGATGAGTGACAACCTTGTGGGAGGAAGAGAAATAAAATAAAACAAATGGACACTAGTTTCTTAGAAGAATGGGCTCTTTCATTATAATTCAGCACACCACACAGATAACAATGATAAAGGACCTATTTAAAGACTTCTCTTATCATCATAACTGATTAACCCACTCTTATATCTTAGACTCTTCATCAACCCACTAACTCATAAAACTGACAATTTATTCAATTGATTAATACATGAACTTATTGAATCATAGAATAAGAAAAAACTCAACATATTGAAACTTCTTGAATGCAATAATGATGCATATTCGGTTTAATTCTTCAACAATGCCTCCCGTAAACCAAACTTGCTTCTAACTCCCAATCTTGCAACATCTCTTTTGTAAATTTGTCCACCAAGAGGTTTTGTAAACACATCAGCAATTTGTTCATTTGTCTTGCAATACTCCACATGAATAACACCTTCATTGACAAGCTCCCTCAGAAAATGATAAGGAATTTGAAACTGAAATTGCTTGCTTATTATCACAAAACAAACTTGTGGGACCTTTTTGCTCGTGCTTAAGACTTTCCAAAATTCCTCGTAACCACAGAATTTGACATCCTGCATAAGAAGCAGCAATTTATTCTGCTTCCGTTGTAGAGAGAGTCACAATAGGTTGCTTCTTAGAACTCCAAGAAAAAATACCACTTCCATGATTAAAAACGTAACCAAAAGTACTTTTGCAATCATCAACACTTCCTGCCAAGTCACTATCAGTATAACCAACAAAATTGATAGGAATATTTGCTTCATAGAAAATATCATAATCAACGGTCCCTTTAACATATCGCAAAATTCTCTTTGCAGCCTCCCAATGATTGAAATATGGCTTTTCCATAAATCTGCTCATCAAACTTACTGAAAACATTATGTCTGGCCTTGTGGCAGTCAAATACATCATATTTCCAACCAAACTTTGAAACATTGTAGAGTTCGCAAGTTTTCCTTCACCATCTTTGCTCAATTTTAAGCCTGTAACACATGGAGTTGAGACTGGATTTGCATTCCCCATTCGAAACTTCTTCAAAATTTCCTTCACATAACTCTCTTGCGAAATGAAAATTCCTTTTTTAGACTAGTGAACTTCTATACCAAGAAAATGATCTAGTTCTCCTAAATCTATCATCTCAAATTCTGTCATCATGGAGAGCTTGAACTCATTCAACATATCAAGATTATTTCTGGTAAAAATCAGATCATCAACATAAAGACTTACAATCATGAATTTTCCTTGCGAATTGTTTTTAATATAGAGAGTATGCTCATACGGACATTTCTAAAAACCATTCTTCTCAAAATATGAATTGATGCGGCTATACCAAGCTCTAGGTGACTACTTAAGACCATATAAGGCCTTTCTCAACTTGAAAACTTTCTTCTCTTCTCCTCTCTTTACATATCCAGGTGGTTGCTCTAAGTAAACTTCTTCATTAAGAACACCATTCAAAAATGCAGACTTCACATCCATTTGAAATGAAACATCTTCCAATTATTTTGCGCTGCAAGAGAAATGATTAAACAAACGGTGTCAAGCCTAGAAACAGGAGCAAATACCTCAGTATAATCTCCTCCTTCTTTTTGTTTGTTCCTTTCGCCACAAGCCTCGCTTTGTATTTATTTATGGACCCATCTGGATTCATCTTTGTTTTGTACACCCATTTCACACCAATAGGATCCTTGTGCTATGGTAAATCTGTGAGCTCCCATGTATCATTTTTTTCAATGGCTTTTATTTCTTCATCCATGGCTATCTTCCATTTTTCTTCTTTGGATGCATCATCAAAAGAAATTGGGTCTTCTCCTGCAAAGAAAGCAAAATTTACAGCTTCATTAAGCAAATCTACATGCCGAGCAAATTCATAAATTTCTTCTAAACTTCTCATCTTTATCTGAGTTTGGGAAGGGCCTTCACTGCCATTTGTTGCTGATCTTGGAGAACTTTGGGTAGAGTCATTGGTGGAGTGACAATAATCATCACTATCATCTTGAAGAGTTGATGTTGCACCATGATTATAAAAATCAGAGTATTCATCAAATTGAACATCTCGACTCACCAAGAATTTCTTTGTCTTTGGATTGTACAGCTTGTAGGCCTTGCTTCTTTCACTATATCCAATAAAAATGCATTTATCTGACTTGTCATCATGCTTATTCCTTATTGCATCTGGAACATGAGTATAGGCAACACTTCCAAAAATTCTCAAATGATAAACACTTGGTTTCGTTCCATACCATGCCTCATAAGGTGTGCAATCATTAAAAGCTTTTGTTGGTGATCGATTGATCAAATAAACTGCATATGCCACGACTTCAGCCCACATTCCTTTCTACAAATTTTTCTTCTTCAGCATGCTTCTTACCATATCCATGATAGTTCGGTTTTTCCTTTCGCTCACACCATTTTGTTGTGGTGTGTAACGAGTTGTCAACTGATGCATTATTCCATGATTTCTGCAATATTTTTCAAACTCATTGGAGAGATATCCTCCTCCATGGTCAGTCCTCAAAGTTTTAATTGGAAAACCCACAAATTTCTCAACCTCAGCTTTGAAATCTTTGAAAGCTTGAAATGCCTCAGATTTTTCTTTAAGGAAATAAACCCAAACTTTTCTTGAGAAATCATTAATAAATGAGATAAAATACTTGTTACCTCCATGAGATGTTACTGACATTGGACCACATAAATTAGAATGAACAAGTTCCAGCGGCTTCTTTGCTCGCCATTAGAAATGTGCAGGGAATGAATTCCTATGCTGCTTGCCTAGTTGGCATTCTTCACAAACATCATCTATATGATCAATTTGAGGCAGCCCATCTACCATCTCTTTACTTGACAACAACTTCAGACTTGCATAGTTCAGATGCCCATATCTATCATGCCAAAGCTTGGAAATTCCTTTCTCAATACCAACAAAACAAGACAAATTTGTTGTCTGAAGTCTGAGGGGAAACAAATTATTTGCAGCAACACCTATCTTTGCAACAATTTGATTTTTCTTTGACAAAAAACAGGTGTTGTTATGCAAGTTAATATCATATTCTTTCTTCAAAAGGTGACCTATACTTAGCAAATTACTCTTTAAGCCAGGAACATAATAAACTTCAGCCATCTTCTCAATTTTTCTAGATTTGGATTTAAAAGAGACTTCACCTACTCCCCTAATTTTATAGGCTCTAGCATCACCAATTGTTACTTGTCCATGATCAATTTCAGAGAGAGATGAAAAAAGGTTTTTGTTACCAGTCATATGCTTACTAGCTCCACTGTCTAGATACCACACATCATCCATACTATCTCCATGACATGCGAGCAATAAAGTTTCTTTGGACTCTCCATCTCCAACCTTGCTTTCATGCATAAACCCAGCTGCCCCATTTTGTAAGAACACTTTCTCATTACGTGCTCAGGCCTGTCACAATAATAACACTTGAAATAACCAAGTCCTCTTCCCCTATATGATGATGAAGAACTGGAATTTTTCTCACCATCACTTGAATTGTTTGATGAGCCTCTTCCACTTTGAAAATTAGAATTTCTTCCTCTTCCTCTTCCGCCTCTACCACCTCGACCGCGGCCTCGACCGCGACCGTAGCTTTGACTAGAACCAGTAGCTTGATTTCTATTGCCTCCCGTAGTTGTAACTTGAGTCTTTAGAGCTTGATCCGATTGTGTGGGAGGAGGATTCCTCAAATTTATTTTGATTTCATGGGCCTCCAATTTTCCTTGCAAATCTTCTATGGAAAGAGCAGAAATATCATTTGACTCTTCAATGGCAGCCACAACATAATCAAATTTCGGTGGTAAACTACGAAGGACTTTTTCAACAATTCTTGCATCTTCCAAAATCTCTCCATTTGACGATATTAGATTAACAATTGTTGTAACCTTTGTGAAATACTTTTCAATGCTTTCACTTTCTTGCATCTCCAACTTCTCAAATTCTCTCCTCAAATTTTGGAGTCGAACCTTCTTCACACTTTGTTCGCCTTGATAGGTCATCTGAATTTTTTCCCATGCTTCCTTTGCATTTGCAGCTTTGGAAATTCTCTCATACACCGACATCTCAATTGTTTGATAGATGTGGAAAAGGGCCTTACTATCCTTCTTTCAATTTTCCTTCAATGCATTTCTTTGTGCTTGAGTGAGTGTAAGTTCATTTTCAGGCTCCTCATAGCCGTCTTCAACCATATTCCACAATTCCATGGATTTTAACAACACCTTCACATTGTTGCTCCAATAGTCATAGTTGTCGCCGTTGAATCGAGGAATAAGTGAAGCCAAATTGTGCCCGTTGCTTGAGTTTGCATTTGCCATATTGAAAGTGTTTCAACTAGGCTCTGATGCCAATTTGTGGGAGTAAGAGAAATAAAATAAAACAAATGGACACTAGTTTCTTAGAAGAATAGGCTCTTCCATTATAATTCAGCACACCACACAAATAACAATGATAAAGGACCTATTTAAAGACTTCTCCTATCATAACTGATTAACCCACTCTTATATCTTAGACTCTTCACCAACCCACTAACTCATAAAACTGGCAATTTATTCAATTCATTAATACGTGAACTTATTGAATCATAGAATAAGAAAAGACTCAACATATTGAAACTTCTTGAATGCAATAATTATACATATTTGGTTTAATTCTCCAATAAACCTCATTTCCTTGTAAAATTAGGACTTTGTTGCTTTGTATAAATACCTCATTGTGGTATCGATAAAAAAAAAAAATATTTAATAAAAAAATATTTAATAAAAAAATAAAACCTCTTTGTGGAGAAGGTTAAAACAACATACAGAAGTTGCCATAAACAAACACTCAGGGGGGACATAAAATTGTTGAATAAGAATGGGGAAGAGAAAGTCGTCGAGGGCAAAGCCTGTTGCTAAGAAGCGAATGGAGAAGCTTGACACAGCATTCTGTTGCCCCTTCTGCAACCACGGGAGCAGCGTTGAATGCGACACTGACATGAAGAACATGATTGGGGAGGCTCTCTGCAGCGTTTGCCAAGAGAGTTTCAGCACAACCATCACACCTTTGACCCATAGACGTGTACAGTGAATGGATAGACGAATGTGAGCGGGTCAACACCATTGTTGTTGCTGAAGATCATGATGATCGTGCTTAGGAAGCAAATGGGGTTTATTATTATTATTATATATATGTATATAAATTCATAATTAAATCTCCAAATTCTTTAGTGGTCTGTCTGTAAAACTCCATCCATATCTTTAACTCGTTGTTCCCATTATAAATTTATAATTTTGTCTCCACCAGTGTCTTTTAAAATTTGTATAAAATTTAAAAATACATGAAGGATGGGCTGAACAATTTCGTCACATGGAATGGGTTGAGTAGTACGTAAGTTAACTGACCCTTCAATGGTTGCAATGGACCCTTTTTTGTTCATAATTAACTTAATTCCGTCATATGGAATGGGTTGAGTAGTATACAAGTGTCTTAATAAGTCCTTGTCTTGCCCTTGGTGCATTTGAACTTTTGATAGCTGTAGCACGGAACAAATACAGACTTGTACATTTGCCTTTTCTCCATACACTACTATAGGAGAGGAGCCTGGTAAGTAAGATGGCAATGAATCATTTTGATCATGACGCTCTTATTAATGGTCAGAGTAGTAATATTATTGTCGTGCATATTTGCCTTCACCATTCCCACAGCCATCACGTTGGTTCAGATGCAATTTCCAGACGAACATCTCTTTCACAAACACCCTATAACCATGACGGTGATTCTGTGTAGCGTCAGAGGCGGCCCTGGCCCAGGGCGACCAGCAGGGACAGATCCAGGAATTCAAAATGGCATGGGCTGAATTTACCTTACAATAAAACTCGACGGCACGAGTGAATTTAATTAATAACAAAAAATAATACACCTAGTCAGGGGGGGACATAATGAGCCGTACCCCTCAAAATGCATATAGTACATAAGATAGAAACTAGTAAACAAAGGCAACAATAAATAATATGCAATGCAAACACAAAATAAAACTATTGAAGTTGCACCCTCCGAGACTTCAAAGAGTTAAAATCACTAATTAGTGATTCATTATCAATACTATCAACAAATTCTTTTTCAATGTGAAGTAATATACAATCAGCAAGAAACTCATCCTCGATCTTGTTCCGAAGTCGATTTTTGATAAGTCTCATAGATGAAAATGCACGTTCTGTTGTTGCTGTAGAAATAGGAAGAGTTAACACCAAACGAATCAATCTATCAACCAAATGGTAGGTGTGTGCTAACCCTGTATCAAGTAAACACTTCAGCAATTCAGGAATGGAATCAAGATTCTTGAAGGCTGGAAGACGGTCCATATCAATCTTATAAAATCCCAATTGTTGATTTAAAGCCTGCAACTCAGTTGTAGTAAAATCTTCAGGATAAAACTTCTCAGCAAGATTACATAAATCATCAATGCTAAATCGCATGAAAGAATTACGAGGATCCAATGCTGAGGTCAGATAAAAAAGTCCCACTGTTTGCTCCGGAAATCTAGTATTTAACTCCACCAACTGAAAATCTATTACATCATTAAATACATCAATGCGATAATAATGCTCAAATGTAATAGAATCCTTTTGTTGACAAGAACGACCTCTACCCATTTTATGACGAGCACTAATATCAGGTACACAAATGTCATGTTGTTCACAAAATGATAACACACACTTGATAAAACCATCCTAACCATCATTTCTCAACTCATCTAGCTTCATTTTTGTACTTGAAACAAGATTTAAAGCACTTACAATGTCTTGAGATTTGCTTTGAAGTGCTTGACAAAGAAAATCTGTAAATCCCATAGTTTTGTTCAGCTGTTTCTTAATGATTTTGTTTATTGCTTCAACTTGGCCATTTGACTTGGGATGAGCTGGCGAAGTGAAGAACAGACTGATCTTGAGGCGAGTGCAGAACTGCCTAAAGAGTTCCGAGTCAAACTGTCTGCCATTATCGGTGATGATTGCATAGGGGATACCGAATTGGCAGCAAATGTGAGTCCAGATGAAGTCTTCCATCTTAGCTGCTGTTATGGTTGCCAGAGCTTCGGCCTCCACCTATTTGGTGAAATAGTCCACAGCAACCACGACATACTTGATCTGGCCTTTGCCTTGCGGCATTGCACCGATCAAGTCCAGTCCCCATTAGGCGAAAGGCCATGGGCTTACAATGGGCGTTAAAGGCTCAACGGGGATGTGGGGTATGTTGCCAAAGCATTGGCATTCATCGCACTTCTTTACTAGTGTGTTTGCGTCCTGGTGCATAGTCGGCCAATAATACCCTTGTTGAAAGGCCTTATGTACGAGCGATCAGGACCCAGAATGGTCGCCACATACGGCCCCGTGAATTTCCCGAAGGACGTAGTCCTTTTTTTCAGTGGTGATGCACTTCAGAAAAGACGTAGTATAGCCGCGTTTGTAAAGGACGTCGTTGATAACTGTGTATCTTGCCGACCAGTACCGCAACTTCCGTGCCTGGGATTTGTCGGTGGGTAGCATACCGTTCGTTAAGAAAGCGTAGATGGGAGACATCCATGTATTTTTATACCGTATGGTACATACCTCGGAAGTTTTCGTGCTAGCTTGAGATAGGATCTCTACCGGCACCTTTCTGCCTACCTTGTCATTGATCGTCGAAGCTAGTCGTGCCAGAGCGTCGGCATGACTGTTTTCCATCTTGGGGATCTGCCGAATCTCGTAGGCCTGGAATTTTTGTAAGAGTTGGTGTGTTGCCGATAGGTCGGCTGACATAGAGGCGTCCTTGGCTACGAAGTCTGCCGTTATTTGATTCACAATGAGCTGAAAGTCACTGTGGATGCTAACATGTTTTGCTCTCATGATTTTAGCTAGCCGAAGGCCGGCCAAAAGGGCTTCGTACTTTGCCTCGTTGTTGGAGGTTCTGAAGTTGAATCAGAGGGCATATTCGATCTTGGCCCCATCTGGAGTAGTTAACACCAGACCAGCTCCACAACCTTGTTGATTTGCCGAACCGTTGACATGCAGAATCCTATGGGAACGGAAAGGTTGAAGCGTTCGGTGTTCTGCTTGCCTGGTTCCCCAGCATCAGCGTCTGAATTGGTTGGTTCCGGTGCTACCGAAGGTGTAAGCTCGGAGATGAAGTCAGCGATACATGTCCTTTCTCCGTGGGTTTTGGCTTGAACTGTATGTCAAACTCTCCTAACTCAATTGCCCATTTGATCAATCGGCCTAACGTTTTCGGTTTCTGCAGTACCTGCCAAAGCGGTTGGTTGGTTAGCACTGTAATTTTGTGTGCTTTGAAGTATGGGCGAAGTCTTCGAGCTGAGACTACGAGGGCTAAAGCTAGCTGTTCCAAGGGAGGGTACCGAATCTATGCATTCTGCAGTGCCTTATTGACGTAGAAGATCGGTAGTTCTGCTTTCCCCAGCTTCCGTATCAACACCAAGCTGACGACAGTGCTGGATACCTAGAGATAAAGGAATAGTACTTCTCCAGAAAGTGGCTTTCACAATAATGGTGCTCTACCCATATAGTTCTTCAAGTATTGAAATGCTTGGTTGCATTCGGCAGTCCACGCGATATGCTGTTTGCCCCTTTTAAGGCTTTGAAGAATGGCACGCACTTATCGGTAGCCTTGGAGATGAAAAGTGTTAAGGCGGCGACACGTCCAGTAAGGCTCTGAATGTCCTTCTGCGTCCTCGACTTCTCCATGTCAATTATGGCCTTGATTTTTTCGGGATTCGCCTCGATCCCTCTCTGACTGATCATGAATCTGAGAAACTTACCTGAGGACACGCCGAAGGCGCACTTCGTTTGGTTTGGTCTCATGCGGTAGTCCTTTAGTATACCGAACATGAGGGCCAAGTTGTCTAGATGCTCCCCTGCCGTTCTGCTTTTCACCAACATATCGTCAACGTATACCTCCATGATGTTGCCGATATGTTTAGCAAAAATTCGGTTGACAAGCCTTTGGTACGTTATCTCCGCGTTCTTCAATAAGACACACAAAATTCACGTACTATAAAAATAATTCTCACATATTCTTGAACAGGAATAACTTATGCTATAAAAATTATATAAAAATATCATAATGGAAGATTAATATCTACTTTGGATATATTGAAACTATCAACTTAATATTTATAAGGTACAAACTAAAGCAACTAGAGGGTCCTTTTTTAATTAAATAGTATAGACGGTCAGCTACACTTATTATTGACACGTGGCACCTAATCAATAGAGGGTGTTCTTTTGAAAAAAATAGTAGAGCCGGACAGCTATACTCCGTGTTTTTTTTTTTTTAAATAGACGTGTATTTACATGTGGCGCCTAATTGAAGGGGGTTCCTTTGTTTTTATATTTAAAAATAGTATAGCCGTGGCTATACGATTTTACACATGGGCGCCTAAGCGCTGTGCAGCTGCTAGTTCTTTTTATTTAGTAAATAGTATAGCCGGGCCGCGGTACTGGTTTTTTTATAAATTGTCTTTAATAAATAGTATAGACTAGCGACTATAGTCTTTTACATACATATACATACATACATACATACATACATACATACATACGTACATACATATATATATAAGTATTTTTCAATAATACATTCGTGTTCTATACACGTCTTACGTTTTTAAAAAAACAAACATACAATAGTCGTATTGTACATGTATGTACGTATTTCTAATGTTTTATTCACGTATTTTTTACAAAATTTTCAGTAACACACAAAAAATTCACGTATTATTCTATTCAGTTTAGATCATAAGCACTATCACAATTATAAAAACCTTCAAATTTCCTTTTATTTCACAGATTGAAAGGTGTTGGTCAGGATGTCAAATTGATGATGCATTCTGTCCTTCAATCTCACAAAGAAGACAAAGGCTTAGTAAATAATTATAAATATATATTATTTTTTTTAAAGAAAGGTTTCTCAGAATGGTTACTTTATAGTCAATTTCGTATAGTAGCAACGGTGAAAATTTCCAATTCAGAAAAAGAAGTTCACATGAAAATTTCCCATGGGAAATGATAATGCAAAAGTAACTACCAGACTGTGATCCTACTGTAGTCCGCAATTCTTTGTTGAAGTTGGCCCCACCATCCAGCCTAGCATTAGCTTGTGACTGCATAGCTCCATTCATGACCATACTATCACAATGATCCACCAAAGATGATGCCGGAGCACTTTCACTTGACGATGAACTGTTCCCCACTCCACGCCACCAGGGTTGGGCATAGATAGCTGATTCCAGCACAGTTGGCAGCGTGTTCTATATGTGGATCTTCATCTTTAGATTTTAGCTGGCATCATTCACCACTTTCTCCTAGAAAAATATAACCATGAGTTTTAACATAAAACAAAAGTAAGGAAGATGAGGAAAGAAACCAAAACCAACTACTGATCAATAGTCATTGCATAGAAGCAAATGACAGAAAAACACTACGATATATAAATCTGCTTAGTTGCATCCGAGCTTTGCGAATCCGCTGGCATCGATCCTCCGATTGCTTCTCCATGGACCGGAAAACGCCTTCTCCACGGGCAATCATGACGCCAGGACGTGCCATGGTCGTCATCAATTGCTTATCCGCCAGAAAACATCTTCTCCGTCATCGATTGCTTCTCCGCCGGAAAACGACGAAAGACACCTTCTCCGTTGTCGATCCTCCTATTGCTTCTCCATAGGAAAAGGCCTTTCTCTGGCGCTTTGCAGTGACCTTCTTAGCCATGGTTGTCATTGGTGGTGGTTGCAACCTCGTGGTCTCCGTTTTGGGATTGAATCCAAAGCTGGGGCGTCACCTGGCTCCCATATAAAATACAAAGTGTAAAAATGTTATTTCAAATACAAATTAAACAAGCTTAAAGAGCACATGGGTAGGGCCATTGGCTTTTAACAAAATAAAATTTAAAACTCATCCACCATATCCAAAACAAAAATAGATAAGGTATCATATGCTAATTACTAAAGTTTTTTGTCACTATACACTAATTTTTCTTATTTAATATACCTTTGTCTTAAAACACATTTTATTGATGTACATTTGTGACATTGCAGTTTTGTTCTCTCTCATTTTGACATCTTTTATGTTGCATCTGAATGAAACTTTTGCTCCAATAAATTAGAGAATGGTGATTAGGAGAGTAAATTAGGAGAGTAAACTAAGAGGGTAAATCAAGAAACACACACATTTGTATCAAATAATAAAAAATAAAAAATTTAAACATACAAAACAAAAGGAACTACGATTTCTTCAGAATTTAAACCAAATACGATTAGGATTAGGATTAGGATTAGGATTAGGATTAGGATAAGGGCTGGGATTTCTTGGTTTACAAGTTTCCAAATCCAACTGACAAGTGACAGCCTTTTTTAAGAAGAAAAATAGAAACCCATATGTAGTAGGGTTTTCTTGGTTCGTAAGTTTCCAAATCCAACTTGATGAGTTTCTTTAAAAAAAAATTATTTCCGTTCATATTACGTAATACTGTTATTTATCCAATCAATTGTTGAGTTGGGCCAACCGTGGAATTATTTAAAGAATAATTAGTATTAAGGGTAGTGCCCAAGAAACAAAAATAAAAAACACTCCTAGTTAGTGTAGTAAACCAATCCTTGTACAATTAGGACTTTATTGCTTTCTATAAATACCTCCTTATTATAGAGAAGAACACAGCATACAGAAGTTGCCATATTTTCATATTTTAGCATATCTCACTCGGGACAGAGATTTGTTGAAGTTCAATGGGGAAGAGAAAGTCGAGGGCCAAGCCTGTTGCTAAGAAGCGAATGGACAAGCTTGACACTGTATTCTGTTGCCCCTTCTGCAACCACGGGAGCAGCGTCGAATGCGACATTGACATGAAGAACATGATTGGGGAGGCTCTCTGCAGCATTTGCCAAGAGAGTTATAGCACAACCATCACAGCTTTGACTGAACCTATAGACGTCTACAGTGAATGGATAGACGAATGTGAGCAGGTCAACACCGTCATTGCTGATGATCAATGATCATGATGATGGTGCTTGCTTAGGAAGCAGATACTAGGGGATGTTTTTAAATTTTGCTTTTAAATTTTTTGTGAAGCGATAGAGAGATTAGCAGATGGCGGTGTTTCAAGTTGAGTCTTGTTCTTGTAAAGGAAGAGAGAGGGTTGGAATGTTCGGTGTCTTTTAAAATTCGTAAAATTTGTATCAATTTTTAATAAATAAATCTGAGGATTGATTGCGAGTTTGTGATTGAAGTGTGCAACACATAATTAAATGAAGATAGAGGAAATACAAAACTTAATTAAAATTTATTTTCAATAAATAGTGATTTAAAGAGAAACAATTAATTTGTTCAATCTCTGATTTGAGCTCGTGTATCATTTGGTAAAAAAATTCACACAAAAAAACTTCCAACAAAAATCTCTAATTTGGCTCAGTTATTTCATCTCAGTGCATCTATTTACAAAGCACTCTTACCAAACACTTATGACGAACATGATAAACAAGCAGATCAAATTACACAAACAAGCTCTCATATTTTCATTCTCAATACGTATTTAGATCTTTGGAGATTCCCGAACAAAATTTCAGCAAGTATCTTGAAGCACACAGATAGAACTAAAGCAAACTACAGGGAAGGACGAGGTACTAGCAGAAATCAAAGCATTAGTTTTTTAGACATTTAGAATCCAGATGACTCAACTAACGAGGAATACGATGCATTTTCATCTGCTGTTGGCTTTCTGCTATCATCCTTATTTGAGACTCTGCTAATAGCCTTCTGAAGTATATCTGTGTCGAGACCAGCCATATCGTACAACTCTAGCCTACGGATCTTCGCTGCTTCCAGGTCACCTTCCCAACAGGTTTCTGAAATAATTTCAAGTGCTTTCTCTATCTTGTCCTCGGCCACAAGACCCCCATTTTGCAAGAGGACAAGGTAAACTTGTTCAGCAGAAGCTTTCCGTATCTGTGTTGAGGAAAGAACAAAATATAATCCGTTAAGAGAGAATTAACTCTGAAAGCAAGATGCTTCATGTAAAGGAGGCAATGCAATTAATGAATAGGGTTTTAATTCATAAATACTTAAACTTCATGGAACCACAAACCTTAGGGTAGCGATGACCTAGAAAACTGAGAAGATGAGAGAAGGCCCGAGTGTTTATTGATTCCGAAACTGAAGCAATATATCCAAGTATTGCAATGCCTGCATAAAGTTTGGAGAAATCCCTTGACCCTTTTAATTCTACTTCCAGAGAATCCAAAACACCAGTACAGAAAACGAGTGTATGAGCCTGTAAATTGAAATTGAGATCCAAATAAATCACAACTATGTTCACATCATATATAATCGTGAGAGTGGCAAAAGACCGTATATAGCTAAAAGTTTCAAGATGATAAAGGGCTAACCTCCATACTCAACAATATCTGTTTGCTGAATAGAATCTCGATGGTCTGCAATACCAAAGAGATTTCATCAAAATCAAGGAACTTGACCAAGCAAGGCAGGAAAATGTTGCACTAAAACTAGATAATAAAAAAATTGTGCAAGCTTAATGTTCGAGTTGTAATATAAGTGGGAAGGAACACAAACAAACAAACATGAGAAAATGAATAAAAAGAAATTAGGAAGCTAATCTAGTTAAGTTTAAAGCTATAATTTACTGAGATGATGGGCAAATAGGTTATGAACTTGTTTACACATGGTCGTGACATCCTCTCTCTGAAGCCAGCAAAGGAGGTAAAAGGAAACAAAAAGATAACTAATTACTTAACTCTGCTTTCTCATATTTTACAACCATGTGGTTACATAATTACATTAACATCAATATCGATATTGATTCCCAAATAAAAAAAGATCTCCAGCACATAAGTTATAGGTATGGGTAAGTAGAAAACAAATAAAGTAATCAAGAAATACGTACAATAATAAACTAGTCTTGCCCTTTTACTAGAATGAGGGACAGAAAAATTTGGTCACCTAATAGTAGGGCATGCAATCAAGAAAAGAAGGGCCCCCCATTCCTTTAATTGCCATAAAACGATAAGATTCATATTTCTAAGCAATAGGTTTTATCTGAGACTACCTTCAATGCAGGCACAATGACTCTGTCACATCTCCTGTACTGCTGGAGAACCCAAAGCATGTCAGTGGATAGCATATACTCTCTGGACCTTTCCTTCTGGTCTTCACTTTCTACCACTTGAAGATACTCTAATAATGCTGTGAGTGATGTCTTCCTTAAAGAATCTTGCAACCCACCAATAGAGATAACCAACCCAGATAGCACTGATCTGCTAAAACAGCCAAATTGAAGCAATTGTACAAAACGAGGATATGAAAAAGCTGGTACCTACAAGCAAGTACATGATGGGCTCTCCGTCAAAGAAATCCAATTATTTACAAACAATAGTATAGATTTGGGCGGTGTATACTTACCCCCCACTTTAAATCAGCTTTATTAGGAACAATTTCTTCCAACTTTTTCCTGTGTGGTATACGTGGGACATAGGCTATCTTGTTGTACAAAATCCTCTGTAGCACCTTTGCAGCTGCTTCTCTCAGTTTATCCATCTTCTCTACCGCTTGCTTACATATTCCTCCAACTATACTGGTAGCAAGATTTGTATCAAACAATGAATACAACTGGTTACTGTCATCACTGTTCTGCAACTCCAGTCCAGAATCGACTTGACCTGATCTTCCAGTGAGACCAACAGAATCTCTCTTGCATAGTATATATGTACATCTCTCAAGGCCATCCATAGCAGCCTCACGCACCCAAGAACCCACATCACCTCTGTTATCAACGGAATAGTCATCAAGAGCTTTCAATAAAGTCATCATTATTTCGTCCTTGATGAGAAGGAACAAAGACATGTCATCCTCCACAGTATCAATACCAGAATGTTCTTTTTCCTGAGCTAATGCTTCACACACTGACACAAGTCCTTTGACAGCATTGACTCGTGCTTCGGCATCTCTATCATCAGGGTTATCCTGCATATGAAGAATAGTCAATTAGGAGATCATCATTTATATTTTGCACCAAAAGAGGAGAAAGGCGACGAGATTTAAAACTTCTTTTACACCTCAATTGCACAACAGGTACAAAGCTTCAGGAGCACATCCTTCCACCTATGGGCAAAAAGTTCACATGGCAAAACACCTATCGCTAATGCTGATCCTCTTCTTACAGCTACATTTGGGTCAGTCAAGAGTTCCAGGTACTTTGATGTTATATCACCAGTACTACCAACAGATGCAGCAACCAGATATGCTTGGACGAAGTGCTTCAGAGCATTAACAGCAGCATCCTGCATATCACATTGAAAAACTTCATTCACAATTCAGATATCACAAAGAAATAAAATAAGCAATTAGCTACAGGCCTTCACAATAAGAAATAACCACCTGAATCTGAGAATTAGGATGCCTCAAATTCTCATTAAGTGTATCAAGCAAACTGCGCTTTATCTTTTCTGGCAGTGACACAGAAGATATAGATACACATTCGATGAACCGGGAAACAGCTGAACGCATAATTTCTCCACCTTTTCCACGATAAAGGCGTGCTTTCTCAATAGCAAGTACAACACCAGCAACATGCTTTTGCTTATCTGATGACAAGTTAAACACTATCATAATGGTTTTTGCAATCAAGACCATAACCAGTAAACAAGAACCATTCAGAAAAGGCAAAAATCTTAAATTGATTATAAAAATAATAATAATAATAATAATAATAATGCTTTTATGTACACATTTTTTTTCCCTATAATATTGTTTTCATTTCCAGGTATTACTTCTTCCCAAGTTCGGTTCCTAAGTTGGTTTATTTGAAATATACAAAGCTACACACAAAGATTCCTTTTAAATTTTAAATCTAAGAATTTAAATACTCTGTGAGCTTTTTACTTATATTTCCAAGAGGTAAGAATACCAACCAGCAGAAAGAGCATAATCACATCGATGTAGTGCCAAAACAAGTTCCCCAGCTGCTAGTGTCGCTCCATGGCGCATGCACAAATCAGATGAGAGAGTACAAGGAATTATTTTCTCCAAAGCATAGTTTGCAAAATAGTCAGGATCGTATTTAACAAGTGCAGAAAGGGCCTCAGCAGCAAGTTCTCTCAAGCCTTTGTCCTGATGACATTGAGTAATAACAAATCTCCATATTTGTCAGCATATTAAACTTGCAATAGCATTCTACAGTAACAAAAGTATTGATGCTGAATGATGAAAAACATAGGAATATGGACAAAATTTACAAAAGAAAATCACAATCTATGTGCTACTCAGAGAAAATCATGTATGCCAACAAAATTTTTGTTCTTACAACATTGTTGTGTTTTTTGTTTTTGTTTTTATTTTTTCCTTTTACTGGTAGCAGTCACACTGACAAACACAATTAGTCACTTTTTACAGGTCCTTGGAATCAGGATTCTCACAACCATCAGAGAAACATTCAAAGTTCAGACCTTTTCTTCCTTCTGAATGAATAAAACTACAACCTTCCACTGTTCCACACTACATAGAAAAGAATTCATGCTGCATGAATACATAAATTATTCAGTACAGTACACAGTCTACCAGTAGCAATCTAAATTAACAACAAAAAAGAAACCTTTGAGAACCAACTTACTACTGACTTAACAACTGTTCTGCCAAAGTAATGGCCCAAGGCCCAAAGACTCGTCATGTACTAAGAGACCAACCAACAATTTTATGGGCTGGTTCAATAACTTATTTTCTTAAGCTAGTTCATGACACATTTAGTTTTCCAAAGGAGTTACAAACTAGGTGATATATACAGTAAACATGCTTTATAAGTTCTATGGTGATATATAAAAACATACTTTCCAGGCACAATTTGGTAGCTATGTTTGTGGAGAAAATAAGCTTAAAGTAACTTAGCAAAGGGGTGGAAACTGTACAAGCAGTTGAAATAAATCAAAACAATTCAAGTTAGAGCGTACCCAATGACAAATTTTGCAATACAGCAGCTCATCCACGAATGGATAAAGATAACCCTCATATTGTGCAATAGAGACAGCAATATGAACGTAAGAGTTTACTCGTGAAGAAAGTGAAAAATAGTCAGCAGTATTCACTATGTCAATTCCATGTGGGTAACTACCCTGTCTTCCAACATTCTCCTGAAAAGCGGCTGCAGCTGCTCTTCTACAGTTCACCTAAGCATCATAAAAATAAAATTAAAAAACCTGAATCACATGTTGTATGAAACAATAGTGAAAATGATACTAATAGTAAAAGTTAGCACCTCACGATCGTAGCAGGCCACTGTTAGAAGGTGTGCTGCAAGCTGGTCCAATATATTTCTCATATCCTTGTGATAATATGCACGACCAAAAGCCCAACAAACATAAGCTGCAGCATCCCGTACATGAGATCCAACACTATGCGGACCTCTTCGAATATCATAATGTAGTGCCTGTTAAGAAATTACTCAACATCAGTGCTAATTTCTATCCTCTGCAAGCCAAGCATTTATCTTTCTGGCACTTATGCCCAAAAGGCAATTAAAAAATATATAGATAGGTATTACTAGAAAAGGATTCAAAAGTATATATGCATTATAAATGTCAAAGTTTTCTAATTCAGCATTTACATTGATCATTAATCTTTCACTAAACTTCAACAGAGCAACAGCACCATATTAGAACAACCTAGTGCAGAGAAAGTTTCAAGCTCAACATTACCTAAGGCCACAAAACCAAAGTAGAGTTCAAATATGACATATGTACCAAGAAGTATAGTACACCAAGATCATATAACATAACGAAAAAAGAAACTGAAGGAAAAGAGAAAAGGCATTCAAGTTATAATGTAAATGTAAAAGCATTTCATTATTGAGGGAAAACTTTTGTCATTAATATGGCATACACTTTGATATGGTTGAACAAAAAATGTCAACTAATATACACTAGATTTATAAGTGGGTAAGAGAAATATCAATTTTCAAGACACCTTCACGACAACAGGTACAACTTTAGGAAGGCTGATAGGTAAAAGCAACCCTCTCCGTGCCAATTCGGCCAATGCTAAGCAACCACCATGCCATGACCCATCACCCTGGAAAATATAACATCTCAGCACAAATGTTTGAGCTACAAATTTGGTGTAATTTCAACTAATGAAAGCACATAAAATGCAATATCTTAGAGGGTTATGGTACACCATTTAAGTATGAAAGATTTTCCACCATGAACAGTTTTAACCATTTTAATGGTAGGCGTGTGGAACAACAAGCTAAAGAAAGCACCCACACTATACCTCGCCTGGTGAAAATAGCTCCAAGACAGATGACAGGACCTCCTCTGAAAGAGCAGATGTAAGACATGAAGTAATGCGGCCAATACCTTTTGCAGCAGACCAACGCACAACAGTGTCCTGCATAAACATACTATTAGTAACAAATAAATATCACATGAGCAAAGGTTCCCCGGCGCTTCATGGGGCGGACGTTCGCAGTAAAGATAAGTTTAACAATAAAAGAGAAAAAAATAAAAAACTAAAACAAGGTTGAAAAATTGCCAATGTCAGTTTCTCTCTGGTTCAACCTATATCCATGCAAAAGAAACTCTCATTTGTAGTTTGATAGGAGACTTAAAACTTATGGAAGAAGATGAAAGACAGGCATATTGAAATTAGTCCATGTCAAAAATAATTGCTCACATCCCAAAAGGGAAGAGGAGGTGTGATGAGCATTTATTCCTCAAGGACCACAAACTATTTTGAGGATTGCACCTCATGGATTAATCAAAAAAGGTTGGTGAAAAGGATGAACCAGTTAGCTAAATTAAACAACTGTAATTACCACAAAGACAGGTTGTTCCTCATACCGTATCTCTCAACCCAGTGAGTAACATCTCAATAATCTCTTCTACGACTTCTGGAACATCCATTTCTTCATCTTGCAGGCAGCTGGAACTTGGTTCTGAGTTTGAATCCTCAGTATTCAAAGCATAATTGCATTGATCAGTTTTTTCAGATGCAGACAAAGTAATGTTCTCTCCCAATGTTCTTTTCTTTCCCTGCATCAAAAGTCTATGGTTAAGGCAAGAGAAAGCCATCAGAGAAAAAAAAAATTAGTAACCAGAAGAGATCAGGGCTTCTTTCCAAAGGCCACTCATCCATTGTAGTCCTGAATTTTAATCAATGTACGGAAAAAGAAAAAGAGGTTGTGTTTATAAGTCAAATGCAAAGAATCGCTTAATGTGCAACCCCACTCAAAAAATTTATACTTCTAAATACTCCAAAAAGTGCAACAAACAAAACTGAAAATAAAAATACCCAAGGTAGGACATATAACTGGAATTGCAAAGTAAATACTTTCCAGTTGAAATGAAATAAAGTTTAAATAAATTTAAGCATCTTAACCATTGATGTTCAAAAATTATCCTAACTCAATTGAAGTTCGGAATTTAAAAAAAGGGTAAAGAATTTAGCATTTCTAACCACATAGCGCCATGAAGGTGTATGATGAGGGAGGCAAGTAAGCCCAATCCTCTGAGTTAATTTCATCAGATACTTGCGAAGCAATGGACTTTGAGATGCATTGCTAGAATTGATCAACAAAGAGGTGTCATTCCAAATAATAGGAACCACATCAAGCAAGAGTTTCCGCCCACCAACCTGTCTATGACAAATAGTATTAAGTCATTGAAATATTAAGACCAAGGCAGTATGAATGGCAACCAATTTTGAAAATAGATATCTGATGTAAGTAAATTGTAGCATCCATAAGTGATCCAGCACAATTGAAGCATTTGTATCAGAAGTTAAAGGCAATTTTAAGCAAAAATGGAAATGGTCGAATATATTATCAGGTTAAAGCATCAAATGCAATATGCAACATGCAATCCTCTGAAATTTCACTGTACTTGCTAATTTATACTTGAGTGTTTTGTAGGGTCACAGTTATTGCTCCTTAAGACATTATCTTTTTATATAATTAAGCTGGAACATTGCAAACTATATTTGGGTTCAGAATAGTACAAACAACAAAGAAGTAAAAGCAGACCTTGAAAACAGCAGCCAGTGCTTCTGTAGCTCCAAGCAACCGGAAGTGATTGATGACATCATCCGTCGGAGAAGATAGGACTTCATATGCCCACTCAACAAAGCTGAAGAAGAAATGGGTAAGAAAAAAACAATAATATGAGTGCCCTTGAATTTCAGCATAATAGCTAAGAAATAAATTACGATAGAAGCATGCACATGAGCATACATGTGTGTGTGTGTGTGTACATGAGGTTAAGTATATTCATATGAAACTTATCACATTCTAAGCCATTGGATGAAAATCTAACAGTTAAAACAACAACCTCTTAGCATGTAAGTAATGATATGTTTCCTATTAACTGTTGGATGAATCCAACGAGAAATAAGTAAACTGTTAAATAAGTTGACATCAGGTCCTCTCTATATGTATACACACAAATGTACGCTCATCATGTTTATGGGAATAATAAATATCAGAAGAACAACCTTCTATTAAAAAAAAAAAATTATCAGTAAAACCAATATCAAGATTTGAAATGTGTTCTTCAAAAAAATTGGCCAAATATATGGTGAAGCAGAAAGAAAAATAAGAATGGATCACTTCGTATTCTCTTGGCTACAAGGTTAAATACCAATAAATACAACGTGCCTAACTTCACAGCTAGCACTCATTTACAAGATCGATCAATTATTAAACCCATAAGCATGCAATGTTAAAGTAGAAAGTTGGTAAGCAACGGTTTATGACCTATATGCATGATAAAAGAAACCTGGAAAAGGCCTTTGGCATGTCTGGACGCGTTAGAAGCTTTGATAGCAGCAAAGCAGCTATCGTACGCATAGGGCCTGCATTTGAAAGGTAATCTTTGGAGAACCCTATTATCCTCAATACCAGAGGAGCTGGCTCAAGTTTTCCAAGGTTACTGTTGTTTGCAATGCTAGTATCAACAGTGGAGATATCGAATGGAACCAATACAAGTATAGAAAGCCACAAAAGCATCACACATTTAGCCTCCATCTCTCCTGTACTTTCCTGTCGCAGTGAGGACACTGAACTTGTGTGATGACACTTCTCCAAGAGAGACACAGCAAGTTCCAAGTCAGATACTTGATGAGGGAAGAACCTGACAACAGCCTTGTATCCGCAAACCGTGACCAGAGAATAGATAATGATACATATAGGTTTAATTACTTTAAGAATTTCATCTGACGCTGCACCCAATTCAACTGTTTTAGAGCGCACAATAAACATCAGCGGGGAAACGATGCTCTCCAGGTAAGGTTCTACTAATTGACCCTGTTCTTGATACTTGTCCATCTACATACACAAAATGAGCAACTTCTTAACGTAATACAAAAGCATTCTTTCAAGTTGAACATGCTTTGAAAGACAAATTTAGAAACCAACTTGAATTAGTGTAAATCAAAAACTCCATGACCAAACCTAAGTTATATATAATCACTAGATATTGGTTTTACCACAGTTCACCTCCCAATTGCTCCAAATGAGTCCAACTCCAATCACAAAACCCTACTCCTAATGCCGTGGATCCTAAAAATACAAGAAATTGAGTACAACCCACAAATGCAAAATCAAAACCAATTCATTTCAGTGCCACAAAATGGGTGTCGATCACAAACCTAAATAAGCAAACTTAATTCATATCTTCTTCACCTAAAATTGTCTCTAATCACAAAGGTGATAGAAAATGGTCTTATCTAATAGCAATTCCAAATGGGTTCAAACCAAAAATCCAATCTTGCAAATGCAGCAAACAATAAGAGAGATGGAAGAGAGAGTTACAATGGATCGGATCTTGTGGGGAGCGGAGGGATCGGAGACGCGTCCATTGGATACGATGTCGTTCAAGATGGACTTGACGAGCTTCCATTCTTGAAGGAAGTACTTTTGGAGCACTGCCTCCTTGGCACCATGCTCGTCGTCATCTTCCTCACCCATTGGCACTGATAGTGCTAACTTCATGTCATGTTTGTGCTTTGGGTTTTCTTCTGCCATGGCTGCCATTTTCTAGGAAGAGAAATGAGGGAGAAGGTCTTCAGTTCCCGCCTTTGTTACTGAAACTGGGCTACTGAGCGTTGGGGATAGTTTAGTCTCTGTCTAAAATGACCGGAAGTGCTCACCTGAGAACCAAATTTTGAGGGACTTCGAGCGCCAAACACATCTCACCCGTTGGATTAATCCAACGGTGTTTAATATGGTAGCTTTAAAAGTCCAAGAAGACCCATTTTGCGGGTGCGAGGTGCAACCCGTAAAAAAATTTCATTAGATGGAGATGATAGGAAAGAGAAGAAAGAGACAGGAGTTGGGGTTGCGATTAGGGTTCGTGAAGTGGGTTACAGAAACGGGTTGGAAAGTCTATTTGGGTCTCACGAGTTTGTGTTACTAAGACTACAAGCCGTTGGATTAATCCAACGGGTGATATGTGTTCGGCGCTTGGAGTCCCTCAAAATTTGGTCCTCAGGTGAGCACTTCTGCTAAAAATGCAATCAATTTTGGCGTCGTTTTTCGATTAAGCATCCAACTTAATTTGATTAGTTTTCGATACAAATAATAAAAATTTAATTTATCAATCTAATAATAGATCAATTTATTTTTTATATAATAAAACGATAGTTTAAACTACTACAATTGATTGGAAGGGATCAAACTCAGTGTAAGGAATCAATTGAACTAAGTACATTGGCTCATAAGGGTTTAAGATACTGTATTGCTTAACGAAAGATTACAGGGTACGATAGAAAAAACCTCATCCTCACTTCCATTCTCACTCTCATTTTCTTCTTTATTTTAGCATGAAAAATAAAAATTGAAATTGAAATGATTATCAAAAAGACCCTACAAAATTTAGATTTTAAATTTTAAATCTTGAGTTTATCCCAAAACTCTGATTCGATGGACGGTGAGCTTTGTCTAAGCTCAAAGACTAAAATCATTGCTTGCAATGTTGTATTGCCTTTTGTTTTTGTAGTCAAATTAATGTTAATCTGCGCTAATTAACTTGTACAAGTCTCCAAAAAATAAACGCATTCAAATCATCCGAGGCAAACTTTCGCCGCACTTAAAACATGCAGGTCCCCAAATTAATCAACTTCTTCTTTATATAATATGCCAATCGGTGAAGCTGTTATTGAGTTTGAACTTTGAACACATGAGTTAAATTGAACCCAAAGTCTCATCTATAAAGCTAATAGCTTACCATCCTCATGAGTTGGCAGCAATATTATGGCAATGAATTCGTGTCAGCTAAACCAAAAAATCATTCTATGTACCAAGCCTCACGATTTCCTTTAACAATTGCCCTTCTTTTTTTTCATATCAATAATAGCCGTCCACGAAATTCAAACTTGCAATTTCTTCTAACAAAGTGAAGAATAAGTGTTATTAGACCAAATGACCATTAACAAGATGCTCTGAGTGACTCATAATTAGTATTATATATTAACCAATTAATGTACAAATGCACGTAAACGACCTTATTGATAGGAGTTTAAGGATTCATTTTCAATTACAATTGGATATATATATATATATATATATATCATATTATTCTTGTCTGAAAAAAAAAACATCTTTAAGTAACAACATATAAAAGAACAAGATTAAACCATGACACAAAGAAAAACTTGGTATATTCACATCCCTTCATAGGCTTCATTGTGTGTATTTCATACATTGATATTAACATGAACAATTAACATATATAAAAGAACAAGACTAAATTAAACCATGACACAAAACCAAAACGCATGAAATCCTCAAAAGGCTTAGCTACCTAAAGCCAGCCCTCAGGGCTTCTTTGCAGCTCGGTACCTTTGAGCAAATCTATGAAACAAAGCCAGAGCATTGCTGGTGACCTCAGCCACATTCAGCACCTTCCCTTTAATGGTGGCCTTCAACTTGCTCATATTCTTCCCTGGAAGCTCATCCACGCAAGTGTATGCGTCAGTTAAAGCTGTGCTCACCCAAGTCTCAACATTGCTTATGTGCCAGAACAAGTCATCACCCACAGTTGCTTGCCCTAAACGACGTAGTTCTTTAATGGACTCACTGAGTTGGGCCACACTATCATTGATCTGGTTCAAGCAATCATGCACAACTTGGTATTCTCTGGCCTTCAGTTCCTTGAGCTCTCTTGCCACCTTGAGGACATATGCTCTTGCGTACTGGGCGCGGTACAGGCTCACGGACAAGGCAACTTGGGCCAGCTGCTGTGGGCTTTGGATGGTCATGTTGGGCTTGATGTAGGTGGAGAGGCAGTGAACGCATAACTTTGGGTAACGGGTGGTCTGGCACGAGGCCTCGATGTAGGCCCGGGCCCGGGAACGTCGAGGCTGTTGAGGATGGCTGGCAAAGGAAGGCTCAACACTGCTCAAAAGGGAGAGAATAGAGAGGAGGATGAGCAGCAAGGAGAAGCTGAATTTGGCCATATTCTGGTTGAGAAGTGAGATATTGTGAAATGGAAAGAAGGGTTTTGTTTTGAACTCTGAGTTTGAAGAGAGATGTAATGGGGCAAGAGGATTATATAGGGGTTAAGATGTTAATTAAGCTAGGGTTATCACATGGGACACATGGTTAGCTTAACGTGCATTAAGCACACACAAAATTTTGTGCATGGATTATTGTATTGAGGTCTAGAAGAAATATCTGAATAGAATAAATAAGATTGGATCAACATTATGGGATGACTAAGAGATAAGTATCTGTCCACCATCTGCATTATATTTGACAATGCAAGCAAGAAGCTCTAACTTTAAGTAATGCCTGGCTAGGTCGACCTTTGATTGTGTAGTTGTGCTTACCCAACATTTGTAGCACTTCATGGGAAAGACCACGTGTTATATGATTGTCAAAGTTTCATGTAGTTTACGTTTTCATCATTCTACTTTGTTCACTTAATTTGATACACTACAGGTCATCAGCTTACATATCTTTTATAATATGAATGTGTTTTTCTTATCGTATTCATCTATTTTGTTAGTCAATAGAAGGTTAGGTGAGAAATCACACAATAGGAGATTTTATCTCAAAATATGATATTAGCTATGTGTCATAACATGAGTGAATTAATAACATCATGTGACAATCACAAAAAAAAATTCTCGTATGTGTCCAAACTTCTGACGTTTTGAGCTTCCACCTTCGATTAACCAAAAATCCGAAAATCTTAACTCGAAACTCCAACGCGATGTCCAAAATAAATCAACAAATAAAACATAAGCACAGATCCTGTTTCCATTTGATAATCCCCGTCGATCCGTCAACGAAATTCTCTCGAGTATTATAATATAGAGAAAATGTTTGATGATTGAAATTAAGAAATTAACGTAAAATTATTGTTTGTATTAAACTAGTGTAAACAATAACTGTTTAGGGAACATAATCCTTACACAAGGGTTATGAGATTCTAGAATAATGCAACAAGGAGACACATCACACCACTGACCAATCAATCACGTGGGTTTAGGTGGTTTTCCCGAAAGTCAATCAACAAATGGACCTTTTCCATGGCTACAATCTTGGAATATCTTGCATGCTTTGCATTGAGTGAGATTGTATGTTACTTTTGTCTTTGTTTTACAGACAAAACATAATTACTGCCGGCAAATAACCTTCAATTGACAGTTATTCCCTTCTATAAAACATGCTTCTTCTTTTTTCTATTTACCAATGAATGTCAACGAGGCCCAGTTTTCTATCAAGATGAGCATGTGAGAGATATGATAAACTATATTGCATGCTTTGTCCCAAGACTCCCAAATCACAAGGCAAGAGGAAAATAAAAGCCCCATACGAAACACCGTCTTATGCCTTGACAAAATCAATGGGCACATTGATGCATATCAGGCCGTATCAGAAAGAAAATCTTAAAAAATAACCAAATACCATCACATAATAAAAAGGATCTGAATCAGTTAAATTTTGATTCAACTCTCCATGCATCGGAGGATAAACTATGCAATCAGAATATACTCAATGGCAGTCATTTTTCACAAACCCTTCTTCATTCTCAATCAGAACTTTGATCTTCATTACATACTACCTTTTACCCTAAGAGATAAACAAATACATAAATTTCGGAAACTAAATAAATAAATCATCACTCTAAATGCTGCATGACCATGAGTATCACATTAAAATTCTGAACTCATTTTCCTCATGGTTTTTTGTACACTCAGTTTCTAACAAACAGAGAGAACATATGTGCGTATCAGTTATTACACACACTTGCACCAGCACCGAGAGAGAGAGAGAGAGAGAGAGAGAGAGAGAGAGAGATCATTTGAGTAAGTGTTTAATAGCTCATTTCATCTTACAATTATACAAAGGACAAACCACAAACAACAACAATATATTATGAAAGCAACAGACTATAAAAACACACTGCATACCCATATGAACATTGATTGGCACGGATCTGGCCCGTCATTCATCAACCTTCATGCCAGAGAGATAAACCCGACTTTGAATCACACTGCCTCCAATCCAGAAACCAGGCATAACCATGAGACCAACCTTAGGCTTTTGATCACTTTCATCCATTATTAAATTCTTCACCACACTGTCCATATAAACCTCCGAGAACTCACTCCCCCTCTTGACCTGAAAGACCTCAACACGAGGATCAAAAGAATGAGCCAACCTATGCAAAAGCCATATTGACTTGGCCAGTTTTAGAAAAGCCTGGTAAAAAGGAGTCCTTGGATGCCCCCCACCCATTACATAATTTCGTTGATCTAAATTCCCGAAAAACGAAGTCTCCATTTTTGGGTGAACCACTACCAGGTACTTGCTCCTACAAAATCTCCCAAAAACAGAATCTGGATTTTGGCCAAGCATGTCCAATGGATCCATGTCCCGTAGTGTAAGAAATTGGTGGAAGAAGCTCTCCTTAGTGACTGTAAGATTGTCTAAGTTAA
>NC_024130.1:14640045-14655639 GCF_000346735.1 Prunus mume
GGCATACTTCTTGTGAGGTCTCTTTGCATAAACAACACTGGGTTCAATAGAATTGGCTGCTGCATCAAGGTCCCACCCAGCTGCCTTCATCATGTTAATCAGCGGCTTAGAAAAATCATGAATAGCTTTGTATGCAGCTTCAACAACTGATGTGAAGAGATCGGAAGTTAGATCCACAGGCGGAAAACCATTTTCATCAGCGGAACCTTCTGATTCTTTGGTAGACATGCCCCTGAGCTTTAGATTCTTTTCTAACTTTGCTTGCTTCTCTTTTGCCTCCTCAATATGCTGCTGAAGCTGAAGGATTTCAGAATCTTTATTCTGGATTTCAGATTGGAATTTCTTAACCATAACCCCATAGGTTTTCAGCAGAATTTGTTGTTCTTGAATCTCTGCAGCTAGGCGGGAGTCCTGTGGAGAAACACAAACTGGGCTGGGATTGTTCTCCCTGTAGAAGTGCTTAAGTTCAGAAAGGTTTTTTAGCTCAGAAATTACAAGTTTATCCGCAGCTTGAATTTTTTCAGGGTCGTAGGGAGTATGAGCAGCTTGGAGCTGGATGTAAGCTGACTTCAGGGAAGAGATGTTCGTAAAAACCTTAGATATCAAGGCTTCCACAGCTTCTGGATTCTGATTCATGGCCTCTTCCATGGGTTGTGGATGAACCTTTTGGTTATTGCTCTCACGGAATTGAGTATCTCTTGCTCCAGTGGGTAGCATAGCTACTTCCAAAAAGAGTGGTTAAATTGACTTTCTTCAGAAAAAACACCAAAACTACAAAACCTGCAAACTTCAGCGTAAGTGTTAATTGCATAATCTGAAATCAGGTGATGACACAAAAATAATGTGGGTTATCCGAAAGTACGATAGCACTGCTGTGTTCTTCCATCCAGCATACACATATATCAAAAAAATTAGTCCATAGACATTAGATTAACAAGTATTCACTTATGAATATGACTCAATAAAGATGTGTGTTCCCAGGTTTATGCATAAAGAATTGAATTCTGAACAAAATTTCCTGACAATGATAGGTTTGCATAAACTGACAGACAAGTCTCATGAACAAATCCATGCTAGAATCCCTAACCAAGACATATGCCATACACTCTTCTTATATTGTTACTTCAAATTCTAACATATACCATTTCTTGTATAAGAGAAAATCCACCATGAATAATACATCTTTGAAGATTACAATTTTATTTTCCAGAATTTGGACACTTCAATGAAGCATTGACATGTATGAGGTAGTATCAGAAAATAAATTCTACCCAGAAAGGATCCTAAATGGGCATTGCACCCCAGTAGAAGTACTAATGCTACTTAGAAAGCACTTCTTGTATGACTTTATCACAGTACTTCTACTCAATCTTTGTTTTAGTTTTCTTTTCAGAAACTGACAGGACATTTTATATGGGCAATTGTAAAATCGACAACCAAACATTATGTTTAAACTTTCTTTCTCATGTTCTAACATAAAGTAACACCCTATAACTTAGATATACAAACTAGATAAACAAGCAAATACCTCCACAATCTAAACATTAAAGGTATCAGTTCCAGATTGACACCTTATATGTGGACACAGAGAATCTGCTGACCTTATATCTTGGAAAAGCATGGGGAACATGTAACGTATACGCATGTACACTATAAACACAAATGATTCAAAATTACAGCTCCCATTCTTCTGCAGTCGTCAATTGATGGCTTGTAGAATGATAACTATGATAAGATATGATCTTCTTTAGTGCAGGAATCTACTTGAGGCTAATTTTTTTATTTTTTTTATTTTTTATGCAGGAATCTAGTTAAGGCTTACCATTACACCTGCCTTTCTATGTGTATGTAATTAAATGTATCACGACTACATGATATGCATTATCTTCACTTTCCTATGCTCAAGATTGTCCTTACACTTAACACTATGATTGACAGAAAAAACGAAAAACATGGAGAGATGCTTGACTATCACACAAAACAACCGATGCTAAAATAGAAGTAACTAATAATTATGACCAGCTCCACCACATCAACGATTGAATGAATAAGTTGAAATTAATATGATCACCCAAAATACGTAACTAGAACATTAGGAGCAAATTACAAGCAAGAGTCCTAAAAAAGTCAGTTAATTTACAGAAATTAGTCATAATCTAATAAAATGGTTCACATAAAAAAGCATTATACAATTCTCAGTGATTCATACCGAAAAAATTCAGAAAATGGGTACAAATAACAATCCAAGAACAAAACTTGAAATGACAGGACAGATATTTAAAATAGGAAAAAAGGAAGAACCCAAAACATAAATTGCAAAAATGAGAAATGGGCATGAGCTGCTAACCTATTAGGAGCACATATCTGCCACAGACCGCATCTGGCAAACATAATAAACAGCCTTCAACCTAAAACACAGTAGAATATTTTTAATTAACAGCACAAATCATTCAGAGGACATAAAATACATTAAATTCTGTTTGCTTGCACTGATTTTCAGCTTATCGTCATAACCAAATGCACTTACCCAATACAAGCCCCCCCCCCCCCCTTTCAACCTCAACGGAGATCGTAATCCTGACGCCTCTCAAAGCCCTAACCCTAAGAGTACGATTGCAACTCTTCCAATCGTTCTCTCTTTCTCTCTCTCTCTGCGAGACCAGAATAGTGTGATAGCTGGGTGGGTGTACGATCAGGCTCAGCAAGCCCTAATTGGAAACTTTGGGTTGTTCCAAATTCCAATACTACATCGCCATATCGGTTACTATAAAACGCATTTTTTCTGTCCTTTTCTTTTCACTGTTTGATAGAAAAAGAATTTATAATTTATCCTTTTTTTTTTGGGTGGGGGAGTTACATGGGTTGACAAAATTAAGCACAGTGGGCTGGGCAACTCCAGCCCATTCATTTTTACGTAAAGGGGTCTTTTATTTGCACCCATCAATACACCGAGCACTAAACGGTCGGCCATGCATGGATATTTTTTTTTCATTATAATCATGTCTTAATTGACAATTATAGCCGTCACTTGATTACATCTAACAATCACGTTAACATGATAATTGTGCAAATATTTTTTAATATAAGGGATCGTCTAAATTATAAAAGTAGAAAGGTTTCTCGCACTATTGATATACAAGTCAAGACTGTTTTTTGAGTTAGACCCCGTTTAAATTACAATAGCAAAAAGGTTTCTCAAACACTTGTACTACTGGTATGCAAATTAAGACTCTTTTTTGGGTTAGACCCTCTCGGCTATGTAAATGCCCTTTCTACTAACATTACTGTCATCCCCTTATCCTAGCTTCTTTTTTTTTTTTTTTTTTTTTAACATGCTTCTCCTAGCTTCAGATGTCTAATAATCAGCATGATAAGTTGCCCCACTCTATTGACGCTATTATTATTATTATCATTTTTTGTTTAATATTAATATTAACTTTGGAAAATACTATTATTATTGTTTCTTTTTCTTTTTCTTTTTATTTTATTATTATTTTGAAGGAAATTAATTTTTCTTTTTTTCCATTCCGTCCTCTCATAATATCGCTTTATTTATAAAATAAAAAATACATTTTGCTTATTTACATCCATATATAATGGCTTTATTTTGAACCAATAGATTTTTGTGCCTTCCAAAACGAAGGCAAGGAGATAAATTGTATTTCCACTGCAACTCCAAATGCTCACTTCCTTGCGCTTCTTCGTAGTGTGACCAAAACCCAATAAGAAAATAAAAGGAAAAATGCATAAAATATATAAGATAAAGAAACCAAGGTCATTTGATCTGAACGGGAACGGCCATAGCTGAAGAAGCAAGGAAAGGCTCAAAACTTTTCACAGCTCAATATCCCAGCTCATTTCACCTAGAATCTCAAACTGTAAGAATAAACTTCTCTTTTTCTTTTACTTTCTTTCTGGGTTCTCTGCAATTTAATCTTTCTCAAATATTACTTTGTCAATTGCAATAGATGCAACATACACATTTATGTTTTATATTTTCCGATAAAGAATTTGTGGACTTGCGAGATAAAGCCTGGTTCAGAGCGACCATTGTCACAAGTCCCACAAACTCAGCCTCAAAGAAGAGGAAAAGGGCCTTGGTGGAGTACAAGAGCTTGGTCACCGAAGACGGCTCGCAGCAGCTCAAAGAGTACGTTGATTCGGCTTACTTGAGGCCTGTACCGCCTCCATTGGGTGACCAAAACTCCAAAACTTTAAGGAGGGTGATGTGGTCGATGCGGATTATAAAGATAGTGACAACAATTCCAATTACAGAGTGGTGTTTGAAAACCCTCCAGATTTGATTGAATTTGAGAGAGAGCGTCTCAGATTGCATCAAGATTGGGATGCTGGCAAATGGGTTCGGCCCAATAAGCAGGTATGCTATCTTGGGCGTGACCTGGGGTTTTTTTTTTCCCTTTTAAAGATTGTTTCTTTCGTTCTTTCTTGGTGGGTTTTTTTTCCTTTTCTTTTCATGCGGTTAATTAGTCTCTTAATCATGAGTATTCATTACCGTGAAGTCCGAACATGGTAATTTTTTCTCTGCAAATAGAGCTACAGATGAATCAGATACTGCATTTTGTTACTGAAATGGAAATGCAAAATAATTCAGCAAACACGTCTTACCCTAATTGTTCACTCTCAATTACAAATTGAACTGAAATCAGTCAATTGCCTCAACACTAGACAGTCAGTGAGAGAGTTTCAAATTTGAAACCTTGTTCAGTTTGAACACCAAAAATCAGTTTCTCGTCATAGTAATGAACCAGGCGCCTTTTTGTTTCCCATTTTACATGTGAAGTGTGCATTTTCTTTGTGTGTTTCAGTTTGGTGCTTCCATTAACAAAACCCAGAAGTTTTGATTTTCCAGATATTATTCAAATCCTTGGCTGAAATTCGTGGGTAAAATCTGTTCAGTTTCATTGATGTTTAATTTCCAAGTTATGAAATGTTTACTGATCAACAAATAAGGCCACATGTGAATGAACAAAAGAAAGAAAAACTGCCAGTGAAAATGGCTACTGAAGTACTGAAAGTTATGTCGTGTCAATGAAATTGGGCTACAAATTTTGATTGTGAGAGTTTTTGAAATTGTGGGGTAATGTGTTTAACATTTCTAGAACTGTGATGTTGGCTGTAATTTTTTACCCCACAACATTCATATATCTGGTCAGTATAGGCAAAAAAATTTATAAGAATACCTTGTTGAGGATAAATCTTCATGTTTGTTATATTATAATTTATTTCTCATACTTAGAATTACACAGTGAATGGATGCTTGTAGGTTTTACATGGTAATGGCGGCTGCAGCTACATCCGGTAACTATCCAAAAAGTGTTAAGCTTCATTCTTCCAAGTTTGTCAGGTCCAGAGTTATAGCTTTGGGTCTTTATCCCATGTTTTACAAACCTCCTCATGCTTTTCGCCTGAAACTCAGTTCTAGCAGTTGTTTCTTCTGCATACCTCAGCCTCTGCTAGTGAACAATTTCAAGTAAGTTACCATGTGAATTGATACTGTGTTAGGAATGCGTGGTTTGGTGTGCTTATAGGAAATGAGTGTCTTGTTATTGCAACATGATGGCTTTTTAAGAATTAGTTTCAAACCCAGGCTTTCCTTTCTTCTCTTTGGCATTTGAATGTCAAAAACTCTTAGATTTGTGAAAGCTAGCTTTATAAAGTAGTACATAGCACTGAAACATATTAGTATTAGGAAAATCCACAAAGTAGTTTTAAGGCAATCTTATTGAAATTTGCCCTCTGCCTATAATTTGGGGTCTCCTTTTGAATTGTACAGGATGATGACATGGTCTATCAGAAGCAGTGTGGATAGCAGTGGGTTAGACCCATCTCCAACAAATGGCACTACTGGCACAACACGTTTAGTTAGGGCTATCCAAGCTATTCAAACCAAGTTAGGTGGCAAAATTCGAGAGCTAAGGAGAGGTTTCCTATTTAAAGTACTCTTCTTCTTGGTTGGTTTCTACTGTGCAACTGCTTATGCTACTGTGATTGGGCAAACAGGCGACTGGGACATTCTATCTGCTGCCTTTGCTGTGGTTGTTGTGGAGGGGATTGGAGCCCTCATGTACAAGGCTTCTCTTCCTTTACTAATGAAGACTAGGAGCCTGATAACTATGTTTAATTATTGGAAAGCTGGGCTTTCCATGGGTCTCTTCTTGGATTCATTTAAATATGAGTGCAATGACATTTTTGGATTCAGTAGCCCCTTCAATTTCGAACTTGATGCATTTTCAATATTCTTATAACACGTGGCTCTTTCGAATGCTGTTTACTGATGTGGAGGATTGAGAAATTGTGATTGGTAAACGTAGGTCATGACCTGACTGCAATAGTGGGCATGGGGATAAAAAATGGTGGCATAGGTGGGTGAACTCCGTCCCTCCACTTTTCCATCTCTATTCCCTACATGAAGTTGAAAGCCTCATACTTTGCAAGGGATTTTCTGTGTACTGTCCATGAAAACCATATTCTTGAACAAATATGGTACTGTGCACTATTTCTTCAAATGTGCTGATTCAATTACATACTCATTTGGTTTTGCTTTAGTGCCAGTTTGTTTTTTCAGTCGAACACTTTAACATCAGTTGAAGGTAGTTGAAATAATAATCTCTTTTTATTTATCAGATTGCGGCTGCACTGGGAAAGAAGAAGACAGAGGAGGTTGGTGCAACCATGAAGTTTAAGTCAACTGGAAGAGGTTGGTGCAACCATGAAGTTTAAATCAACTGGAAAAAAGATGCTTCTAAAGATGGGAAGAAAGGGAAAATTCAGTCTATGCCATGTTGGCGAGCATGGACTAGAAACCCAAATAAGCCCAAGAAACGATCTCCCTTGAGTAGAATGGCAAAAGGTGCTCCAAAGCTTTCACCCTATTCTGATGGTATTGATCTTCCTTTCTCGGATGAAGAAGAACAAGAGGAAGAAAATGTAGACAAACAAAATTTTAAGCCCCTTGATGCGTCCATAACAGACGAGTTAAAAATGCATGAAAAGGACCTTCTTGCTTCCCATGCTGATGAGTAGGCAAAACAGGAGGCCCTTAAAAATGATCATGATGCTTTAACTGTTGCTATTCGAACATGATCTTTGGTATGTGATGGTGAAGATGGCAATGCTAATGTCAAGGATATAATAACAGAAGATTTTTCTGTGTTGGCTCCGGGAAAGGAACTTCTAAAGAATGCATCAGTGAAGATAACATGGTAAGAGATATGGCTTGGTTGGGCCTAATGGAATGTGCAAGTGTACCCTCTTGAAGCTTCGTGCTTGGGGGAAGATTCTAGTACCAAAAAGACATTGATGTGCTTTTCTTTGAAGAGGACACGGTTGGTGATGGTGATAGAACTGCTCTTGAAGCAGTTGTTTCAACTAATGAAGAACTTTCAAAGCTCCCGAAAGAGGTTGAAACTTTGCAGAATTCAGCTTCTGCTTTCAGCTGTGAAGAAGAGGGCGATCATGACAATGATGACGACGCAGGAAATAAGCTTGAGTTGTACGAAAAATGGCAGTTCATGGGGTCATATGCTGCTGAAGCTCAAGGTTCAAAGTTTTTACTGGGTTGGGCTTCACAAAGGATATACAAGGTTTTCCCACTAAGTCATTTAGTGGTGGTGGGGAGGATGAGAATGTCATTAGCTAGGAAAATTTTTGAGCAACAACTCTTTTGTTGCTTGATGAACACACAATCCCATCTTGACTTGAGGGCTGTTCTCTGGTTGGAGTACTTGTGCCGCTGGAAGAAAAAAAGCATGGGTTGTCTCACATGATGGATTCCCTTAACCCAGTTTTCACTAAGATTATTCATCTGCATGATCTGAAACTTCACTTCTACTGTGATCTGGATGAGAAGCCGATTAAAGCTGCCAAAAGGAGAGGGAATTGGGTTCAGCCAAAGTTTGTTGCAGCTAAGGAAAAGAACAAGGCCAACGGCAAGGTTGACGATGATGAAAGCCTCAGTTGTGGCTCCTAAGAAGTGGACGGATAACAGTGTGGAGTTCCTGTTTCCTGAACCTACTATCACTAAGCTCACATCTTCACTTTTTGCAACTTGTTGAAGTCAGCTTCAGCTATCCAAATTGGGAAGATTTCAAGCTGTAAAATGTTAACTTCGGTGTTGATGTGGGGTCTCGGTATTGCCATTGCTGGACCTAACAGCGGGGAAGTCTGGGAAAAGTGTGGTTATAATCAGTACAACAGATTCCCTGTTCCTACTCCAGTGATGCACAATGAAGTTTCCTGAAAGGGTCTTGACAGTTTGGCACAAAAGTTTCTAATTTAAAATGAAATAAGGTACCCTGATCCTGAAGTGTTCAAATCTGAGGCCTGAAAATGGCATCATACTGCAGGAAGGGTACTTGACATCTAAGCATTTAAAATACGAAATATACCAGCAAGCAATTGTATTGTGTCATACTGGTAAAGTTTTCAAGGTTATAAAAGGGATATGACTGCATGTCATGCGCAATGAACATACATTACATGTGGTTTAGGGCATATTGGTTGGCAATGCTGTCACAAAAACCCATTTATACTTATAATCATTTTGTGGTTGAGAACTCGGAGAGATAGAGAGGCTGTGAAGTGAAGTGAAGTGAGAAAAACTTGAAAATGATCAAAGCAAAGAGAAAATTAATAGGATAAAATGGCTCAAATTAAACCAAAATATCCCACTCGTGTGTTTCAGTTTGCTTTATAATCAAAACTGAACAAGAGAAGTTGGAGTCGAGAAACTTGAATTACAATTGTACATAAACTGATCACAAATTAATTGAATAAAAAATGTGCTTATAATCATGTACTTATAATCGTTTTGTGGTTCAAAAACCATGTACTTACATCTGATATCAATTAAAGAATAAACTAGACAATAAGAAACGTGTTCTCCAAGAAATCAGAAGGCTCGGCATTTCCTGGAGCTGGTCAGAAACTTGTTCTTTGTCAAAACCCGACCTCGTCCCGGCTTAGACGGCAAAGGCAAGTTCTTGATGTCGATAACTTGAATTTTCTTTCGCTTGTTTTGGAACTCTTGATAGCCTTGGTGAAGCTTTCGAACACTAGTCTCCAACTTCTCTTCATCATCCCAATCTTGCCGATGATGAAGATCATGATCAGTGGATTTTGTGAGCTCCTTAGGGTTTTGTTGGCTCTTCGAAAAATCAGAAGGCTCTGGGAACTTCCTCGAACTGATCAACGGCTTGTTCTCGCTCAAAACCTGGCCTCGCTGAGGCTTAGACGGCAAAGGCAAGTTCTTGACGTCAACAAGTTGAATTTTCTTTCTCTTGTTTTGGAACTCTTGATAGCCTTGGTGAAGCTTTCGCTTGCTATTCTCTAACTTCTCTTCATCATCCAAGTGTTGCCGTTGATGGTGAGCATCAGATTTTGTTGGCCCCGTAGGGTTTTGTGGACAAGAAGATGGAGGTGGTGCGCATAGCACCAAGCGGAGGGTCTCCAAATTCTTCCCTTTGCCGTGGGATGGTGGTTTCTTGGGCTTCTCTTGAATTGCCATGTTGTGGTCATCAAGTTTGACGTTGTCGAACAAGAAGGGATCGAAAGTCGTGGTTTCACTTTCAAGGATGACGACAGCTTCAAGGTCGTCGAGAGGGCAAGCGAGTCCAGCGAAGTCGTCATCGTCAACGTGAACGTCAACGTCAACAGGAGGCTCTCGCTCGCATCGCTGTTCCTTCAAAGCCTTCATCTTGTCTGAAAGAGAAAGTAGCTAGTGAAGTGAAAGAGAAAGTAGCTAGTGAAGTGAAGGGTCTCGATCGTTTGAAAGAGAAAAGATTGTATGTAGGGAATTTTGGAAACCCTAAATCACAGTAGCTAGTGTTTACAAAAGGCTCAGGCTACATATGTATTTATAGTTTCCTGTTTCCTAATCTCATTGGGAAAACCAATATTTTATTCTGATTAATTATAATGTACTTTCAAATTTTTATCAGACATGATGAATTAAACCAACCGAACAAATCCTTTCAGTTGCCAGGTCGTCGCCACCGTAAAAAATCACCCAAACACAAATGCTGTTTGTGTTGTGTGCTTCAATTTGCTTTATAACTACAATTATTTTTCTTTTTGTTGGAGAAGTCTCCTGTATTACCCCAAACAAAATACAATTATTTTCCTCTTATCAAGTGTTTTCTTTTTTGTCAAGCCAACCCAAAATACAATTAAAACCCTAATCAATGCTCGTCTAATTTCACTTGAGTGTTACTACTAAGAGCATCTACAGCGATGCTCTCTATTTCTTAGCTAAAATTTGGCTAAGAATATAAGAAAACTATTTTATGAGCTCTCTAAAAAATTTCAACTACAACCATACTCCCTAATTTGGAGAGTCATAAATGCTATAACTCTTTTTTAATTGGTCCATCTCTATTAAAAAATAGAATAAAAAATAGTTAGCATTAAATAAAAATTTGAAATACTCATTAAATAAAGTAGCATTAAATTATAAGGAGCCACTAGAAGTCCTTTATCTCTCCTCAGATTTAGGAGCTCCTAGAGGACTCCATATTTTAGGAGGTGGATAGGGAGTGTGATTGGAGTTGCATTTTTACGATTTCTCCCTAAACTTTGTCTAAGAATGTGGTTTAGGGAGCCCATTATGGATGCTCTAACCAACTATTACTATTTCTAGTAATTACATGTCCTATGAAAATTCATTTTCACATATATATATATATAGGAAAATATTATCTTACTAGATAGTTCAGAATAGAAAGAAATAATATATAAATATATCTATATAATCAGGAAAGGCTCTGAGCACAAGCAAGCAAAGGAGGCCGCCTAGAGCCTCCAAACTTACAGGGTTTCCAGTTTGTATATATACATTACATAGCATGATACGTATACTACTATATATAAAATTAAAAAAAATAAAAATAAAAATAATACATAAAAATTATGTTAAGCCCAATTATTCAATCCAAAATTAAGAAGAGCCTAGCTTGAAAAAGCCGCACTTATTCATTAAATTCATAGTCTAATCCAATTAACTTAGTTGAATAAAATTAAGAAATTACACACATTGAGCCCCATCTAACATGTTTAAACTCTGTAAAATAAACTTCTTAACAACAAACATTTTTTCGCTTTACCCTTTCTTTCTCAATGATACAATGAAGGCTGAAGTCCGAACTATTAAATATGTGCGCTGATTGGGGATTTCTTTTAGTTTTGAATTTCATGCTCTCTTTTTTTTTCATTTTTTTTTTTTTTTTGGGAAATTAGTCTAGAATTTACTTTGTCATTGTTGGACCTAATATTAGCTCCAGCAAACAAGCAGAGATAAAACTGATATTGGAAACTAGTAAATTGCCGGAAAAGCTGTCACCAAAAGGCAAAAGCATATTTGTATAAGCAGCTTGGATACAAAGCTCATCAAACGTTTACAAAAGCGAGCTGTTTAAGGAGTGAGAACTTTCATTTGCTTCAAGATTGTTCTTGGTTTGGTGAGGCCCCTGCTCTTGTTCAGGATCCCCTCATTCAAGATTGTATCCCCACTTAATCTTCTATGCAATTGATCGTCTTTTCTCAACCAAAAAAAAAAAAAAAAAAAAAAAGAGGAGTGAAAAGAAATATAATTGAATATTACGTCATAAAAACCATTATATTGAATGTAACTTCTCAAAGATTTACAATGCTCAGCAGTTTTTTCAACTAATACGAGGTACATAAGTACTTGTCTACCAAACTAAAAACTAATTGGCAGGCAACTTCTAGTACATACATCCATGACAATTGAGGGGATTTTGGTATAAGCCTTAAAAGGATATCTAAGAATAATTAAAACCCTGTGATTACGCATCAACATCAGGGCCAGGATATGCTGGTAGGCTCATAATCCGCTTGTCAACGACTGGGCCTCCCACCGTGAAGTGATATAAACTTTGGAAGTTTGATCCTTTCAACCCGAGCAGTTCATGCACTGCAACACAACAATACCATAAATTTTAATAAAACACATATGGCATATGCAAAGATGCCTTTAAAAGCATTCTTGCTTCACTTTTATAACTTGCAACAAGCGCACATGTTGGAATGATCTACTCTATTGTATCATCTTTAAAATTGTTTCAGAATCCTTTACAAATTACAAGTACATACAGCACATAACCTAAGTAATTGAAAATACTATCTTAGGCCATCTCTATGATAGCTATGACTTATAAAAAGATGAGTGATTCAGCTACATGCATAATCAGATATAATTACAAATGTAGTTAAAAGCCTGAGCCTTCAAGGGAAACCAAACTTGCTTTATTTGAACAGACTGCCAACCCATATATATGTGAGTGTGACTGGCCAACCTGTTCCCCATAGTGTTCAGGTTTCACATATTTTGCATTATTTATTTTTAACAACTCTACCTTCAAAGTGTTGTGAAATGTATCCATTCTACACGCTTAGGATTGTTGAAGAAATAATTGGGAGGTGCTCTTAATCAGGCAGAGGCTGATGATTAGAGGAGTGAGTCAAGCTAGGGTGAATAGCAAAAAATTAGGTGACTTTGTCAGCACGTACTCATGAGAGTCATTCTAGGAAATAATTGAGAGCATCTTATCTTGAAGATGGAGTATTATGGGGCGGCCCAATGTGATTAGGACATAGTTTACCACATTTCAAGATCAAATCAGCAGTAACTTGTCTGAATTTTATAGAACTCAAAGATGTTTATGGTGATAATTCAATGCATACTCTTTATTCATAGACATTATCAGTCTCAGACTGGGTGAACTGAATAAATTTCACCTATTCTCTTGTCCAAACTAATTTCTTGATTATTTCAATCTTTTTGGCTAAATGTGTCTTGACTTTTTTGAAAGGATGACAAAAAGCCTTATTCTGAAATAGACAAGGCATACAGCTTAATGTGCAAAAGCATAGGCCTCGATGGAGTGGGCTTTGCCATATATAAATACAGATATGGTCATATTTATTACAATATATTTTGGTTAACAGCCTTCTACTGAGGCCAGTCATGCTTCAGTATATTAGGACCTGATTTAGCTGATGACTCTGATTTAACAAGTGATTATACATAGTGATCTTTTAATTATGACCTTAGACATTGAATTCTATTCAACATTCTTAAAGACTTGTTTATAGCACAAACTACCACAATTAATGTGGACGAGTGCACTAACAGTTTTGAAATCCACACAATTCAGTCCTTATGTCTAATGTACCATGTAATGTGATATTTCTATAGGATTGGGAATCATTACAAAAAGAAGGTGAGGGAAGAGATCGTACCAGGATCATCAAAATAGCAACCAATTCCTGTTGCAGAAATGCCAACTGCATGCGCTTCAAGGTACAACACCTGCCCGAGTACTCCAGTCTCCCAAAACAGTCGAGGATACATCCACATATTTTTATCATGCAATAAAGGGTCAAAACAAGCCACCATACCAAGGCTGAAGCAACCATGACTTGCAATTTCCTGCATGTAGATGTATTCTTTTAGGAAGAGTTGGGATATCATATACACACACCTAAAGTGCCTAATTGGTAATTCTGTTTTCAGTAAGAAACGAAATAATTCTTCAAAGTAGAGGACCTAATTGAGGATTTGGGTAAAGGGGTTTTTCATTTGATGTCAAGATATATTAGTAGCCAGAGAAACAACTCAGACTTTGAGAATTACATTCCGACATATTTGTATGACACTTATTTGTAACATGTGACTTGCAGATTTTATTGCAAAAATAACACATTTTGGCATCATGTATGAAATAAGTTTGAAAATATTGTACAGTACCTTCAAATGCAGCGAAAGATAAATAAACATTCTTCCCCTAATATGCTAAAATAAAAGAATGAGCTTTTTTTTTTCTTCCTCCATCTGCAATATTCTATCAAAGTCTAAATGTTCACAATCGCATGCATTGTTCAGCATCTGCCTCACAATTGCTTTCATATGCCATCCAGTTTTAAGCAATTCCACTTATATATGAAAATTAATAAAATTACCATTTACATTTTGACATACCTGATGGCACGAGAGCCTTTCAGCGAGAGTACGACAGTCAGTTCTATCAAGTTCATACAGAGGAAGATTTTCTGGGCAACCCTCTGGCTTCACCCACTTAAAGCCTGACCTCATGGATTTCTTGAGCTTATCCAAATGTTCTTCATTCCTAACCAAGAAATATAAACCCTGTGGCAACCCTTCCACCCTATGAACAAATAAAGCAGCATGGACCTCAGCATCCCATGGAAGACCCCTAAATGGCAATGCCAACGGCTTCTTCTGCTTCCCTCCATTTCGAGAACCCGAAGGAAGACAATGCAAAAGAATCTGATAAAATGTGTTTCTATCCATTGCAGTAACTCCATCCATATCAACTGCACTCCTACGCTTCCTAACAACTTCCCTAGCTGTAAAACCCTTATATGAACCTTCACTACAAATCCCACTACTCTGAAATGGATCAACCAAAAACGTATCACCTAAACTTATCTCTTTTTTCACAGCCTCTGCTGTTCTATATATTATATCCCAACAAATGTGCTCTTTACTAAGCAAATTTGGCTTTCCCTTCCACTCCAATTTGGAAAACTCAGATATTGCCAAACTCAATTGCTTATAGTTCATATCAAATTCACCAGCCCCATTAGGAAAAACCACAAGAATACAATCCGGATGCTCAAATTCCAACTCGGGAAACCGCCCTTTAACAGGTCGAGAGGGAATTTGAAATTTTGGGAACACTTCAAGCCCCATTAGCTTCTCCAAATCCTCATAACCCAATCCATCAAGAAGCTTCACATCCCAACCAAGCCCTGCTGCGGCCATGGAAACCGCAGCAATAGCGTGACCCACATCGTGATTGCAATACCGAAATGCGCGCTCTCCATATTTCCAGGCCTCGCGCCAAAAAATCGATGACAACCCAATGAGAAACGAGTCCTTGGGTAAGAAATTGGTGAAAACCCAAGATGGGATTTCAGCTCTAAGCTCCAAAGCATGCTCTTTTGGAGCGTAATGCGCTACGAAACTCGAATCAGACAACGATTCTATTGGGGGTGAAATGATATAGGCCTCAGTAGGGTGTAAATTACCACTGCTGGGATTGACTCTAAGCGACCAGGTTGAAAACCCAGTAGTTTTCCAAGCTGAGAGAGCTAAAGAATCGTAGAAAAACTGAGAAATGGTGGATTTGGATATGGGTTTTGGAGGAGGGAGATTCAGGAACAGAGAAGAATACAGAGGGTCTTGAGTGGAAGAAGAGTTGGAGTTTTGATTCTCTGTAGGGAAGTGCAGGAGAGGTAAGAGAGGAGCAGCGACGTACCTGCGAAAGGGGTTGGGCTGGTTGGCCCAGTCGAGGCCATGAGGGCCTCTGGCGTATTTGGTGAAATGATGCTTGGTCTGGTTGTGGTACTTGAGGACCTGCTGCAAAAGGAGCTCCTGGTCTTCTGGGTCTCGTGGGTGTTCTGGCTCTTTAGGGTTGGAAATTGAAGAAGGTGAAGCGGATGATGGAGAAGAGGAGGAGAAGGACATGGTGGGGATTAAAAATTTGTTCTTGTTGGTGGTGGTGGTGATGATGAGGTTTGGGAAGAGAGAGG
>NC_024130.1:14655684-14675728 GCF_000346735.1 Prunus mume
AGCCTTGTTGAAGGAAGTGGTGGCATCTTTGACAGTTTTGATTTCTCTTTTTTCTATAGAAAAATGGTCCTAATTCTTCTTCTAGGACCCTCCCTCCTCTTACTTTGGAAAGTGGATGGCCATAATTTTCTTGCTTTTTGTTGTTTTGTCTATTTCTTTTTCTGTCTTGGCTTATTTTCAAAAGAAAAACAAACACACAGAGACACCTGGTCTCACTTTTCTGCTACACACACAGGTATGCATTATATGTAGTCTCATATTCTCATACCTTCTTATTTTCTATTTAATTTTTTTCCTTTTTCTTTGGGTACAATATTTATTTTTTTCTTGGAGGACTTTTTAAGATTTTAAATTCATCTTGATGAGAAATTATTGAGTGGTACCATTACGTGATGATACGACCAATAAATTTCTAACATGTAATCAATTATGAACTAGCATTATTTATAAACTTAATTACAATTGATATGGTGATACGTACTAACATGTCAATCATGTTACAGTAACATTGTATAATCTTATTCCGAGGCAAAGGGGACAAGCTAAGAAGAAGATGGAAATACTTTTGCTCACCACTTTAACTCAAGGTGTATCATCACCACCTTTCTCAACACTAAACATGTGTCCATGGACCTAGCCAATAGTTCATTCTTTACTTTGTATTTATGGAACCATAGTTACACTCATGGACACATGTTAAGTGTTGAGAATGATGGTGATGGTACACTTTGGGTTAAAGTGGTGAGCAAAAATGCTCTCGAAAAAAATGAAAGTAGAATCTAAACTAATTGGTAATTGTTTCCGTATTCTATTCTTTTAGGGAATATAATCGCTTTTATAAAAAGCAAAGGAATTGTATTCATAATTTTCAATTGCCTATATAAAAAAGCATTCGAGGTCAATTTCATACTACATACATACACTACTCAAAAAACCTATAAATTCATCTTGACTCTGTTCGGGTTTTGAATCATGTATGTTTTTTCATATAAACAATTGTGTTTGCGTATTAATTTTTCTTTAGTGATATTAAACGTTTGTTTTACCCAAAATCTCTGCCATATATTGCAAGTTGTTGTTATATTGATATCCGTAGTTTTTGGTATGTCAAATTACACGGCCTAGCGATTGATGAGCGTGGCATCAAAAATTCATGTTTGTGTATGACCTTGGATCCAATAACCTATTTTGTCTTCAAATTCATGTTGTTGACAGAACAACGAATCATGATCATCCCTAAATTGAAGATAAAACACAAGTATGAATGAGTATATCGATGCCAAAGTCGGTTTGCAGAAAAATTGTCAGTGAAGGCACTTGCCTCCACTTCTATAACCATGAAGGTTTCAAGTTGCGATGAAATCTTGTTTTGAAATGGGGCAAGTTGTTTGATAAAATGACTCAAAAAAGGCTGCGGGACAAAAGGGGCAAAGGAATTGACTTATGCTGCAGTTGGGCTTGAACAGTTGGTTTTTTAAGATACAATGATGTTATTTTGGGCCTGTTACTAAAAAAAATAAAAATTAAGAAAAGACTCCCAACTATTTTTTAATGGGGAAAAATTCTTCTTGTTCTTTCCGCTCACTATTCCCATTCTCTCTTTATGCCCTGCAATAGAGAAATTAGGTACAAAGTGTAAATTTTGTGTTTCGTACTATTTGTGTATGGATATGTTTATATTTATCTTCATTATTATTCACTTGATATTAGTGTTTTCTTGCTCCGAAGAAGGAAAATTTATAAGTCCATACCTCCAAAACACCACCCCCATGAGACACAAATCCACGTAGATGTTGGCATGCTCTTCAAGACATAGATGTTCATCCTTGTCCTGTTTTGTGAAATAAACTTTCTAGCAAGAATTGCACATAAGCTGCCCATCATAAACTCTTTTTTTTAACGTCTGCTCTCACCACGAGACACAAATTCATCATTTTTATGAAATTCCCTACCACAAAGGTAGTAGTGATATAGTTTAGAGTATGTGTGCTTTAATTCCACGTTTTCTTCTTTAAATTAGGGCATACATACTTTGAACTATACGAATACTATCTTTGTAGCAGGAATTTGACAAAAAAGAACGAATTTGAGTTTCATGGTAATGTACAAGGAAAGATAATCGAGAAAGGTAATTAGCATTTCATTAATAACATTGAACCCAACTTAAGGGCTGATCTGGCCTACATAGAAAGGGTAGGCTGGCCCTTTCGCATTGGTAGTGGGCTTAAAGAAGCAGAGGACCTGATGGGCCAATGTTAGAACTTGGCCCACAATATATAAAAGGCTCACTGCTGTTCTGTTGAAGTGCGTGATGCACCGGTACCGCGCATTTTAACAGAATGTTCGGTACACGTCAGAAAAATACGCCTCGAAGTGCGTGGCGTGGCGTCAGTTTCCACTTTTTTGGCATTTGTTTGTTTGTCTGACGAAGGATTGATAGACAAGTGTGTGACTCGGCAAATCACCATGTTTTTTTTTATTCACGTCGTCACTTTTTCACGTTTTTGCCGACAATTCAACATTAATGATTTGCGCACCATCCAAATATGACATGATAGAATTTTATCTCATCATATTTTTCACGTTTTTGCCAATAATTCAACATTTACACATAATTCATGATACGACATGATAGAATTTGATATCTCATTTTCAACCATTAGATCAAATTCTCTTATCTTCGTATCAATCCTTGGATCGAATTCTCTTATTTTCATCTTATCCCTTTAGTCTCATATCAGATATCATTAATTTTCTATAAATATCAAACCTATCTCTATCTTCAAAAATGACACATTACAGTTTTCCCACTGTTTGTATTTCAGGTCATTGACAGCTGAAATCACTGGTGGTGTTGTTTCCGTTTCTTTTTCTCTCTTCCTGTTAATTTTCTCTCTGCTTTGATCATTTTCAAGTTTTTCTCAGTAAACCCACTCACTTCTTCTCAGCCTCTCTATCTCTCCGTCTCTGCTACTTGTTATCACCTTCAATTCTCGCTCGAGGTACAGAGACCACTCTGATTTCTCAACCACAAAACGATTATAAGTACATGGTTTTTGCGACTTAGAGAAATCAAGTGTTTTCTTTTCTTCTTCTGTAGTTTCAGCAATGTCAATAATTGGGCGCAGAGGAATTCATTTCTTGCGTAAACTCAGTGCTGAAAATGTTCCCAGTGATTTGATAGAGAAGGGTCAAAGCCGACTTATAGATGCTTCTCTCACTCTCATTCGTGAGAGCGCAAAGCTCAGGGTACCTATTTTCCTTGTTCGGTAGTGTTTCATTTTCGATTTATGTGGATTCTTGGACATGGAATTGGTTTTGGTGAAATGGGTTCTTTTTGTTTCTGTGTAGGGAGAGCTTGTGCGTGCTTTAGGAGGCTCTGTAGCATCCACTTCTCTTTTGGGTGTTCCTCTTGGACATAACTCGTCGTTTCTTCAAGGGCCTGCTTTTGCTCCTCCTCGGATTAGAGAGGCAATCTGGTGTGGTAGCACCAACTCAACAACTGAAGAAGGTATGTAATCATCTAAAAACTATTAAATCTTTCTTTGGCTCTCAACAAACATTCAATTTTTTTTATTTGATCAAGATAAGTCGGTTTTTATTATTATTTAAAATTATCCCACAACCCAACAAGTGTTGTCACTTGAAATATAACATTGGTGGTCAATTCAGTTCCTCATCTTCTCAATCGTTTTATTAGCAGTTCATGTTATTAGTGAAACCAAACCAGTCTCAGAATTATCATCTATACATGTGTGTGCTCAGGTTGTTTAATGGGCACATTTTATATTCATGAAAGATCTGCAATTTAGTGAATTGCTTGTTGTTGATGACTTCTTTCATTTTTTCAAAATTTCATGTCATGGTGCATGAATTGAAGTCACTGAAACATGATGCTGGCAATGCAGGGAAAGAACTAAGAGACCCACGGGTGCTAACTGATGTTGGTGATATTCCTATCCAAGAAATTCGAGATTGTGGAGTCGAAGATGACAGACTGATGAATGTCGTAAGTGAGTCTGTCAAGCTAGTGATGGAACAGGTAGGTTGAAATTTCTAGAAGCTTCCAATTTAAAACTAATACAATGATTTATTTTAGGGGGAAAAAAATGCAATTTTAGAAGATTTCAGTGGAAAAACTAATTCTGTTGTTCTGTTTCCAAAACTGTCCTTGTTCTGTTGGTAGAGTAACTTGGGGCACTGTTAAATGACTTGGTACACTTAAAGTCATGCCCAGTTCACTGAAAACTGGAGGAAGTTCTCCTTTTTAATCACTTATCTGCTGCAGGCTTATGATTATATCTCACCGGTTATGCACTTCTCTGTTTTGGTAGAGATAAAATGCTCAGCTAGTTTGATAACTCTGAGATCAGCTTTTGCCATTTGATTATGTTATTTTCTGAAATTTGAATTTTTTTACCTCAATTCACCAATTGTTGATAGATCCATGTTGTTTTTCCTTGTTTATATATCGTTAGTGGGACTTGATGTGTTTCAAAAGCTTTAGTTTATCATGCTGAAATGAGTTTGAGCAGCAATTAGTTGAACTACAATATGTTCTATTCATTTGCGCATGACATGTAGTCATATTCCTTTCATAACCTTGAATTTTTTATCAGTATGACACAATTGCTTGTAATATTCTTATACTTTGAAACTCAGCTTTAGAAGTATACTTTGAAGCTGAGCTGGTACAATTCCTATTTTAAATTCTTAGATGTCGAGAAACCAGCCTGTAGTATGTACTATGATGCCATTTTCAGTCCTCAGATCCTATATTTCGTTTTCAATTAAAGACTTTGCTAGTTTAGTACAAACTGTTAAGACCTTTTCAGAAAATTTGATTATGACTGCACTAGGAATGGGAATCCTCTGCACTGATTAACAGTATCTATAACTACACTTCTTCAGAAATATAAAATTCTTCTCAACAAGATTCTAAATTTGAACCGTTCCTGAAATAATCATTAGTTCATTGGAATACTTTTGGTCAGTGTCGATTTTTTACCGAGAATTGTCATTTTTGTAAAATGTTAAATTCAGCATCTGCATTTGGCCAATTTCTCAAAATACTTATGTCATGTGGTTACTTTTCAAAAGACAGGAAAGTACTTCATTCGTTGAATTGCCAAATTTGTCAAACTAAAACCTCACAATTACCTTTCTTTACTGATGTTTTCAACTTCTATGAAAGGGGAAACCAGTTAGGACTTACCACTTTGTTGGAGATCCTCCTGCCAATTTGCGGGAATAATGTTTTACTAAGTGTCTAAGTTGTATAGAGGGTGTGAAAAATGGTGGAAAGGACCCTTAGTCATTGCATTTGTGGCAAAGGATTCCTCATAGTACCTCTGTTACCTTCATATTTGAGCCTTTACCTGCAATCCCAACTTTTTGTGTGCATGAATTTTTGAAACAGGGCAAAGCATTCCACATTGAAATTCATACGGGCACACTTCATATCATTTTGAAATTCAAACTCAGAGTGGTATACTGTACTGTGATGCATTACTTTGAAGATGTCAAAGAAAATGAAAAGTTAGTTGCCATCAGTGGGCAGCTACAATGTTCTGATGTCTTCAGTTATTTTGAATCTTCCATAAACCTAGCAGATATTTGGTTGAACTTCATTCTGGATAATTATCCGGGATATGTTCTTGTTTGTGCAAGTTGTTTCCTGGAAAGCTTCACAGATACTGAGAGTAAATGTTGTCCTTGGTTGGTTGCGACTTTTCATTCCAATGAATATATGTATACACCGGCTACCTTTTGGTTCTTTTTGGAAGCACCTAATCATTGTGGCCATGCCCTTTCAGGATCCACTGCGCCCATTAGTGTTAGGTGGTGACCACTCAATTTCTTATCCTGTTGTAAGAGCTGTCTCTGAGAAGCTTGGGGGACCTGTGGATATTCTTCATCTGGATGCCCATCCTGATATCTATGACGCCTTTGAAGGTAATGTATATTCACATGCGTCTTCTTTTGCTCGAATTATGGAAGGTGGTTATGCTCGGCGTCTTTTGCAGGTAAATTATTGTTTGTAAATACACTATGTATATTTCTCATGGCTTGCTTTCCCACTTAATTAGGAAAAAAGTATTAGTCAAATAACAAATTGATGAAAAGGGATTATTCACAAGCTTGTATATCTTTTTAGTTTCACATAACCTGGCTATCTATATGTATAATTGTTGATTTTCTGTAAAGCATATCATAGGATTTTACCATCACTTGTGGGAAATTTTGTAAATATTCTCAGCTGATATTCGCACTTTTATCCCTGCATTCGAAGATTATAATCTTTGGTGCACAAGGAAGAGTGGCTCATGGACAATATTCAAATGAACGTAGCCCCTTCTTAATGGATAACAATTGTATATACCATAGAAGATTTTATAAGCATTTGGTATTTCTAATCTTGGCATCAAGTATGTAAAACCTTGTGCAAAATGCAAATAATGGATTAATCACCCTATGTGACTTTCAAATGTACTTATTGCATCTCTGATTAAGTATAAACTTCCACTTGAGCTTTGCCGTTAGCAAAAGTAGCATTTTTAATGTTGTCCTCTGCCTAAAATATAGATGAAATCTTAGTTAATTCGAATGTGCTGTCACTTACTGTAACAAGTTTCATTCGACAAGTCTTTGTCATACTATGACCTATGCTACTTCTTTTTCTTCTCCTTTATATCTATTCATCATTAAACCTAATGTAGTTCTCATATGCTCTTGTGCTCTAATTAAGTTGAATGTCCTGTTTTAGTTGTCAGCATTTCAGTCAACTGATGATGTTGGTTGCTGAACTTTCAGGTTGGTATTAGATCAATCAACATAGAAGGGCGTGAACAAGGAAAACGATTTGGTGTTGAGCAATATGAAATGCGAACCTTTTCAAGAGACCGGCATTTTTTGGAAAACCTGGTCTCTCTCTCTCTCTCTCTCTCTCTCTCTCTCTCTCCCTGCCCCATGTGTATCTTTCTTTTTATATGTCTGCATGTACTTCTGGGAGTATTGAGAATAACAGTTAATAAATTTTTCTTTGGCAGAAATTGGGGGAAGGTGTGAAGGGCGTGTACATCTCGATAGATGTAGATTGCCTTGATCCTGCATTCGCTCCTGGAGTGTCACACTTTGAGCCAGGGGGTCTCTCCTTCCGTGATGTTCTCAACATACTCCACAACCTTCAAGGCGACATTGTTGCTGCAGATGTCGTTGAATTCAATCCCCAGCGTGACACTGTTGATGGGATGACTGCAATGGTAGCTGCTAAGCTGGTGAGAGAGTTGGCTGCAAAGATATCAAAATGATAAAATTATCAGGTGCCTTCCCTTGGTATACCTGGAGATAAGACCTTCCAGCATAACACAGATTTTTGCAGTTTCATCATCTGAAAGTGTTAAAACATAGCTGCAGTATGTAACTGAGAATTCATTTCCAGCCTGATATTTCAGTGGGGGCATCGGTGTGCTTAATATGTATTAATTTGTTTAATGAGAATAACTTGCAGAACTTGGTTTATTTTCAGTAGTACTAATTGTAAATTAATATAAATTACAGTTTATCTAAACAACCTTTATCAAATCTCAAATTCTAGTATAATAAGACATATTTACTTACTTACATATGTGAACCAAAAAATTCTTCAAGATCGAAAAAGTAAATTCTAGACTTTTCCCCCCCCAAAAAAAAAAAAAATAGAGCATGAAATTCAAAACTAAAAGAAAGAATAATGCTACTCTTACCACATTTGTATACCACATTCTCATCCCACCTTATGTGGCAGCTGAGGTGGACAGTCACATCAATTAAAATGATCTAGAGCATGAAATTCAAAACTAAAAGAAAGAATAATGCTACTCTTACCACATTTGTATACCACATTCTTATACCATCCTATGTAGAAGTTGAGGTGAACAAACACATTAATTAAAATTAATTAATATTTTATTTTCTTTTATGATTTATTTCAGTATTTGTTTTTCAAATTGTCATAATTAAAATACACTTCATTGATTTAATTGATGTGGCAATATAATATGGACATGCCACATCATGTGGGATAAAAATGTGATAAGTATAATTTCGTAATTTCATTCAACTTGGTTAATTACTATGAATTTAATGAAAAAGTGGGCCTAACATAATTTTTATGTATAATTGTGTTTTTGCTTGCTTGTGCTCAGAGCCTACCCGGATTATTTTTATATATATATTTCTTTTTATTGTGAACTCTTTATTAAGATAATATTTTCATAGGACATGTTATTAGAAATGGTAATACTTGGTTTAGTAGTAACACTCAAGTGAAATTAGACGAGCATTGATTAAAAAATTTCATTTGGGTTGGCTCGACCAAAAAGAAACGTGGCACAAAAAAGAAAAAAAAAACTTGATAAGAGGAAAAGAATTAATTTGCCCAATGAGATTAGGAAACTATATACACATATATATAGCGTGAGGCTTTGGTGAACACTAGCTACTGTGATTTAGGGTTTCCAAATTTTGCTATAATCTTTTCTCTTTTAGACAAGATGAAGTATGTTGGTGATCAGGCTTTCATGGAACACAGATGCGAGCGAGAGCCTCTTGTTGACGACTATGGTGGCCTCGCATTAGCAAGATTGGGATGATGAAGACAAGTTGGAGTGTAGTAAGCGAAAACTTCACCAAGGCTATCAAGAGTATCAAAACGAGGTCGGGTTTTGAAAAAGAACAAGTTGTTGACCAGTTCGAGGAGGTGCCGAGCCTTCTAAACGTTTTTTATTGTCTAGTTTATTCAATTCATTCATTAATTGTGATCAATGTAACACGAAAACTATTATCCAAATTTTCAAATGGCATAAATGTATACACTAATCAATTTGTGGTATTGAAAACAATTCAACTAGTTTTTGCCTTGAATCATCATCATGGCTTCCCATTTTGGGGCATATTATCTAAATTGTTTTGATGCCCAAATTAACGCATACACTAATCACTAAGCCTAAATAAACAAACAGCCCACTTTGTAATTAATTATGCTTCCTCACAAATCATAAATTTAGTAAGTAAGGCCAAGCCTCCTCTTAAAATTCCCTTTTCCACATGATGACCATGTGTATTATCTCAATTCGAATCCATGTGTGGGTTCACGCCCCTCTGCCTATTTTTGGTGTGCTCCTAAGTAGTCATGACTTCAAATTCCTATGATACTGTGTGTGTGAGTTTTCTCCCTTTACCCTGCTTAACTTTAAACAAAAAAAAGAAAAAAAGAAAAAAAGAAAAAAAGATTGAGTTAAAAGGAGGATAAAGCAACGGGTTATGAGTGTAAAAGCCATGGTTTTACTACTAAATTTTGATTGGATATAAAATAATGGGTATTAAGCTGCTAACAATATCTAAAGGGTTTTACACGAGAATCAGGTTGTTTGTTCAATCATAGCCATCTTACTAGCTTATAAATAACACGAGAATCAGGTTGTTTGTTCAATCATAATCAGTGAATAAAAATTACTTGTTCATTGATGAGTCGATTTTATATTATATATTTAACCTCATTCTTAGTATATTTTGGTTAATACTTTAGAAGAATTTTGATACTTTGAATTATATTTCCAATATAGGACTTTCGACTTCCTCTGGAGCAAAACATAATTAAATGGACGAATTTTGGAGTAATTCCAGTTGGAGGACGTACGTGAGTTACTTAGCTTGATCGTATCAAAATATCAGACTTTTCCACTAAGCGATGATTTCCTGGTGAATAAATGAAGGAGCGATGTGCAATGCTGGAATAGTGACGTTTTGGGCTTGTATTGCGTTTTTGGAGCCCAAGATGACACCCTTCTGGAGAAGTGTTCGAAATATTTTTATCTTTAAAATGAGCTATCTTGGGCCAGATTTTGAGGAGATTTGAGGCCAAAACGCGGCTGACCAGTTTGTTGGCAGATTCTCCTAATCCAATTTGGACTTTATTTCCTAGTCTTATTTTATTTTAACTTAGTTTCCTTGTGGGGATTAGGTAGCTAGATTTTAGGAGATATTTAAGCTCCTTTTCACAGAAATTTAGGAACTCCCTTTTGACTTCTTTTTGGCTTTTGGAGCAATTGCTAGGATTTTGGATTTTCACGACTTTCAGGTTCATTCTTATTCTTCTTAATGATATTTTCTTGGATTTCAATTATGAGTATGCCTAACTAAATCTCTTTTGCTAGGGCGAGGCCGTAAGCCTTAGCATGAATATGTAGTTTTATTAATTTGCTTATGAATGGATGCATGTTTGCTTTGAATTATTAATCACTGTGTTTAAAACTATCTATCTATTTTAATGACTGATCACTATTAGGATATCTAGACAAGTAATTTGATGCAATTTCTGTTGGAACATCACCCTGAAATTGAGGAGGGCTTCTTGTGATTAGTAATTGTAAGTTCACTTAAGGCGAACATCACGCTCTTAAGGGTTGCATGGTTTTTCAAAGGGTTTTCACAAAGCTTAATGAGTCTTGCATGTTTAGATTTGATCTGAACATCACAGACGGATTGCATGTTAGATATACGTTTTCGCTTGAACATCACAAGGAAAACATGCATTAGGAAAACCTAACCTTCAAAGCATATATGTGGAAATTCATAAGTAATTGATAGAATTGCATAGGATTGCGACGGTGTTGGCTAAACCCTAGTTTTCTCTAAATTCTTAGTCTTTAAAAAGAAATCGCTTTTCTTCTTTGCTGTTATTATTTCCCAACTTTCAGATTTCTTTTACTGTTAGTTAATCTTTTCAAATTCATAAACTTCAAATCTTTGATAAAATCTATTTTAGTTATTAATTAAGAGTTAGTTTAATTACAGATTAGTCAAACAATCTTTGGGGACAACGACCTTGCATGAGCATTTATACTACAATTACCTTGTATTCTTACAAGTATTTTCAGTGATTTTAACCCTGTTTGCGCAGGTACTAAAAATCCTATCATTCATATAAGAAAGAATTAACCATGTATGCTCGTCGAGAAGCACTTGCTCCTAGAACAAAAAGAATGACAATAGGGCAAAGACTAAGCAGCATCCATGCGCTCATCTTGTTATCCTTCCTGGGGATGACGTTTGTGGCAATGCTGTGTTTAATTTTCGGATTAATTCACTCTTTGATTTTTACCTAATGATGAGCAAGGTATCGGCTATTGCATCAGCTGGTCTAGTTTTATTTTCAGTTTTCAGAGTTGGTTAGGTTTGTTGGACCTTTATATTGTACAATTTTTGGGCTGCCTCTTGGTTTATTTGGTTTTAATAAATTTACTTTTTTTTAAATTACTTTTTAATTGAAAGACATTTGTGGCGTTTCTCATCCTAAGGTTAGAGCCATTATCTTATAATATTTGAATACTGTTATGTGATATAACTTGTGATAATGCAAGTGGATTAATTACCCATAAATTTATGTCCAGTACAAATACTTGGTTCTATCCATAGGTTATAAATTCATAACTCCAACTCCACCACTTACACTTTATTTTTTATAAAGACAAAGAAAAGGAAAATAGAAAAGAAAAAAAAAATTCACCAATTTTGATAAAAAGGTAGACAGAGTGTTTTCTAGGGCAAAAAAAAATATAAATTTATAAATAAACCAAATCCTAGACATATATTTATAAAAAAACTCAAACACTATTTAAACATAGAAACACACCCAAAATCAACAATTGTATATTTTTTGGGTGTGTTTATAAATGGGTTTTGAGTGTGTGTAATGATGGGTTTTGGGTGTGTTTATATGTTTAAATAGTGTTTGAGTTTTTTTATAATTTCAACCCCTATTTTGGGTGTTTTAGTGAAACTCCCTTAATTTAATGATGGTTATCAAAGAGTTATTTTTAGGTCACTAATTAAACGAGACTCATTAGTTGATACTATAAAATACAAGTAGTAACACTCAAGTGAAATAAGACATGCATTGTCAATAAAGATTGGTTCAATTGGTAAAGTCCTTGCACTGTGTGTAGCCTCATCAGTGTTTGAGTCTCGTTGCCAACAGTCCTTGTGGGTACGCGATCAGTAATTTCCTATATAAATCTATATAAGTAGTAGCTGACAGTTGGGTGCCACAAATAACTCTTTCCAGCTCAAGGTTGTGAGTCTATCGGATGCTGGTGGTGAGAGTAGCTAATCTCCCTTAAATTTTATTTTTTAAAATTTAAAAAAAAAAACAGTGCATTGATTTCGAAATAAATAAATAAATAAAAAAGACGCGCATTGATTTTTCATGTGGTTGGCTTGACAAAAAAGAAACCTGGCACAACAAAAAACTAAGAAAAAGAACAATCATAAAAGAGGAAAATAATTAATTTTTTCGGTATGGAAAGAAATTAATTCGAGTTCCGATGCTCCAACTTCTCTTATCATAAAGCAAAATGAAACACACAAGTGGATGTTTTGGTCCAAGTAAAATCAAGTGAGTACGTTTGAGCCATTTTTTCCACTTGATTTTCTCTCTGTTTTGATCATTTTCAAGTTTTTCTCACTTCTTCACAGCCTCTCTGTTTCTCTGATTTCTCAACCACAAAATGAATATTAGTACATGGGTTTTTGTGACAGCAATGTCAATCCGAGTTTAGCTGCTTCTCTCACTCTCATTCGTGAGAGGGCACAGCTCAAGGTACCTAATTTTTGGTTCATGTAGATTTTTTGGACTTGGAATTGGTTTTGGTGAAATGGGTTCTTTTTGTTTCTGTGTAGGGGGAACTTGTGCGTGCTTTAGGAGGCGTTCCTCCTCAGATTAGAGAGGCTATCTTGTGTGGTAGCACCAAGTCAACAACTGAAGAAGGTATCTAATTATCTAAAATAATACTAAATCTTTGGTTCAATTTTGAAGCAATTATTTATCTGTAGCAGTAGCTTTTTTTCAATTTTTGAAGCAATTATTTAACGGCTACATATATTTTTTTTTGGGTCTTTTGGAAGAACCTTTATATTGTGTCCATGCGAGTTCAGGATCTACTGCACCTTTTAGTGTTAGGTGGCGACCGCTTTCTTATCCTGTTGTAAGAGCTGTCTCCGATATTTTTTTTTTTTGGGGGGTGGGTGTGGGGACCTGGGGATATCTATAACGCCTTTGAAAGGTACTGAATATTCACATGCAGGTAAATTCTTATCTGTAAATACAGTTTCCACTTAGTTAGGAAATGGATATTAGTCCAAATTCATGAAAGGAAATGATATATGTTTTAGTTTCACTTATGTATGTATCTATCTATCTATATGTTTTAGTCCAAATTCTACATCCATCTATTTGTATCATTGCTGATTTTCTCTAATTATTTTTGTTTCTGTGTAGGGAGAACTTGTGCGTGCTTTAGGAAGCGCTGTAGCATCCACTTCTCTTTTGGGTGTTCCTCTTGGACATAACTCATCGTTTCTTCAAGGGCCTACTATACTGAGAGTAAAGGTGGTATACTATACGATGAATATAAGCATTTTTCTGATTTAGTCTTTCTAATATTGGCATTAAGTTTTGGCTTTGTCACCTTATATAACTTTCCATACATAGTTAATGCATCTCTGATTCTCAAGTATAAACTTCCACATGAGCTTTGGCGTTAGCAAAAGTAGCTAGCACTTTTTCTGTTGGCCTCTGTCTAAAATATAGATGAATCTTAGATAGTGCGAGTGTGTTGTCACTTACTATAACAAGTTCCATTCGACATGTATTTGTCATGCTAGTTATATGCTTTATTTTTTTCTTCTTCTCCTTTATATCTATTTAGCATTCAACCTAATCTAGTTCTCATATGCTAATTAAGTTGAATGTCCTGTTTTATTTTGCTATGCAGCATTAACAGTCAACCTGATCAACTTGGTTTGCTGAACTTTCAGGTTGGTATTAGATCAATCAACAAGGGCCTGAACAAGGAAAACGATCTGGTCTCTATCTCTCCGTCTCTGTTTCTCTCTTTTGTTCCTCCTTACTTTCCTATGCATATCCATCACTATTTGTGCGTCTTATGATTTTGACAAATAAGCAAATCATGAAACCATACAATCAAGGTCTGATAATTGCATAGCATCCATACTGAGAGTGAAAATTGCATGGCATCCATACTGAAAGTAACTCTTAAGAATTTTGTGTGTGACAGAAATTAAGGAAAGGTGTGAAGGCGTGTACATCTAGATAGATGTAGATGAGCCAGGGGGTCTCTCCTTCCGTGATGTTCTCAACATACTCCACAGCCTCCAAGGCGACGTTTTTGCCTGCAGATGTCCTTGAATTCAACCCGCAGCGCGACACTGTTGATGGGATGACTGCAATGGTAGCTGCTAAGCTGGTGATAGAGTTGACTGCAAAGATATAAAAATGATAAAATTATCGTATGTGCCTGCGTTTGGTACACCTGGATAGTAAATTATCATGTACCTGCATAACACAGGATTCTTGCACTTTCATTATCTGAAAGTGTTAAACATATAGCTGCAGTATGTAACTGAGAATTCATTTCCAGTTTCATTATCTTGGAAAAAGGAATTTTAAGAGGAGGCTTGCCCTTAATTACTAAATTGGTGATTTGTCAGGAAGCTTAATTCCTTATCCTGTTGTAAGAGCTCTCTCCGAGACGCTTGGGGGACCTGTGGATATTCTTCATCTGGATGCCCATCCTGATATCTATAAAGCCTTTGAAGGTAATGAATATTCACACGCATTATCTTTTGCTCGAATATGGAAGGTGGTTATGCTCGGCGGCTTTTGCAGGTAAATTCTTATCTGTAAATACACCGTATGTATATTCCTCATGGCTTTCTTTCCCCGCTTAATTAGGAAATAAATATTAGTCAAATAACAAATTGATGAAAAGGGATTATTAACAACCTTGTATATCTTTTTAGTTTCACAAAACCTGGCTATCTATATGTATCATTGTTGATTTTCTGTAAAGCGTCTCATGGGAAAATTTGTAAATATTCTCAGCTGATAATGTTATATACCATAGAAGATTTTATAAGCATTTGGTATTTCTAATCTTGGCATCAGGTATGTAAAACCTTATTCAAAATTCAAATAATGGATTAATCACCTTATATGACTTTCAAATATGTTATTGCATCTCTGATTAAGTTTAAACTTCCACTTGAGCTTTGCCGTTAGCAAAAGTAGCATTTTTTATTTGGCCTCTGCCTAAAATATGGATGAAATCTTAGTTAATATGAGTGTGCTGTCGCTTACTACAGCAAGTTTCATTCGACATGTCTTTGTCATCCTACGACCTATGCTACTTCTTTTTTCTTCTCCTTTATATCTATTCAGCATTTAACCTAATGTAGTTCTCATATGTTCTTGCGCTGTAAGTAAGTTGAATGTCCTGTTTTAGTTGTCAACCAGCATTTCAGCCAGCCTGCTGAATTTGGTTGCGGAATTTTTAGGTTGGTATTAGATCAATCAACAAAGAAGGGCGTGAACAAGGAAAATGATTTGGCGTTGAACAATATGAAATGCGAACCTTTTCACGAGATCGTCATTTTTTGGAAATGCTGGTCTCTCTTCTCCCTCCCTCCGTCCCTGTCCCATGTGTATCTTTGTGTTTATATTTCTGCATGTACGTATAACAGTACTGAGAGTAACTCTTAAGAAATTTGTGTTTGACAGAAATTAGGGGAAGGTGTGAAGGGCGGGTACATCTTGATAGATGTGGATTGCCTTGATCCTGCATTTGCTCCCGGAGTGTCACACATTGAGCCTGGGGTCTTTCCTTCCGTGATGTTCTCAACATATTCCACAGCCTCCAAGGCGACGTTGTTGCTGCAGATGTCATTGAATTCAACCCGCAGCGCGACACTGTTGATGGGATGACTGCAATGGTAGCTGCTAAGCTTGTGAGAGAGTTGACTGCGAAGATATCAAAATGAGGAAATTATCATGTGCCTTCCTTTGGTACACCTGGAGACTAAACCCAAAAATTCTTCAAGACTAATTTCTGAAAAATGAAAAAGTAAATTCTAGACTAATTTCCCAAAAAAAAAAAGAGCAAGAAATTTAAAACTAAAAGAAATCCATATTTAGTATTTAATAGAAAACTAAAAGAAACTTGGCACCAAAAAAAAAAAAAAAAACTTAATAAGAGGAAAATAATTGTATTTTGTTTCGGGTAATCCAAGAGAGTTTCTAAATAACTCCAACTTCTTGAAGCACAAAACACAAAGATGGGCCATTTGCGTTTGGGGACAGTGGCAAGTTAGGGTTAGAAAGTGCAATAGAATTAATTAGAATAAAATATTGGTTTTCCAAATGAGATTAGGAAACAGAAAACTATAAATACATATGTAGCCTGAGCCTTTTGTATACACTAGCTACTGTGATTTGGGGTTTCCAAAATTCCCTACAATCTCTTCTCTTTCAAACGATCGAGACCCTTCACTTCGCTGGCTACTTTCTCTTTCACTTCGCTAGCTACTTTCTCTTTCAGACAAGATGAAGGCTATGAAGGAACAGCGATGCGAGCGAGAGCCTCCTGTTGACGTTGACGTTGACGATGACGATGACGACTTTGCTGGACTCGCTTGCCCTCTCGACGACCTTGAAGCTGTCGTCATCCTTGAAAGTGAAACCACGACTTTCGATCCCTTCTTGTTCGACAACGTCAAACTTGATGACCACAACATGGCAATTCAAGAGAAGCCCAAGAAACCACCATCCCACGGCAAAGGGAAGAATTTGGAGACCCTCCGCTTGGTGCTATGCGCACCCCCTCCATCTTCTTGTCCACAAAACCCTACGGGGCCAACAAAATCTGATGCTCACCATCAACGGCAACACTGGGATGATGAAGAGAAGTTGGAGAATAGCAAGCGAAAGCTTCACCAAGGCTATCAAGAGTTCCAAAACAAGAGAAAGAAAATTCAACTTGTTGACGTCAAGAACTTGCCTTTGCCGTCTAAGCCTCAGCGAGGCCGGGTTTTGAGCGAGAACAAGCCGTTGATCAGTTCGAGGAAGTACCCAGAGCCTTATGATTTTTCGGAGAGCCAACAAAACCCTAAGGGGCTCACAAAATCTACTGATCATGATCTTCATCATCGGCAAGATTGGGATGATGAAGAGAAGTTGGAGACTAGTGTTCGAAAGCTTCACCAAGGCTATCAAGAGTTCCAAAACAAGCGGAAGAAAATTCAAGTTATCGACGTCAAGAACTTGCCTTTGCCGTCTAAGCCGGGACGAGGTCGGGTTTTGACAAAGAACAAGTTTCTGACTAGCTCCAGGAAGTGCCGAGCCTTCTGATTTCTTGGATATCAGATGTAAGTACCTGGTTTTTGAACCACAAAACGATAATAAGTACATGGTTTTTTAGGAGAGCTAGCACGTTTTTTATTCAATTCATTCTGTAATTGTGATTAGTTTATGTACAATTGTAATTCGAGTTTCTCTACTCCAACTTCTCTTGATCAGTTATGATTATAAAGCAAACTGAAACCCACAAAATACACGAGTGGGATATTTTAATTTGAGCGATTTTAAGTTTTTCTCACTTCTCTTCACAGCCTCTCTATCTCTCTGATTTCTTAACCACAAAATGATTATAAGTACGTGGGTTTTTGTGACAGCAATGCCAACCAATATTCCTAGTGCTTTGATAGACAGGGTCAGAGCCAAGTTATAGATGTTCCTCGTGCTAAAGGTACCTATTTTCCATGTTGGGTAGTGTTTAATTTTTGGACTTGGAAATTGTTTTGAGATATCCCTATTGTTTTTCCTTGTTTATACATTGTTAGTGTAACTTGATGTGCTTCAAAAGCTTTATGTTGTTACACTGGGCTGAGTTTGAGCAGCAATTAGTTGAACCACATGTAATGTATGTTCATTGCGCATGACATGCAGTCATACCCCTTTTATAACATTGAAAACTTTACCAGTATGACACCATACAACTGCTTGCTGGTATATTTCATATTTTAAATGCTTAGATGTCAAGTTCCCTTCGTGCAGTATGATGCCATTTTCAGGCCTCAGATTTGAAACAGGGATCAGGGTACCCTGTTCCCTGATTTCTCTAATGGATTTTGTCGAGTTTGACATTTGTATAAAAGCATAATCTTTGTGCTTTTTGGGCACCCAAAAGGAAACATTTCATGAAAAGCAGCAATCTTGCTCTTGAAAGTAGAATCTTGCCGTAGTTTGTTTTCTTATTTTACTATGATACAGGTTCCTTGGCTTGTCATGGAATTTGGGGCTACAAAATCAATGTTGATGTAATAAGTGGAGAGTCTTCTTCTTGTATTCAGTGTTAAATTATTCATTCAAATTTAGGGTACTGATTGCTCCGCTTCATTTCTTTTCTGTTCTTTTGTTCCATTTTCTTACTTTTACAATTGGTTGAGTGAAGAAACCTTTAGAGGAAAAATGTAAACAAAAGCTATTTTTGTAGGTGACCAAAGATGACTATCCGGTCATTTTTCAGGACAACTTCATTGGGGGCGAGGACAAGGTTAGTTCTACTTCTATATAATTTGGTTTCTGGGTGTTTTCAAGGAGCGAAGGGTTACGGACATAACTCTGCTGGAATTGCTTTCCTATGGACCTCAGAAAGAGGCAGGAAAGGTAATCAAATTTGGAGATTGTCCTGTTTTCATATTGATAAATAATATGCATGCATGGAAGGTAGAATATTGTCTAGGATGAAAATTCAGGTCGTTCATTCACATATCCATGTTGGAGGCCTATGCTTAGAAAAAAATAATAATAATAGATGGAAGAATTTTTTAGTGGAAGGTAGAAAAGGATGACTCCCTATGCATCATACTGCAGGAAACTTTAGTTAAGAAGTGATGCCATTTTCCTTTTAATTGGAAACTTCAGTGCCAACCTGTCAAGACCTTTTCAGGAAACTTCATAGTGCATCACTGGACTAGGAACGGGGAATCCGTTGTACTGATCATAACCACACTTTTCCCACAAACTTCCCCGTTCTTAGGTCCAACAATGGCAATACTGAGACCCCATGTCAGCATTTAGCCAATTTCTCATGAAGCTTATTCACTGAGAGAGAGAAAAATACTGCATCGATTAAATTGCCGAATTTACCAAACTAAAATTTCATAATTTCCTTTCTTTGTTGAAGTTTTCAACTGCCATGAAAGTGGAAACCGGTTAGGAGTTATCACCCTGTTGGGATCCTCCTGCCAATTTGTGGGAATAATGTTTACCAAGTGTCGAAGTTGTATAAGGGTTGTGAAAAATGGTGGAAAGAAGCCATAGTCATTGCATTGGGAAACGATTCCTCATGGTACCTCTTTTATCATCATCATCGTATATATGTGAGCCTAGCTGCAATCCCAACTTTTTGTGCTTCCCTCCTGGTGCATGGATTTTTGAAACTGGGCAAAACATTCCATCAGAGAAATATTCGAATTCAAACTCAGAGTGGTATACTATACTAAGAGTAATGTTGTCCTTTTTTGTTTCCTGGAAAGCATCACAGATATATTATTGAGAGTAAATGTTGTCCTTATTTGTTAGAGACTTTAAATTCCAATGAGTACATACATACACCTGCTACGTATACCTTTTGGATATTTTTGGAAGAACATTTATATTGTGTCCATGCCCTTTCGGGATCCACTGCGCCCATTAGTGTTAGGTGGCGACCACTCAATATCGTATCCTGTTGTAAGAGCTGTCTCCGAGAAGCTTGTGGGACCTGTGGATATCTATAAGGCCTTTGAAGGTAATGAATATTCACGTGCAGGTAAATTCTCATCTGTAAACACAGTTTCCAGTTAGTTTGGAAATGAATATTAGTCCAAATTCATGAAAGGAAATGATATCTGTTTTAGTTTCACATAACCTGGCTATCTATATGTATCATTGCTGATTTTCTCTAAAGCATCACTTTGTGAGAAAATTTATAAACATTCTTAACTGATAATATTTGCACCTTTTTTTCCCTGCATTCATAGACTATAATCTTTTGTGTAGGAGGCAGAGTGGCTCATGTACAGTATGCAAATGAACATAGTCCCATGGAGTGTGAAGCTTTTGATTCAAGATATTTGGCAGTTACTAGTTAGCCTCCTTGTGTGA
>NC_024130.1:14675738-14705552 GCF_000346735.1 Prunus mume
TGTAGGGAAGCTAATTTCTTAGCTGATGCTCTAGGTAACTTGGGCAATGGGATGTCTCCTCCTCATCTTTGGGAATTTGGCCTCCCTTTTTCTGTCGCTTCTGCTTTTTATTTCGACCTCTTTGGGCTTGCGTGCTCTAGTGGTTTTAGTTTGTAATTTTATTTTTCGCATAAAAATAAAAATAAAATTGATATGTGTCCATAGATATAACCATAATCAACTCTTTGCTTTGTGTTTCTGGAACAATAGTTATATCCACATATACATATCAAAAAGTAACGTAATCAAAAATTTTGTTAAGAGGAGTCAAGCTTAAATAATTATGATATTCACATTGTAACATTGGAAGGAATTATTTAACAACGCTAATGCCCAAAAAACCAAACCCCCATGCAAGATACCTAAAAGTCAAAAAGGAAAGCTAATAAATCATATTATGGAATCATTCATGGATGTATTTTAGTTATTTAAAAATATGATTTCTCATATACACATGATATCTAAATTATAGAATTTATAATACGACATAAAGAAGATGAAAAAAACCATTTTATGAGGTAATCAAGATGATATCGAGTTAAAACCCATTGTTCCATTCTATGCTTTAAATAATAGGTGAAGATATGTCTTGCAGATTCCAGACAACCAATTGTCTCTTTGTATCACTTGACATGTTCATCTACTTTTTGCAAGGAGGAAAGCTCGCGCGTTTTCTCTCTTCCCATGAAACATAAAAGCAGCAATAGGTGCAAAGGATACAAACAACAAAGATATATAAAGTACAACAATTATGTTGGAGCAATCAATTTTCTTTTCCTAAGTACCTCATAACGTAACATTATTTTGCGAATTAATTTACTAAACTTGGTGTTATATTGGACACAAGACAGGACGAGTCGCGATGGTCTAGAGGACAAATGGTCATGTCATCGCAAGCTTTTTTCCCTTATTCACATGTCACTTGAGATGAGAGACATAACAACATAATAAGACCCACACTGACTATCTTTGGGACAAATCCATTGTGCTGAGGGGCAAAAGTGGACTTGCCCTCCTGATACGGTTCTGTCCTCGGCAAGCCGGAGAAAGGAATTCAGCGACGGCCGGCACCAGTTTGTAGGCCAACCCCAGCAGTACCACCAGCAAAAGCAACAAGCACAAGATTAGATAGATCACAAGGTGGCAGGAAGAGGAGTGTGGAAAAAGCAGAAGCCACAAGAGTGAAGCAACTGAGATTGAACCAAACAGCATCATGGTGACGTGGCACCATTTATATATGTATGCATGACTCTGATCATGTTCATCACCAATAACACTAAGCTTCATAAGCAGCAGCAGTACCCCTAATAAGCTGAAGGCCAAGCAATATCCGAGGACTCTGGACAGAACAACCATCATGATGATCCGATGCGTTTTGAACAGATCTTCCTGTGCATACCTCATCTGCACCAACGTCAGGATCGTCGGAATGGTGAAGGCAAGAATAGTGTTGTTTTTGCCATGGTGACGCTTAGATGTCGTTGAAGCTTCAAGCAATGTTGGTGGTCTTGCTGCAAAGTTGATGAAGAAGAAGTGCTGATTGTTGATGAAATGCTGCCTGATGACGAAATTAGAACTGTGAGAATTGATGATATTATTCATCCCAATGTAAAAAGGATAAGTTGCCATATACTAGCTATTTTGGTGTTGCTAGACAGAATATATATAATATATGAAATGCGGAGAAAGAAGCTGCGTTTTGAGACTTGAAAGTTGCAAAGTACGCATTTATGTGGCACATAAAATGGGATCGGAATCTTCATGTGCAAATTTGATTACATCATCCCCACACAATGTGAGGCCCTACCCCACCCACCTGCAAGAATTTTTACCCTTGAAGACAATGAGGAACCATCCAAAATTTGCAATTAATTAATGCTTTATGGCGTAGTTGGATTGGTGACATCATAATGGGTCCTGCCATACATGGTTTATCAAGTAACTAAACTGAATAGGGTAACTCTCGTTTTTGCTATTTTTGACCAATAATACAATAACATGCGAAATAATTTTTTTACTTATTATTGTGTTATAAATCGAGAACAGTACCATCCTATTACAAGAAAGTTTTTTTTTTCCAATAATCTCTGATCTTATTGGATTGGCGGAAACCGGAGACGATGCTTCCTTTCCTCTCCTCCATATTCTTAGTTGGTAGTTTTGGACCATAAGCTTTTACGGTGTAACTTTAGTTTATGGTCAAAAGCTAGCTTTAATTTGTGATGTATGATGGTCAAGAGCTTTATTTATATGCATAGCTTTAATTTGTGATGTATGATGGTCAAGAGCTTTATTTATATGCATCTAAAAAAAGGTTTAGCAAAATTATGCATTTAGAATGGGTACATTTTTAGTCATTGAATTGATCTAATAGATTTTAACAATGAACGTCAGCAAAATTATGTTAGACTAAACTCACCCTTTATACTTTATCGTCATCACTTGTCCACCTCAATCTCCTCTAGAGGAGATTCCATTCATTCTCGCCAGTAGTCCAAGTTCCTTCTTCTGTGAAAATAACAATAATCAAACTAAACCGGTCACTAATTAATTGGATTGGTTTAGAATATTTACTGAAAAAACAACAGTCCATTCGAACGAACATATATATATATATATATATATAATTTTTTTTAATACCAATTACATGGTTGTTTTGTGAAAGAAGAGTTATGTACAATGGTTGTATGTAATAATTTATTTATCCTTCTCATTGTATATCCAAATTGTTTTGACTCTACTGCGTGGTAAAAAAAGAAAACATTTGTGACTGAAGCATCTCTGCTTCTCAAGTACATGATCAAGCCACCAGCAGCAGCATCATAATATTTGTTGTTGGAGTCAGGTCTGTTCGAAGTTTCATTTTATATGTCCATGTCATGGTATGATTTACCTAATGTTAATGAAATGGTGACGTCCAGGTACTACAAATTTATGGCGGTAATGTATATATCTGTAATGAAATGATTACGTGGCTAATATAGAATTTCACGTGGATATATCTATATACAATGATTTAGAATTTCACGCTATATATATTTATATATGGCACTGTCAATATAAAATTTCGTGTGGATGATAGCGGCAAATTGAACACGGGCTTAGCAGTAATCATACAGCAATTGAACATCAACGGCCCATTTGCTTCATTAAATTTGCGTAGCAAATGAATTGTTTTATGGTTAAATGGATAAAAAAGAAAATTATTGTGCCAAATGACTCATTTATCCAAAACACAATTTCCTTTTCTGAGAATCATTGGGTGGGTAGAATGGTATATTTACATACAAAAAAGGGTCAGTTTCTAAATAAAATAATTAGTCATTTTAATTTACATAAAATGTTGTTTCCGTTAGGGTAAGAAAGAAACCGTGTAGATATACAAAACCAGGTCCCTAGCTTTAGCCTTGTAATTGAACTGTGTGGTTTCCAAATTTCTATATGTTGAAAACAAAAAATTACATGACAAGGAAAGGGCCCAAGATAAAAGCCCAAGACAAGAAAGTGCCCCACGTCTGTTGGAGATGCAATGTTCAGTGGGCAACATTCCTTCTTTATCTCTGCCCACTCCATGATTCACCAACCATTTCTTCATGGCTATAAAAAGGCTCAAATGAAAAGCGAAAAAAAACGCCAGAGGCAAAAAGCAGAGGCGAGAAATCAGAAGGAGGAACGACGTGCTACTGAAATTGAAGGCAAGAAGCAAAAGGAGAAAATCCAAATTGCTGCAAAGAAGAAAGCGTCATGCTGTTGAAATTCTAATAGATTGTTTTGAAGCTTAAAAGTCAATTGGTATTCAATTAGGACTTTTAAATAATCAATATAAGTACATTGATATTCAATTATGATTTTTAAGTAGTCAATAAAAGTACTGTGGTATTAAAAAACTTATTGATTTTAAAGTATTTCATAAATGGAGTATTATGTGAGACCTTTAGGTGGATAATATAAAAGCCAAAAGTCACTTTTAGTCCCTGTAGTTTGGCACTTCAACCATTTTGACCATGTAGTTTCAATTTTATAAATTTTGCCATTGTAGTTTCATATTTGTAGCAATTCAAGGACATGTTAGTATTCTTACCAATTTCTTTAACCATGCAAAGGGGCAATTTCGTCAACCGAAAACCCTTGAATGTAAAAGCTTGTTTGAAATTCTCCCAATTTCATATTAGGGCTCGAAATTCAACCATTAATCCAATTTTTGAAGAACCCTAAACCCAAATGACCAATTTCAAGCACTAATATGAAATTAGGGGAGTTTCAGACGAGCTTTTATTCTCAAGGATTTTGGGTTGACGAAATTACCCCTTGCATCGTCAAAGAAATTGACAGGAATACTAACTTGTCCTTGAATTGCTACAAATATTAAACTACGTGGTCAAAATTGACGGAATTGAAACTATATGGTAAAAAGTGATTGAAATGCCAAACTACAAGTACCAAAAATGACTTTTAGCCGAATATAAATATCAAATCTCACCTTCACATGCCTGATTCTTATAACCCATGCACTGTCCCCAGCAAGAACTAATAAAAAAGAACCACCAACACACCAGACTAGGCATAAAAAACAAAACATACGTCTTCAGATTGGAAGCACGTCAAATCACCTAGCCTAACAAACTAATTCCTTGGGGGGGGGGGGGGCATGGGAGTCATCCTTTTGAAGGACAAAGACCAACAAAGTTGGGGGTCTGGCTGCCCAGACCTCCAAGTTATGAATGAGAAACTTGTTGAACAAATTCTAAAGATTGCAGTGAGAGTTGGTGTGGAATTTCAAGTGAAGTGGGTAGAGGATGAGAAGATTATGGTGGTGGTGAGAAAAGAAAAGGTGAAGGAGGCCATAGAGAAATGGCCAAGGGAGGAGAGAGAGAGCCAGAGAGTTAGCAGAGATGACAATATTGAAAGAAGAATCAGCACTATATGTATAACACATTACCTCCATTGAAGGGCACGTCAATAATTGACCAAAGCCAAATAAGAAAAAAAAAAAAAAAACACAAATGCATTGATTTTTCATTTAGTTGGCTTGACCAAAAAAAAAAACCTGTCACAACAAAATCTCGAAAAGAAAATAATTGGGCTAAGAGGGATTCATTTCTTGCAAAAAAATCAATGCGGAAGGGTTTAGGGCCTGAAGAAGGTATCTAATTATCTAAATAATACTAAATCCTTGGTTCTCCACAAACATTCAATTTTTTATTTGATCAAGATAAGTCAGTTTTGTTTAAAATAAAATAAAATAAAATAAATTTCACCACAATATAATATTTAGTGGTCAATTTGTGGGAATAATGTTTGTCAAGTGTCTAAGTTGCATAGGGGTTGTGAAAAATGGTGGAAAGAAGCCATAGTCATTGCATTTCCGGCAAAGGATTCCTCATGGTACCTATTTTTGAAACTGGAAAAAACATATATATTACTGAGAGTGAATGTGTCCATACCCTTTCAGGATCTACTGCACCCATTAGTGAGTAGTAAGCAAAAGCTTCACTAAGGCTATCAAGAGTACCAGAACAAGAAAAAGAAAATTCAAGTTCTTGACATGAAGAATTTGCCTTTGGAGCCTAAGCCGCAAGGAGGCCGGGGTTTGAGCAAGAATAAGCGGTTGAATTAATTCAAGGAAGTGTCAAGCCTTCTGATATCTTGAAGAGCTGTAGGCTATAGCTAGTGACGGATCCAGGAATTTTTCAGGGGAGGTGCAAGATTTAAAAGACTAAAAATTGCAAAGGACTCAAGCAAGGTCCAAGGTTCAAGTCTAATATCCATGTAGTTTGTTAAAAAAAAGGCTAAAAATTCAAAATTAATTTAGACAACCAAATGCCCTTAGAATTTTAACAATACTAATGTTATTCGTAATTAAAACAAATAAGAATTTTACGTGTATTACTAATTGATTACAGTCTGTATGGAATATCAATTAATATGAACAAAATCCATGTCAGTGACACAATTAGTTTACCAAAATTCATATCAAATATGAATAAAATTCATGTCAATTACTTAATTAATCTAACAAAAGTCAATACCAATTAATCTAACCAAAATTAATACCAATTAATCTAACCAAAAGCACATGTGATTTGGAGGTCAGAGATAAAAGTACACGTGATTAAAAGTTCTGGGTAATTTTTTGTGAATTTTTTGGCACACATATGAGTTTTTAATGAATTTTTTAAGTTAGGCCAATTAGAAATGGACATGTGTCAGCTTGCTATTGGACCATTTAAAAAAAATCAAAAGTGAGAAGCAGAGTCTTTCTTCTTCCTCGAAGAGCCTTTGCAACTCTAACTTTAATTCTAGAAAAACTTCGAAAATTCATAACTTTGGTTGTGGAGCTCCGATTGATGAACCGTTTTCTCCTACATGCTCGTGAGATCGAGCCCAACAATCTAAGGTAAATATTTAGAGTCTCACACAGCAGCAAACAAAACAACGTCTTTGAGGCATTTAGTCGAACAATTGGTGGGCAATAGCGAAGGGGCAAATTCTGACATCCTCAGGAAGTTTCCGGCGATGAGAGGTGCAGCTGCACCTCTTTGCTCCTCTGTGGATCCGCCAGTGGCTATAGCACAACCTTTCTTATTGTATACTTTATTCAATTAATTAATTAATTAATTTTGATTACTAATTAGTGATACAACAAAACATATAAGTTGTTGTTTCAGCATTAAAGGTTTCATTGGGGTCACAAGTGTGACTTTCAGCATTAAACGTTTCATCGAGGTCATTCAATGATTAATCACGTGCCAAAAAAAAAAACATGCAAGGAGGAAAAAGCTCGCGCCTTTACTCCCTTTCTATGAAACTGAAAAGCAAGCAATATATAGGTGCAAAATAAACAACAAAACTCATGTTCAAGCCATCCATTTTCTTTTTCTCAAGTAACTATAACGTTACACGTAACATGATTTGGTGAATTAATTTACTAAACTTGGCGGCGTTATATATTAGACACAAAACAGGACGAATCATGATCCAGAGGACAAATGGTCATCCCAAGCTTTCTTCCTTTTTCACATGTCACTTGAGATTGTTATCGAGATCCTAACTTAATTAAGATATTTATTTCCCAGTTTATTAGGATTATATTTTTTTCCTTTTTGTACAGATATTGTGTAATTAGGTTTTTATCTTGTTTCCTAGTTTGATCCTAATAGGGTTACATCTTTGTACTATAAATACCTTTTTTTAGATAATGAAATACAACCTAAAAAATATTCTATCCATATTGTTTGACTATGAGAGACACAACAACATAATAAGACCCAGATTGATTATCTTAGGGACAAATCCACTGTGATGAGGGGCAAAAGTGGACTTGCTCTCCTGACATGGTTCTGTCCTCGGCCAACCGGAGAAAGGAATTTAGCGACGGCCGGCACGAGTTTGGAGGCCAAGCCCAGCAGCACTAACAAGCTCAAGATTAGATAGATCACAAGGCGGCTGGAAGAGGAGTGTGGAAAAAGCAGAAGCCACAAGAGTGAAGCAACTGAGATTGAACCAAACAGCATCATGGTGACGTGGCACCATTTATATATGTATGCATGACTCTGATCATGTTCATCACTAATAACACTATGCTTCATAAGCACCAGCAGTACCCCTAATAAGCTGAAGGCCAAGCAATATGCGAGGACGCTGGAACAAACAACCATCATGATGATACGGTGCGTTCTGAACAGATCTTCTTGTGCATACCGCATCTGGACCAACGTCAGGATTGTAGGAATGGTGAAAGCAAGAATAGTGTTGTTTTTGCCATGGTGACGCTTAGATGTCGTTGAAGCTTCAAACAATGTTGTTGGTTGTGCTGCAAAGTTGACGAAGAAGAAGTGTTGATTGTGTATGAAGTGCTGCATGATGACGACATTAGAACTGTGAAGATTGATGACATTCATTCCAATGTAAAAAGGATAAGTTGCCAATGCCATATACTATAGCTATTTTGGTGTTGCTCAGACAGAATATATATATATATATATATATATTTATATATCTGTGTGTGTGTGTGGAGAAAGAGCTGGGTTTTGAGGCTTGAGTTTGTCTATATACGATGTTCATAGCCTTTGGCTTGTTCCTTCCTGGAATTTGCATTTACATTTTAAAAAACACACCCTCTAGAATGTGCCTGTCTGCGTATGTATATATTTCCAAGTCTTTTATTATTTTTTATTGGATATGACAGAAACGATGAAATTTAGATGAAATTTTAAAATTAACTAGCCCCTTGTTTTCTTTTTTCTTTTTTAATTTTATTTTTAGAATTAAGAAAAAATAACATGGGTAGTTATGTTCTATAAAAGTAGGACATATTATATGATTTTATTTTTATTTTTATTTTTTTAATATGAAAAAATGTGAATTTACCATATTATCCTCATTTAATTAATAATTTCAATTCTTAAAGTTAGAATTAACCAATGACATTTTCTGGTATTTTGAATGTTTCACCGTTCTTTGCCTTTTGCTTTATGTGTATAGATAAAAATGGATGAGGAAAAAAAGAAAAGCACCTTGGACGAGTTTTTTTTTTTTTTTTTTTTTTGGGTGGGTTGAGTTTACAAGAATGGGCATTCGTGCGGTTGCCTCTATAGGTCTTTATAATTAGGCTTATTCAAAAGGAACTGGTTGTGCTATTATTTGGTCCTTAAGGAACTTGATATTTTCTAGTTTGATTAGGAAAACTTCAATTTCAACTCAAAACCCCATCTTTGCTTTGTTTAACGTACAAAACACTAAAAGAACTAGATTAGCTTATTATAGGAAAGAACTAAGAACAAAAACTAAGTAAAGAGATGCTAAAAACTTTTGGAATTATGAACTTATCAGCAGGCATGAGAATATGTGCAGCGGGTAAGGAGTGATTTAATGGGAAGATCACTTTTGGGTGGGTTTGGGGTGCTCAGCGACAATGGATGGGTGGGGAGGGTAGGGGTCAAAGCTAATAGGAAGAGGGTGATGCTAGTGGTGTTTTCCACTAGAAAGAACATTAAAATACAGTTTTGCCCCTAAATGTGATAGAAAATGTAATGCAAGGACCAACGATGGTAATGGAAGTGAAGTTGAGTCAGTAATTTTGTATATTCAAGGAACAAAATGCAATTTGGGTACAAATTCAAGAACTATTGCATCTAAAAACTCTATAGAATTGTGCGGTCAAGCTTATTAGAATGGGCCTTTGTGCGTTTGCCTCTAATTGTAATTTTATTGATATTATATTACGTAGATAGAAGGAAATACATACCACTATCCATGCAACAAATAAACTATCCAAACACCCAAAAAAACAAGTAACAAAAGAAATTATACTTCCTTTCAAATCGAATAAATGAAAAAAATACTCCATCTAAACACAATTTTTTTAGGAGGTGTGAGAACACAAACAGATTAAATTTCATGTAGGTATTTCGGATAAAAACAAACAATTTTTTTGGCAAATATGTTAAATTTCTTGTAAGCATATTGCCTAAACGCAAACATTTTTTTATTATTTATTTTAATGAAAACACAAACACGTTAACTTTCCTGTAGGTACATAGAAGAGAAAATGGATGTGGAGCACAAGATAATTGAATTTCAAGATCGGATTATCACTAAAGAGCAAGAAAAGATTATGTGCTTGAAATCATCAAGACTATTTTTTTTTTCTTTTGTCAAAGAATTGTTAAGATTGTTAGGTTGATGGTATTGGCTTCAACCTGCAAGGTTCGTTTCGTTTCACATGACCATTAGGTTTAAAAAGTATATAAATGCAGGTTTTAGAAAATGAAATACTTAAAAGATTGATATAACTTGGTGTTTTGTTTTTATACATAAGATATAAAATTGTATGTGTAATTAAGCTATAAAAAATCAAAATGTTGTAAAAAAAAATTGACCATATGCACTTGAACTGTAATGAGTGTTGCTATTTCTACCAATGACTTATTTTCCCATTCACCTTATTTTTCCACCGACCATGTAAATTTCAAAAAATACAATCCTATCTTTTCACTCACTATTATTCCTAAAATAGTCTTCAATTGTTAAAGTAAAATAATAATAAAATAACATTTTAAACAAATAAAAAACTAAAACTAAAACTCTCTCGCCTTCTATCTCTCTCCCCCCCCTCCCTTTCTCCACGCAGCCCCACCCCCCACCTCTTCACCCTCCTTCTGAAGATTTAGCAAATAAAAAAAGTTAAAAAATTGACATTTTGAAGATTCAACCTTTTGTGGTAGAGCTCAAGTACATTGATTCTTTTTGTTAGCAGCACGTCCTCAGTTGTCTACTTTTCTGTATGACAACCTTGTAATAGACCTGTATATATAATATAGATTCGTTCTTCGTCTTGGTCCATTTAACCACGTTTCTAGTCTCAGCTCATTTGAAATGACATATCTGTAATCATATTATAACCAATTCCACCGTATAACATATTATACCATGTATTAGTTAATACTCGTGTTTTGAATTTTAAAATACCAGTTGTTGAACACAAAAAATTACATGACAAGGAAAGGGGCACAGGATAAAAGCCAGACGTGAAGGTTGATCTTTAAGGCTGCTGATTGTTTCTTCTAGAAATTAAAAAGGAGATATACTTTTTCTCTCCTAAAGGATGAGAAACCCATACCCTTCAGAGTGGTCTTTGTCCTAAATTGCTACTATCTCTCTCTCCCTGAACCCTCACACCATCATTAAACCTGTGCGCTCGAACTTGCTGTCATCATTACCAAGCCTGATTTTATTCTGGTCCTCCTCCTCTGTCTTTCAATCTTTATCGAGCTATGATCCCCCAAAGCTCTTTCCCCTCCTAGAGCAATCAAAGGCAGAATCTTTTCCACTTCCTTCTCTTGTGCCCTCCTTAGCTCCACACCTAAGAAGGGGCCTGTGTCGAATGTCCACCATGGAAGATGACTCGACACAACTCGTTATACAGCTTGAAGACAATCTTGGGTTGGGAGAGGTACGCAATGGAATCCCTCTCATTGGTGATTTCAATCCCTCTCATCTTGAAGACAAATGTAAAGCAGATGCTGCCAGTAGGGTTCTTGCGGAAGCAAAATCGATACCAGCGAAGTAAGTGGCGATTCTAGGATTCAAAACTCGGTTGGGCAAAACTTACATACTAAACTAGATGGTACGAGTGAATTTCATTAATAAACATAAAAATATATACCTAGTTAGGGGGACATAATGAGCCATACCCTCAAATGCATCTCTATCCATAAATAAAAGTTCAACAAAGCTAAAACTAAAACCAAAAGTAAATGCAATGCAATACAAAACATCACTATTTAAATCTAAAATTTAACCTGCGAGGCTTGAAACTCTTAAAAGATAGCCTATGAATAATATGTAGAAAGAATTTTATTCAAACATACAATAAAAAATCAAACAAATTTTCATAATAGCATAGGGTAAACGGCCGAAAACCCCCTGAACTATAACGCTTGTCGAAATGTCCACCCCAAATTATTTTTTCAGCCAATTTAGCCTTCAGATTATTTTAAATGGTCAATTTACCCCATGCCGTTAAGTTTTTAGCTTCCATCCAATTTTCTGTTAATTATAAGGGCAAGTTCGTTATTTTACAAGGACAATACCAAAAAATAATAAAGAAAATGTAAAATAATGATTTCTTCTCTCTTTCTTTTTCTTTGTTCTTTTTCCTTTTCCTTTTCCTTTTCCTTCCTCCTCTCTCTCTTTTCTTTCTTCTCCGTCTCTCTCCAGGTCTGCCCCAACCAAACCTAGAATGCGTTGGACACATGAACTTCATGGAGCCTTTGTGGAAGCTGTGAGACGTGACAGAATTGCATCTGCAACAGCTAACTCCGTATCTGCAGTTCTACGGATCACAGGAAGATTTGCTTTCCTCAAGAAGTGCTCAGTCAGACGGTAAAGCTGTGTCTACACAGCAGATGTTTATAACAAAGCCCAAACAACACTCACAATCAAATAAGAAGCAAACAATTGTGGCTTGTTTAGCAGAGCTTCTAATTATAGTATTTTAATTACATTAACCTCTAGGACAATAGGACAATAGTCCTTCCACCAAAACTCAAACGACTGATGGGGTGGTGTTTTGTTCGATCCTTCCGGTGGAAACCTAGTCCAGAACTTCTCTTTGGGATTGAAATCACTTGGCTTAAGAGCTTTCACTATCGAAGCATGCTTCCCAATAGAGTATCTAAAAACCAAAAACACCACAACATCAAACACCAGCCTCCATTGATAAAGAAAACCCATAAGCAAAAAATCACTCCACAACTTGTAAAATCGAAAAATCAGAAAAATCAGAAAAAGTACCTAATACCCAGTTGAAGATTGAGCATCAAATCGTAGTTCTTATGCCCGTTTGATATGGTCTGGCCAGGCTTCTTGGGCTTGCCAGAAAAAAAACAGGGACTTCGCTGGAACTCGACAAACCCATCTCGATCGAAACCTTTGCCGTTTATGTAGAACATCGAAGCCTCCCCATCATGCTCCCAGATACAAATCCTGGGAAAAGTCCTCTCCGCCAAGCCCCCTCTAGCCCCATCCACCGACGAAACGGAGCGTTTTCGCACCGTAATAGTCAGATTCTCAGCCCCAAAAGCCCCAATGTTGATCAAGCTCTGCCCGTTTCTCTTTTATTTTTTATTTTTTTAAAGTTTTGTAGTTTTAACAATTTAATTATTTTAAACTTAAATTTTTTAAATTTTAATTGAATTGTGAGTCACGTGCCTAACAAGTGACATTTAAACAGAAAAATGGATGAAATTGGATGAAAACTAACGGCAGGGGGTAAATTGACCATTTAAAATAGTCTGATGGTTAAATTGGCTGAAAAAATAATTCAGAGTGGACATTTCGAAAAGCGTTATAGTTCAGGGGGGTTTTCGGCTGTTTACCCTAATAGCATATCAACAATACCAAACTAAAATTTATAATTCATCCATAACTAAACCCTAGAATACTCAATTTTAACAAAATTCCAAATCAAAGCCATACAATAATTCATCCCTAATCAAAGCCCTAATTAATTTCAACAAAATCCCAAAATTAAAATTCATCCTTAATTCCTAAAATACTCAATTTTAAATTAAAACTATAATTAAGAATATATAGAAAATGAGAGAATGAGAATAATACTTCTTGTTGACAAAAGGAGAGGAGAATATATTGTTGCCAAATTGCCCACCCAAAATAATAGAAAATGTAGCTAATAGAGGGAGAATTTGACCCCAAAAAAAAAAAAAAAAAGAGGGAGAAATTTGTTGCTGTCGGGTAGCAAAGAGAGAGAGAGAGAGAGAAACAAGAAGTCTAATAGGCAAAAAAAGAAGGAGAGAGAAGATATGAGACCACCTGGATGGGCAACATATGTATATGTTTTGTTTTTAATTTTGTTTAATTTTTGGATGGAATTATAACACATGTTAGGTAATTTTTTTTAAAAAAATTTGGGTTGGGCATGCCCTGTGCATAGCACCGCCCATGGACTGAACCAAACACCTTTATGCCATACGACGCCAAAAATATGCATATGCATGACTTTGTGGACGAGGAAGATTGTGCCGTATAATTAGTACCCACAAACCGAAGGCCAAGCAATATGCAAGTGAGCTAGACACCACAAGTATGGTTGTGATAGGGTGTGTTTGGAACAGATCTTCAGCTGGATATCTGATCAGGCCCAACGTTAGCAGCAGCGGAATGATGAATGCAAAAATGACATGATGGTCAGATGTCCTAGGAGCAGCGGACATCACTTGTACTGCGACAAAAAACATTGACAAAACCTGCAGATTGACGACGTCCATGACTGAAAGAATTGATCATCCCGGCCAAGATAAATTACTGGTAAACTGAAATCCCAATCCTTAAAAAGAATGTTTTGGTTTTAGTCAGAGGAGACGAGGGAATATTGCAAGAAGAAGTAGTCATACTTGCTTTTATACTTGATTGATCATACAGCCAAGAACACATATGTACAAAATTAAGATTGGCAACTGCAGAGTTACTTATTCCAAAGGCTTTTGTAATTTCGTATCCAGACGAATTTTTGGATGCTCGGCCTATTTGTTTGTTTTTTAAGAAAAGTAAGCCAAAGGTTCTCAAAAAAAAAAAAAAAAAAAAAAAAGTCCCCCAATACACAGCCCAATAAGAGTAGGCTTCATTGGGCTTAACTAAGGTTTGGGTAGCAAATTTTAAATTAGGTAATTTATTTTATCCGAGAGTTCGGACTCTGTCCTGGGTTAGTAGTGGTCATCAGTTATGCATTGCTAAGCTAAATAATAAGAAGAATGTGGGAAACCCAACATTCAACCCAGAAGTTTATTGCTTGAACATAGATATATATATATACATATATATATATATATAGCTTCCATTGAGGGATCTCTTAAAGAAGTTTATTTAAGGGACATCCTTTGTAGGGCACACTCCGGATTGTATTTCACTAATCCAAACCGTCTATTTTGTAGATACTCATTCAAAGATCATCTCTACAAAAAATCACTTATTCAATTGAGTTATTGAAATTTTAGTATTTTCTTAAAGCATTGTGTTCATTGATTTTGTAGGACACAATTGGATGTTGAAATGGTTTTTAATTTCTCTAATTTTTTGCAAGGATGATCTATGAATACAGACTTAAAAAATAGATGGTTTGAATTGTTGAAAAAAATTTCATAGAAAACCCTAAAGGGTGTTCCTCAATTAAATTATTTGAAAAATCCCTCAATAAAAGGGGATTGATATATATATATATATATCAGTGTTTTCAAAGGCATGCTTTCGCGCACATCGGAGCGCGCTTCGTAACGAGGCGGCCGAAAAACGCCCGAGGCGGTCGGCTGTTTTGCGAGTTGCACATTTAGCGAGGGGAAGGGGTGAGGAGGCTTTACAAAGTGTTGCAAGGCGGAGCGAGGCGGAGCAAGGCGCGCGAGATCTGGACACTCTGAAATGGAAGGAATTTTCAACTTCTGCAAATTCGGTGCGGCTCTACGTGGAAGATGATATCGCGAGGAAGACGACTTTTTTTTTTTTAGGTTTTTACTAACGAAACAATGTTGTTTCGATTGAACTGTTTTAAAAAAAAAAAAAACTTAAAGTGAAACGACGTCGTTTCACTTAAAGTGTTTTGAAAAAAAAAGGCACGCTTTTTTTTTTTTTTTCTTCGCTTCCCTTTTTTCCCCCCACTTATTGCTTCCCTTCATCCAATATTCCTGCCTTTTCTATTTCCAGCCGTTTTCTACTTACATTTTTTTTTCTAAATTAATATATTAACACATGGAATACTATATATATATATATATGTATATATATTGTATAGTGCAACCCTAATTTCTACCCTTATTAAATATTTAATTATATTTAAAAGATTGTTATGGTTCAATAAAAATTAGTTGTACAATTTAATTGTATTGTATTATTCATAAATTTTTCTTATTAAAATAAATTAATGTTCAAAAGGCTTACACCTCAACGCTTCAAGGCTTACGTCTCGCATAGCTCTACTAAAAACGCCTCGTCTATACGCATCGCCTTTGAAAACATTGATATACGTCTCCTTCTGCTAAAAACGCCTCGCCTTACGTCTATTTTTGCAATGGAGTGTGTCTGCATGTAGTCTTTGGAATGGTTTGTATATATACAACTTTGATTTCTTCCTCTCGTATTTTGCAGAGTGTGTCTGCATGTAGTCTTTGGAAACTGTAGAGAGACTCTGAGTAATTCCTTTGATACTCGATACGAACAGAGAAGTGTAATTCCAAATGACCGAAAAGTGAGCAATTAATTTATCAGGAGAAAAAATAACCCCCGTGTCCTGATCTGTAGCCTGACGTTGGTTCTATTCTCTTCCTAACGTCTTCACCCTTCCATCTTCCATCAAATCTACCCATTCCCATTTCCATGTTGTTTCTGAGGCCTGGAGTTTTCTTAATAAAATTGAAATTGGGTCGAAGAATTCAGGGGTTTAATTGTCTACTCTTCTCCAAAAGCAAAGAAGATGAAGACTGATTCCACAAACGGACAAAAAAAAGACAAATAAATCAAAGAGAAAAAACGAGCCGAAAAGCTATTGAGAAAAATGCACGCATATTGCATAATATGAACAACTATTGAAAAAGCAACGTATCTGAATCTAGATAGCTCTTATTGTTTAGATACCTGAAGGTAAGCCATCTGAGTCTATCCATTAAATACAGATATCTGAAGGTAAGACCTTTTTGGCCTTCAAATGTGAAGTGTATAGATCATGACCGTTTCCTAAAGGATGGGTTCCACTGAATCCCAGCAAAGAACGGACCGGATCAAAACCATTGTGACTTTGACATATATAGACTTTGATTATTCCAAAGCTCGGTGGCTTAGTTATTCTTTCTTCTTTTTAACATTAGGGTTGCTCTGCTATTTCGTGGAATTTGCATGTTTGTCTGCTAAACATGTTTTGTTTTCACAACCTGTTGTGTGTAATCTAACTGCTGGTTGCTTTAGATTTGGTAGTCTTTTTCTTTTTGTTTTGTGGCTAATTGCTCAGCCGAACTCCCTTTGTCATGATCGAAGACAGGCCAAGATAGATTGTAGCCTGTGAAGATCCTTTAACTTCGTCAACAATTTCCTCCTGGTTGTGTTGTGTCCTTCTCCTTTACAAATAATAATTATTAGGGTAATTGAAACTAAAAATCTTGTATTACAATATATAATTTTCCCTTGCGATTAATTACTTGCCCTATACCAGTTAATACATAATTAGTTTTGTGTAATCACTAGCCCCATGCATTTAGTATTTGATCTCAGTTTGGCCTTAATTGTGATTTAGTATGGTCTATATATCTGTCAATAAAGATAAAAATTGTGTACATATTCTGAGATTTCGGAGGCCCATTGGAAAAATAATAAATGAGATGGCGCTTATTCTGTTAGTAAATAATTAAGGGTCCTTATTAGCATAAATACCTCTTTTTCTTTTATCACATTATTAGTCTTACTATACAATACAGAAGAAGAAAAAAAGTACAAATTTATCATATGGTGATATCATAAAGTTAATTTATATATCTGAAACTAATGACGAATTAAGTAGCAAGTTTCTTCGGCATGATGCAATCCCTTAGGGCTTGTTTGGTAGGGAGGACTAGACTAGACTAGAAAAATGCCTATATTTTATTTGCATTGAAGACATAATATGGATATATGTTGCCTAACTTGGAGGAAAGAATGGGGACTATCTATAAGAGGTTGATGAATAAAACTTATATCTCCTTAATCCCCTTGAAAATAGTGAGATTAGGAGGGATAAGTTTTAGTCATCAACCTCTTATGAATAGTCCTCCTTCATCCTCCAAGTTAGACAACAATATCCATATCATGTCTTGATTATATAACATGTAAGCATTTTGCTAGTCTAGTCCAGTCCAATCTAGTCCTCCCTAAAACTGAGGCCTTAACATACAAGATTATATATTGCGATGACACTTATTTTTCGTAAAGATAAGTTACTTCCATAATTTAGGCATAAAGGTCATCATCAAAGGAAAAAAAAAACATTAGGCCTAAAAGTCATCATAATGACCAATACAAACAACCACGTAGGGTTAATTCCATGTGCTCATATGAAACATGGCAGGTACTATTTAGTGTTGTATAGAGCTAGTAGAGATTGAAATATAGTTATTTGCCTCCACTCAATAGTTTCCCCATTCATTCAATTCTAGAAGAAAATTATATAATTAAAATGGAGAGGAAAGTGAGAGTAAACAACGGACACGCGGACTAACTGTCGATCCCTTTTTGCACATGCAAATTAGAACAGAGACACAAGAATATAATTATATTCTACGGGTGGAACTAGTATGACGGGACCCATGATTGATTACCCTAGGGACAAATTCACTGTGCTGAGCTGACGGGCAAAAGCGGGCTTGTCCTCCTGACACGGTTCTGTCCCCGGAGGAATGCTGGAGAAAGGAATTTAGTGACGGCTGGCCCCAGTTTGGGGGCCAACCCCAGCGCAGCAGCAAAAACAAGAAGCACAAGGTTAGGTAGAACAGAGGTGAGCAGGAAGAGGAGTGTGAAAAAAGCAGAAGCCACAAGAGTGAAGCAACTGAGAGTGAACCAAACAGCATCATGATGATTTGGCACCATTTGTATATGTATTCATAGCTATCAAATTCATCACTACTAATAATAGCAAGCTTCATAACTAGTCGTAGTAGCCCTAGCAAGATGAAAGCCAAGCAATATGCGAGGACGCTGGACAGAACAGCCATCATGATTATGGGGTGTGTTTTGAACAGATCCTCTTGTGCATATCGCAGCTGGACCAAAGTCAGGATTGTAGGAATGGTGAAGGCAAGAATATTATTCTTTTTGCCATGATGACGGCTAGATGTTGTTGAAGCTTGGAGCAATGTTGGTTGTTGCGCTGCAAAGTTTATGAACAACTGCTGATTGGTGATGAAGTAGTACTGCAAGCATACATTAGGCGTATTAGAACTGTGACGATTCATGATATAAAACTTATAAGTTGCCATGCTAGCTATTTTGGTTTGATATTAGGTTTATATGCAGAACGAAGCTTGTACTCCAGCATCATTGTGAACGTAATTTGATGACGCCAAACATACATGGGCAGCACTTACTCTAGATTTCACCATCTTTTATTTTATTTTATTTTAATAGTAAGTTTATCTTTTCCCTTGAAATTCATTTTTTCTTACCTACAACCCATCACGTTATTTTTTCTATAAATAAAACCCTGACTTTTATAAGAAAAACCCGGTGACTAGGATCCAACTAAGCCACTTACCTAATTAAGCTACAAATTTAATTTATGGTACTTTTTAAATTCCAAAAATACCCTCATTACAGTTTACCTTTCCTCAATTAATTGTGTTGATTTATTATTATACTATTGACTTTATTTTTCAACAGGTTTAGATTCGACATAATTAGATTGAGTTCTAAGATTTTTGAACTTCGAGTCATATTAGGAATTTCAGGTCCTTAAATATAAATTATTGAAAGGAAAAAAAAAAAACGGAATATAACAATAAAAATAAAATAATAATTAAAATACTGAAATAAAATAAATTATTGTAACTTCTGGTTCCAGTTAAAGAAAAATCAAAGAACTGCTAGTCTTTATTTGCTTTCTGAGAATTGTAGAACTCCAAATCCTTATATAGATATTATTGGATTGAGAATTAAGAGACTTCGGGTCTTTATTTAATTATATACGAATAAAAATGAAACCAAAGAAAGATCTAAGTACAAAGAAATTAAAATTAAAGTTAAAATATTGCAATAAAATAAATTGTTGAAACATTTAGTTCCAATGAAAAATGAATCAAAGAGATTCAGGTCTTCATTTGCCTTTTAAAACTTCAAGTCCACAAATATTTATAGTATAAGAATTAAAATCTAAAGATCTTCTGGCCCTTACATGATTGAATAAGAATTAAGGAACTTCTAGTTCTCCATTAATATTTATATTATAAGCATTGAAATCTAAGGATTTTTTGGCCCTTATATGATTGAATAAGAACTTAAGAATTTATAGTCCTCCATTAGTTGTATAAGAATAGATTCTTGAGTCTCTCACTTTGCTCCTTAATGAAAATCTTGGATTTCTGACAAATAGAAAAATATAGTTGAAATCTTGAATTTTTTTTTTAATATTCGGAAGCTTTTTAAATTTTCATATTTTAGCAAGCTAATAAATATCTATATCTCTTTTATAATAATGAAGTTGTAAACTTGTGTAGCCGAACTGATGGAGAAAATTCCATTAGAAGTTGATCCCCAAACAAATTTATAAATGCAATACAGAATATAACTTTTCAAGATTCCAAGTTCCATGAATAATATAATCTCAAACATTTTCATCTATTTAGAGATTTGAGCTTATCCAATTGAATGTCCAAAATTTTATATTTTTACCATTACCAATAATCCATCTCATTCATTCGAGTAAAATACAGTAAGTTTTACACAGGTTGAGTAATAATTTTTCATCCAAGCTTGCCATTGAAATTGAAAGCAAAGCATTGTTTGTTGACTAATTGTAATTTTCTAAGACAAAGACCACCAAGGTCTTTGTCATAATCGTGCCCGTAATTTCATAACTTCATGCCTAGATGGGCCCCACTTTACTCCCAACATTAATGTCGGTTGTCCCTAAATAGGTTGCATGTAAACACTAAGAATTTCTCCCGCCCCACCTCAAGAAATTTCTTCTCCAGAACCATATATACCGAAAGTTATAAGGAGGCCTCCCCCGTCGTTATTTGATGCCGTAAGTTTTTACATGAATTCAACTTTTGCTGTATTTTACGTTCCCACGCGAAGGCAGGTTTGGACCAGTGTGATCAAAGGGCCGCACTCAATTGTTTACTTATTTTTTGTACTATGCTGTTATGCATTTTTAATATATTATATGACGATATAGTATGTATTTGTCTATCTCTTGTTGCAACTGTGAACTTGCGATGATCAATTTTTAATTTTATTTTATTATATATATATATATATATATATGACCTAATTTAAGGATGATAGCAACTATTTTTGAAGTTTAGGAACAAAAATACAACTCTGGGTATAATTCAGTGACCATTACTATATAATATATTTGTGTTATGCAACTCTTGAATTTTGCTCTATTTATTGTTTGTTGTGCTTATTACATTATTTTTTGTTCATTTTACTATTCTTGGTGTTTTAAAATATATGCTTTGTTATGTACTTTGAATATTAAAATATTTTTTTCATTAGAGCTTGAAGTTTTAGCCCTCCAATCCTTGGCTAGCTATATATAGCTGAAATCCCAATTACAAGAGAAAACTCCTCCTACGTGAAGGTTGTGTATATGAGGGAAATAAATCCACATAGCTAATATACTAAGGTAGTGAACCTCACCTTATCATAACTAGCTTCAAGCAAGGTCCACTACGTACCTTTTACATACCACTTTTCATTGCCTAGATGCACAAAGGAACAACAAGAGTTTCAAGAGCGTGCGGAGGAGAAGTGACAAGCGAGGTGAGGATAAAGTGCAACCATGTTGTCATTTTTGTTTTCTTTTGTGAAAATTGAAATTGATAAATATATTGATGTGATAAGATGAGTTAGCGGGACATGCATTCTAAATTTCTAACGGTTACAAGAATATTAATATTAACCCTTCCTGCATTTCTTGTGCCTTCATATTATTTGGGCCAGCACAATGTTGTACATTGTAATTAGGATTGTCACTTGTTAGGAGCATCTTTGTTGAGAGCCTTCCAAATTCAATTGGGTTTATCTCACATTCATCCACTTTGTTGAGTTTATGGACGGCAATACCGCTAGAGAACAAATAAAACCCAAGTCTTTTTTTTTGGGTGAACAAAAGTTTAGGGGGGGAGAGGAGGCTACCTCATCACAAGGGCATGGCATACCAAGGTCTCTTTGAAGACTTACAGATGGGGTCTTAGCCCCTTTTTTGGTTTTTACATATTACGCCACCAAGAGGGATTGTCGGTAATGAGACTCGAACCTAGGTCTTAATAGCAAGAGAACAATCTTTACCAATTTAACCAACCCTCGTTGACTACACCCAAATCTATTGAAATTACAAATAAACATAGAAGCAGTAATAGGTGCAAAAAATATTGTTTTACTCTTATTGCCCTTCCAATACATGCATGCAACTCTTGAATTTTGCTCTATTTTCTTGTTTGTTTTGGTTATTAAACTATCTTTTGTTCATTTTACCATTCTTGGTGTTCTAAAATATATGCCTTTGTTATGTACTTTGAACATTAAAATATTTTTTTCATTAGAGTTTGAAGTTTTAGCCCTCCAAATTATAGATTTTAACTCCATTCCTGACAAGCTATATATAGCTGAAATCCCAATCACAAGAGAAAACTCCTCCTACGTGAAGGTTGTATATATGGGAAATAAATCCACATTGCTAATATACAATGAACCTCACCTTGTCATAACTAGATAACCAATAATGCTCAACTGGAAGCTATGTGGGTAGCTTCACTACCTTACTTTACATGCCACTTTTCTTTACCTGGATGTACAAAGGAACTAGTTTCAAGAGCGTGTGGAGGAGAAGCGAGGTGGAAGGATAAAGTGCAACCATTTTGTCTTTTTTGTTTTCTTTTGTGAAAATTGAAATGGATAAATATTTTGATGAGATGAGTTACCCGTTAAAGATCTAAATTTTTAACGGGTTGGGACTAAAATTGACCCAATCCAATTTATATCGACCCTTACATTGTAATTGCAATTGTCACTTTGTTGGGAGCCTTTTAAATTCAATTGGGTTATTATCTCACATTCATCCACTTTGTTGAGATTATGGACAGCAATACTGCTAGAGAACAAATAAAATCCAAGTCTTTTGAAATTACAGCAAGAGTTCTATAGTGATGGCTTTATATATGGCCCTTAGGTGATGCCTTATTTCTTAATCGTTGAATCAAACTGATTAGTTGTTGGATCAAATTAGTTAAACGTTAGAACAAAATCATGACCACCTGTTCATACACTCGCATTCTTGGATAAAATTATTCTTTCATTTTACACTTAATTATATTCATAGCAACCAACCATATATTAACGTAAAGACCTACCATTTTGGTAGCAAAGTACTTGTCAGAAAAGCCTTGTATACAAAATATTGTAGTATACAAGGGCCACATACCAATCACATTATCTCTTTTGTGAAATAAAAGTTGTAGAAAAGCATCTATGCAATAATTCAGTCTTGATGATGAACTTTTTTTTGGGTCTGAAGTCTTGATGATGACTTTAAGTTCGGTTATTAGCCAAACCTGTCAAATGCATGCCGGCCAAACACAAGTAGAAATTCAACGTGACCCGCGTGTATGTAAGTCATCTTGACCCACGTGTAAGTCATCGTCATGACTGTTGGGGAAGCCCGTTGTGCCACGTAATTTGAATAAAACAAATTTATTTTAAAAAATTCATAAAAAAAGAAAATTAATAATAATAAAAAGTATGCAACTTCCACCCTTCCCCCTCCCTCTTCCTATGCTCTCTCTCTCTAAAAAATATGGAATACGAGTTGGGTGCCTTTCCCCTCAGTTTTTTTCTTCTTCTTTTAGATCCCCTCTCCTCCTCTCCCCCACTACCTAGCCATCATTGCACCCCATCATCACAAGAGTTCTCACGTACTCTAGATGGAAAAAAATGCATAGAATAAAAAAACCAAATCCCTAATTAATTATAGAAAGGACAAAACTCCAATGAATCTGCATTTGTATTTCATTATTCACTGGGCATGGCGAGTGGGTAATTGAGGGTGGAGTGGAGTGGAGTGGGCACTGGGTCCAAGGTGGCATTGAAGATGGTGTTGGTAAAATATAAAGATAATTACTATATGTACAGAATTTTAAAAACAAAACTTCACTATAAATTAGAAATAAATATAAGAAAATAACGATAAGGAAAATTTTAAGAATACTTTATAGATGATCGATAAGGGCTGAATAAGGAATTTTTCAACGGGTGGGCTTACTAAAGTTATTAGCTTAAAATTTAATGATTTTTTTTTTTTTTTGTATTTCCAATTTCTATAGTCTTTCTAGAAATAAAAGTAAACATTAAATCATATGAGCCAAGCTAGTTCATAGCTCCATAAACTAATTTCAATAAGTTTTAACATAAATCAAATAGGGTTTAACACCATAGTAGATTGAACATCCAAGGTTTTTTTACCTAGATTGACCTTAGGTTCTTTCATACATTCATATCATACATGTAAAGTTGTTTTATGTAAAAATATTGATTAAGTATGAAAAATGGGTTTCCAAAATAATCATTTTCTCAAGATAATTTTTGGCGGCTTTTATTCCTCACACATCAAATAAGAAAACTTGATTTTATGGGATTTTAGTATAAAGTATATATTGACTTAATGAGCCATAATTTTTAGCCTAAATTGTATTTTGAACTAAAACCGATTTTTCATATTTTGATTTTGTGGAAATTTGATTTTCTAGTATTTTTATTTGAATCCAAATGGGGGGAACCATTGTAGCCCTTAGTGTGGTTCCGCCCATGATGATCGAGTCTAGAACTTGGTTCTATCTCCTTAAAATGAAATTGTCTTCTCACATGTGCTTTTAGGATTACAACGATCGACTTCTTGTTGAAGGATTATTGAAAAATAGAAACAAATAAAAATAGAATCCAACATAATAATATTCATTGATTGACATGACATTACCACATTAGCTGCCACATAAGATGATCAGTTAATGCGGTCAATCTTGTGTGTCTAAATAGCATTACTGTTAATATATAGATAAATTGAGGTCTAGAAAGGTTAAGGAGGTCAGCCCTATCCAAAAAAGAGTATACTACACTTATCAATTTTTTATTCCACATTTCTATACTACATGATATAGGATATACATATCATATGCCACATCAATTAAATGAATGAAGTGTATTTTAATAAATAAAATTAGAAAAATAAAAACTAATATTTTACATAATGTGGTATATACACATTAGCTGCCACATCATGAGGTATACAATTATGGTAAGACTAATATTATTCCCAAAAAATAATAGTTAAGGATGTCGGTGCCCCCTTATCTTCCACAACTGACCTAATCTATCGATAGACTTAAATTATGATTGGATTTCGGCTTGTGGGGTTCTCAAATGTGCCCGACCATAATTACTTTTGTATACAGTGGTTGTGGGTAATCACTTTTGTATAAATAATTAGATATATACCTCTTTTTCTTTTATCACATTATTAGTCTTACAAGACAATACATAAGAAGAAAAAAAAGTACAAATTATATCTGAAACTAATGGTAAATTAAATAGCAAGTTTCTTCGGCATGATTGATTACCTTAGGGACAAATTCACTGTGCTGAGTTGGGGGCAACAGTGGACTTGTCCTCTTGACACGGTTCTGTCCTCGATTGAATGCCAGAGAAAGGAATTTAGTGATGACCGACAACAGTTTGGAGGCCAATCCCAGCAGCAGCAGCAAAAACAAGAAGCAGAAGGTTAGGTAGAGCAGAGGTAGGCAGGAAGAGGAGTGTGGAAAATGTTGAAAAGTAAATTGCTCACTAACTTCTCATTAGTGAATGGTTTACTTAGCATAGTTGATTTCCTTTATTTTTAGCTGAGAGAGAATTATGTAAGCTTGAGCTCATATGCCAAGTGTAAGGTCTTAGATCAGGTTGTTATTTGCCAACGGCTCACATGCCCTGTACTGCCATGTGTCATAATCACATTGGCTCTTGTATTTGAATGGTGATGATTACTGATGTAAGAAATGAATGAAAAAGGCATGATCTCTGCAACGAAAAGGAGGTTGCTGAGAGGATTTTTTTTTCTTCTTTAAGCTGAACCTTTCTTTCTTCTTTTTTTGATACTTCTCTGCTCCCTTTGAAATCCAAATCTCAACATGGTATCAAGAGCAAAGGTTGGATCTGAATAGTGGGCGTTGAAGCTGTGTGGGGTGAGCTTGGAAATCCGATGAGAAATTTCTGACTCAGTTCATTGATTCTAGTCTCAGATGACTGGGTCAGGTGGGAGTGATCTTAGAGCCCCAATATTCAATGGGGAAAACTATGAGTTTTGGAATATTCGAATGAGAACGATTTTCAAATCTCATGGAATCTGGGATTTAGTTGAAAAGGGGTTTCAAATTCCAGATTAGAAAGGGAAGAAGGTGGATGATGTAGGGTCATCGGATTCTGGGAAGAAAGCTCTATTAATGAAGGATGCTAAGGCACTGGGGATTATCCAAGGGGCTGTCTCAAATGATATTTTTCCCAGAATCTCAAATGAAGAAACCTGAAAGGGTGCTTGGGATATTCTGTATCAAGAGTTTCATGGTGATAAACAAGTGAGATCCATCAAGTTACAGGGTCTGCGCAGAGATTTTGAGTACACAAGGATGAAGGATGATGAAACCTTGTTTGTGTATCTCACACATTTACTTGAGTTGGTGAATCAAATGAAGGGCTATGGAGAAAATTTACCCGGAGAACGTTTGTTCAGAAACTGCTCATAAGCTTGACCAAAGATTTTGATCTAGTCTGTTATGTAATTAAGCAAACTAAAAGCATTGAAACCATTGAAATACTACTGAGAATATGCACAGCGCCTATATAGGCATGCTGAGAATACTACTGAGAAAGCCTTCAGTAGTATGAGTGTGAATCAAAATGGATCTCAGTCAAATCTTGGTTTCAGTAACAACAAATCCAAGAAGAACTGGAAATCAAAGGATAATAAATGGGATTCTAAACCTCAAAGTTATGCCAATCAAGGGGAAAACATAGTCAAGGAGAAAAATCAGATCAAGCTAAAGGGAAATGCAAGCATTGTGATAAGCTTCACTATGGAGAATGCTGGTTTAAAAGAAAGTCAAAGTGCTATGGGTGCAATCGTTTTGGGCATGTCATTAAAGACTGTGAATCAAAGAAGACTGAGAGACTTGCAAACTTGGCTAGTAAGGTAACAGAACCTGCAACTATGTTTTATGCTTGTTATTCTGCTACTATTGGAAGAAATGTGAATGTTTGGTATGTTGACAGTGCATGTAGTAACCATATGACTGCCCATGAGTCTTTGCTTATTGATATAGATAGAAGTGTGAACTGTAAAGTTAAGATGGGTACTGGTGATTTAGTACAATCAATAGGCAAAGGTACTTTGGCTATAGATGTGCAAGGTGTTACTAGGTACATTAGAGAAGTTATAATTGTACCTAGTTTGGATGAGAATCTGTTGAGTATAGGACAGATGATAGAACATGGGCATTGGTTGGTGTTTGGTAATAATGAGGTTGACATTTATGAAGATAAGCATATGAAAAAGCTGATTGCAAGAGTTCAAATGAAAGGGAACATATGTTTTCCCTTAGACCTCAAATATGTCAATCCTCCCATAGCAAATAGAGCAACTCTGGAAGAATCATCCTGGTTATGGCATAGAAGATATGGACACCTAAACTACACTAGCTTAATGCTACTACAAGAGAGAGACATGGTGTAGGGCTTACCTAAACTACAAGAATATGAGAAAGTTTGTGCTGGTTGTGCTATAGGCAAAAGTCACAGGAGCTCATTTGATAAAGAAAAGACATGGAGAGAGACTCAACCGCTTGAATTGATTCACTCAGATATATGTGGTCCAATGCAGGCTACTACTCTTGGATGGAAGAGATATTTTCTCACCTTTATTGATGATCACACGAGAATGTGTTGGGTGTTTTTCTTACAGCACAAGTCTCAAGCATTCAACATTTTCAAACGGTTCAAAAGCATGGTTGAGCTGCATAGTGGTTATCAAATTAAAAAGCTAAGAAGTGATAGGGGAGGAGAATATACCTCACTGGAATTTTCAAAGTTCTGTGAAAAGTTGGGTTTAGAAAGACAGTTGACTATAGCTTACTCTCCACAACATAATGGTGTTGCAGAGAGAAAGAATCGTACAGTGGTAGAGATGGCAAAAACCATGATGCATGAGAAGCAGATTCCATTGAAGTTTTTGGCAAAAGCTGTGAACATAGCTATTTATCTACAGAATCGAAGTCCAACAAGTGCTTTGGACAACACAACACCATTGGAGAAGTTTAGTGGGAGAAAACCAGGTGTCAAACACTTGAGAATATTTGGCTTATTGTGCTACATTCATATTCCTTCTCAAAAAAGACACAAACGAGAGGAAACTGGAATGAAGGGAGTATTTCTTGGATATGGAATTTGTGAAAAGGGGTATAAAGTTTTTAACTTAGAAACTAAAAAGATTGAACTCTCAAGGAGTGTTATCTTTGATGAGAAAGCAATGTGGAATTGGGAGTTGAATGAAGTAGTACAAGTAACTATTCCATGGAATGATGAAGAAAGTCCGAGAATATCAAAAATTGGCTCATGTTCTAATGAATCACTTCAGTCTGTTCAATCTCCACAGAGATCGCAAGTGGTTAATAACCTGCAAACCATTATGGAGTCAGCTACACATGATTCATCCGTTTCAATCTCTGAAATTTTTGATCATACTCCACAAAAATGGAAGAACTTAAGTGAGGTCGATGCTCAATGCAAATGAGCATTATTGAAACTGAAAGTTACAATGAAGCAGCCAAAGATGTAGCTTGGAACAAGGCTATGACTGAAGAGATATCAATGATAGAGAAGAATTCCACTTGGGAATTGGTTGACAGACCAAGCAGCAAACCAATTGTGGGAGTGAAGTGGATATATAAAACAAAACTAAACTTTGATGACTCCATTCAAAAACACAAGGTAAGACTTGTAGCCAAGGGTTACACACAGAAACCAAGGATTGATTTCAATGAAACCTTTGCTCCAGTAGCAAGGTTAGACATTATTAGAACTCTCATTGCACTAGCTGCACAGAAAGGTTGGAAATTGTGTCAATTGGATGTCAAATCAGCTTTTTGAATGGCATTCTTGAAAAGGAAGTTTATGTCGATCAACTTGAAGGTTTTGTGGTTAAAGGAGCTGAAGATAAAGTGTACAGATTAAGAAAAGCTCTCTATGGACTCAAACAGGCTGGGCTTGGTTTAGTGAAATTGACACTTACTTAACTGAGTGTGGTTTCCACAGAAGTCCAAGTGAAGCAACTCTCTATGTGAGAGCCAAAGAAGGTGTTGGAACACTAACTGTGTCAATCTATGTAGATGACATAGTGTATACTGGAAGTAGTGATGAAATGATGGAAGAATTCAAGGCTGAGATGATGTGTAAGTATGAAATGCTAGACTTAGGCCTTCTCCACCATTTCCTTGGCATGGGAGTAACACAAACTGAAGGGATCATACACCAGAAGAAGTATGCTCTCACTCTTTTAGATAAATTTGGGCTCAAAGATTGCAAGTCAGTGAGCACTCCTTTGGTTGCCACTGATAAATTACTAAGGGAGGATGGAAGTGAAGCTGCAGATGAAAGCTTGTACAGGAAAATTGTTGGAAGCCTCTTATACTTAACTGCAACTAGGCCTGACATTATGTTTTCTGCTAGCCTACTTGCAAGGTTCATGCACAATCCTTCTAAGAAGCACTATGGATCTGCCAAACGAGTTCTAAGGTACATACAAGGAACAATTGACTATGGAATTGAGTATGCAGCTAGAAAATCTGCATTATTGATAGGTTACTGTGATAGTGACTGGAGTGGATATGAAGAAGACATGAAAAGCACCTCAGGATATGCTTTTTCATTTGGAAGTTGTGTATTTTCATGGGCCTCAGTTAAGCAACATAGTGTACCACTTTCTACTGCAAAAGCAGAGTATGTGAGTGCAGCTGAAGCAACCTCATAGGCCATTTGGCTCAAATTTGTGCTTGAAGACTTTGGAGAAGAACAAGCCACGGCTACTACTCTATTATGTGACAACACTTCAGCTATAACCATGTCTAAAAATCCAGTTTTTCATCAAAGAAGTAAGCATATTCATAGGAAGTTTCATTTCATCAGAGATGCAATTCAAGATGGTGAGATTGAATTGGTTTACTGCAAAGGTGAAGAACAAATTGCTGACATTTTTACCAAGGCTCTCTCCAAGGACAGATTCAGTTATTTGAGAAGTTTACCTGGTGTGAAATCAGTTAGCAATTTAGAAGGGAGTGTTGAAAAGTAAATTGCTCACTAATTTCTCATTAGTGAATGGTTTACTTAGCATAGTTGACTTCCTTTATTTTTAGCTGAGTGAGAATTATGTAAGCTTGAGCTCATATGGTGGGATTAGTTGGATCTATTGAACAGATGTTCTAGTTT
>NC_024130.1:14705652-14719004 GCF_000346735.1 Prunus mume
TATATTATATAATTTTAAAAAAAGGTCAAAGTTTCACCATTCTAAAAAAAGGTCAAACCCTTTTGGTATTTAAGAACTTGCTAATTTCGATGAATTTTTTTTGCGTTTATTGTCTGTATCTTCTTGCGTTTAATTCTTTTGAGACTGGATATGCTCGGTTGATTATGGTGTAAACAAAGAGTGTGAGGAGAAGCGAGGTGAAAGGATAAAGTGCAACCATTTTGGCTTTTTTGTTTTCTTTTGTGAAAATTGAAATTGACAAATATTTTCATGTGATGAGATGAGTTAACCGAAGATGCAGTCTATATTTTTAACAGGTTGGACTAAAATCGACCCAATCCAATCCATGCCCACCCATACATTGTAATTGGAATTATCACTTGTTGGGAGCCTTTTGAATTCAAATGGGTTATTATCTCACTTTGTTGAGATTATGGATGGCAATACCGCTAAAGAACAAATAAAACCTAAGTCTTTTGAAATTACACATATGCATAGAAGCATCATTAAGTACAACGTTATTTCTAAATGAGAGTTTACTAGCCACAAAACTGGACAATAGTCATCCTAAATTTTCATTCTTTTTCACATGTTATTTCAAGAAATAAAAGATATAGAAACATAACTGTACATAACCGGTGATATTGAAATAATATAATGGGACCTATATAATTGATTATCTTTGGGACAAATCCACTGTGCTTAGGGGCAAAAATGGACTTGTCCTCCTACAACGGTTTTGTCCTCGGCATACTGGAGAAAAGAATTTGCCAACGGCCGGCACCTGTTTCGAGGCTAACACCAGCACCACCAACGAAAACAAGAAGATCAAAACTAGGTAGAGCACAGGCCGCCAGGAAGGGAAGTGTGGAAAAAGTAGAAGCCACAAGAGTGAAGCAACTGAGAGTGAGCCAAACAGCAGCATGATGATGTGACACCATTTATACATGTATGCATGACAATCATGTTCATCGCTAGCCGTACCAGCATTAACACTAGGCCTCATAACTAGCAGTAGTCGCCCAAGTAAGCTGAAGGGCAGGCAGTATGCGAGGACGCTAGACAGAACAACCACCATAACGAAGTGGTGCGTTTCAAACAGATCTTCTTGTGCATATCGCATCTGGACCAACGTCAGGATTGTCGAAATGGTGAACGCAAGGATGTTTTTTTTGCCATGATGATGACGGCGGTTAGATGTTTGTTGTTGTTGTACTGCAAAGTTGATGAACAACTGCTGGTGGTTGATATAACATATGACAACATTAGAACTACTAGGAGGACTAATATTCATCCCCGTATAAAAATGATTAATTCCAGGCATCCTAGTCCTATATCTGGGCTATGTTTTGGTTTTCAATTATCCATTTTGTGTGGCTAGAAAGAATGAGGAAGTGTGTATATATACAAAGGCAGATCAAGTGGAAAAACATGTCCAAGAAAGAACATGACGCGTCGACGTATGATAAATAAAGGAGACTGGGAATATGAGGCAAAAAGAGTGATAACGTAAGCTATATATAGGAAGTTGGGATGTGGCAGCATAAAACATTAGTGAAAAAAAGGTGAACGACGTATGAATAAAGGGAGGCGAGGAATGTGCATCACAAAAATTGATGACGCGTGAGTCAGGCGGCGTGACAAATGAAGGAGACCATGCAATAATTTATCCTTTCTCATTGTATATCCAAAGACTTTTTTGACTGTACTGTTTGGAAAAAAACAAAACAAAACAAAAACAAAAACTATTTGTACTGAGCATTTGTTATCATCTTGAGGTAGGATAAAAATTAGGGAGCTTTAGTTTTAAAACACTTTGCTATATGCCATGTTGCTATCATGTATTATATACGGGGCGTGTATGGGAGAATCAAACAATTGCTGTTTATGGTCTGCGTCTTATGGTTTAGATGGGTTAGTAGTTGTTTCTCATATTAGCTTTGGTGATTTGTAGTTGTACAGGCTTCAACAATAGCGAGATATAGAATTAATTGCCTTAAAGCTTACTTTTGATGGTTAAAGATTTCATATAAAGCTTACTTCTGATGATTCAAAGCTACTAAATGATGCTTTATCAAGGAAGAATGGACTTAAAGTGCCCCAAGGTAAGTACTTATTTTAAATGATAAATATATATTTTTAACTTTTCATACTAATTTTATATGTATTGTATATATAATTAGGTAAATATTTCCTAGTGGATTGTGGATTTCCTAATCGGTGCCAATTTTTAGCTCCATTTTGAGGTGTGCGATATTATCTTCAAGATTTTGCAGGTCATGGTAATGACCCTAAAAATGAAAATGAATTGTTCAATCTTCGCCATGCGTCATTGAGGAATGTGATCGAGAGGATATTTGGCATTTTTAAATCACGGTTCACAATTTTTAAGTCAGCGTCTCCATTTCCATTTAAGACACAAGCAGAGCTTGTGTTAGCATGTGTAGCACTACATAACTTTCTTCGCAAAGAGTGTCGTTCTAATGAATTTCCAATTGAACCAGTAGACGAATCTTCATCTTCAGTATTACCTGTTAATGAAGAAGATAATTTGGAACTTATTGTTCAAACCCAAAGAGCAACAACGAGAAAATGCTAATGCATGGAGAGCTACCATAGCTTTAGATATGTGGAGAAATGCTACTTACTAGGACATGAAGCTACATCAAATTGGCTATTAAAAGATTGGGAAAACTTTATTGAATTTTACTTTTCTTTGTTAAAATTGTGTTTATTTGTTATCTTTTTTATTGACTCTTGTAACTTTGAATGTTTGCTTTTATTTATCGTTCCATTCCATTTGATCCCGTTTATGTTATTGTTCCATTATATGAATATTAATTGACTTTGAACATTTCATTTACGTACAGGTCCGAACCTTCCCCTTTCCCCCCTCCCCTTCTTAACCAATCCTACCATTTGTGAATCTCATGATCATAGAGATAGGGTTATTTCAGTGCTGGACAAAAAATGAATAGCCTAATGGCACATAGAGCAGTCTTAAAACAATATACTACTATTGGAACTAACAATAATCTCTGGACACTAACTTCTTCTCCAACTCTTTCATGACGTGGGAACCATGAGGTCATGGAACCACATACGACTTATGTACGGCCTATTCTATGTGAGAAAAAAAACACTTGAGAAAAGAGTTGGTCTGTGTAACATATTCCCTGAGGTCACTGGCAAAAGCGGGCATGCCCTCTGAGTAATGCTATTTTGTGCCCCGCGAAATTCTTGGCGGATGCGCTGCCACAGTTTACGAACCAAGCGGTCCAAGCCTAGCCCCGCCACCGGCAAAAACAAGACGCACAAAACGAGGTAGGAGTAGTAGTGTGTAAAAAAGAGAAGCCACAAGAGTGTGGCAGTGGAGAGTGAACCAAACACAAGCATGGCCATGCGACACCATTTATATGCATGACCGCCAAACCTGAAGGCGAAGCAATATGCAAGTAAACTAGAGATGAAAACTGTGATGGCCGTAGGGTGTGTTTGAAACAGAACTTCGGCTGGATATCTCATCTGGACCAACGTCAGGAGTGTTGGAATCACGAAGGCAAACATGTCACGAGCATGACGATTGTAATTCGAAGCAGCAGGCATTCTTTGTAGCACAACTGAATAGTTCATTAAGTAGCGGGGCTGATTGTTGATGAAGTAGGTGACATTACAACTGTCATGATCAGGATTGATCATCGTACCAAGCTTAAAATGATGAATTGCGTTGCTGCTGAAACTTGAGAAATAATCTAATATCGCCAGTGAGAAATTAAGTTCGGTACTCGGCTATTTATTAACCAGGGGCGCCGCATGAGGGACTGCCAATGATATGCTGGAGGAAGGTGGTGATGACCAAGTCCGTATGGCCCTTATGAAATGTGATTCAACTGTGCCGCTAAGTTTGATCAAGAGAGTTGGGCAGTAATTGCTTAAACGAGGTTGGTACACCGTATCTACAGCCCCAAAGGATGAGATTGGAGATCATGTGAGACAACATTGACATAAGCACTCAGGCGTCAGGAGCAGGAAGTGCAGAAAGTCTTCGCAAGTGCCCAAAGGAATCATTCGACGTAATTGCCGAATGCATGGCCCCATTCACTCCTGGAATAGTCGCCTGTTAGAGAAGGTACGATGTTGCAGTAGTGAGAACACAAACACTACAAGAAAAATAGCCTACGACTACGCATAAGTTACATGTTGTGGAATTATACTTTGCACAATGTGCGAAGAGTGCATGTTGTGTTATCAGGGCTGCTCCTGGGACCTGGGTGATCTAAGTCCCATGACAAAATTTCATTTTTTTTTTAGAAAACATTTTTTTTAACAAGCACACAAGTAATGAGAACGAAACTAAAGAATAGACAGAGAACAATAAAACCTGGATTTGAAACTTCAATTTGAGCCTCCTTTCTCTACTTTGAAACTTCAAACTTCTGTCATTTAAAAAAAACTTCAAACTTGGAATTACAAGAGTAAGAATCTATTATCTATCGTAAGTGATTTGCTGAGCCAAATAAAAAAGACTCAGGTGAAAATTAATTATAAATTATGAATATCAAATTTAAAGCGGCTTTGGGAATATTAAATTATAAATATGAAGAATCTCGAAAAACACTCTTGCCCGCCAACTTTCATGAATTCAACTTTTGCATGAAATTCATGATCATAATGCATGGTCATGAAATCTTTTCGATCACAGGTTTCTGAAAATTGTACACGAATTCAACTTTTGCTATATTTTACGTTCCCACAGGGAGGCACATTGGGACCACACCCACTCAAATTTTAATTTCTTTTTAAAAACAAAGTGTTATGCTTTTTTAATATATTATATTACAAGATAGTATGACCAAATGAGTCAAACACAACTAGACATTCAACTAATGTCACCGACATGTAAATCAAGACCGTTGGGGGAGGGTATTAGTTGTTATCCATGGGGTCCCACACCAAATTTTGGCCCAGATCTTCTTATGTTGGGTGATTGGGTCCCACTTGACCCATTTTACATGTCATACGTATTTGTGACGAGGGCCTGCGCTGGGACTGGGAGAAAATAAGTTATGAATAGAATAGACAAAATAAGGTTTTAAATAATTTTACATATTCTTTTTTAAGACGCTCGTTCTCTTTTATTATTGTTTGTTTCTAGTTCATACTTTAGCAGTATGTTCAAAGATCTTATTGAAATAAATAACACCAATTAATTATATGAAGTACACGGTCAGCTTGTTTAGTGCTATGTTTTACATTTTACTTTAGAGAATGTATTCGATTTTAATATAATTTTTTTTATACACGTGATATTCTACTTTAATCTAATTTAAACTACAAGAAACGAGGATTCGAATTTGGATGCAAAATGAGGAGCACATCCACTCTAGCTAACTTGATTAAGCTCATGCCTATGATTTTAATGGAGTTTAAAGGAGTTTAAACTTTCAAATTTATTCAATCAGGAATTTGAAGAGGGTTTTAATTGCTTTTCAACGTTCGTGGTTGGTTCACCTGTAAAAAGTATTGGAAATTGGGGCCTAATATTGACAACTATCCCCTTTTGGAGGCGTCATAGCTACTGGTCTCTAGCCTCTGTTGTTCTAGTTGTTGGGTTTAGTCGTTGTTGCTGCTGTTTGTTCCCTTTCTTTCTGTCTTTGGTTTGTCTGTTTCTCCCCTTTGTTGTCTTTCCTTCGTTTTGAATGAAAGCTTTTATTGACCAAAAATAAAAAATAAAATATTGACAACTATCCCCTTTTGGAGGCGTCATAGCTACTGGTCTCTAGCCTCTGTTGTTCTAGTTGTTGGGTTTAGTCGTTGTTGCTGCTGTTTGTTCCCTTTCTTTCTGTCTTTGGTTTGTCTGTTTCTCCCCTTTGTTGTCTTTCCTTCGTTTTGAATGAAAGCTTTTATTGACCAAAAATAAAAAATAAAATATTGACAACTATCCTTGTGGGCTGTCGCATGTCCATCATGGTCCCCAGCAAAATTGGACATTTTCTTTTCACCAATTTCCGGAGCAAGCCCACTAGAAACAGCAATTAAGGGCAATCACCATCATGCACTCAACAAAACTTTGTCCATGCATTTGGTACTTAATTGTGATTTAGTACGGTAATCACCATGTGACTTGACAGACAACTGTCTAAATCAAATAACCTTTCATATGAGGTTACCTTACTAATAGTGGCATAATTTTGTGTAGTGTACAGATCATGACTGTCACCTAATGTATAGATCCCACTGCATCCCAGCAAGGGACGGTCCAGATCATAACCATTGTGACATTGACATATAGGCTTTTGATTATTCTAAAGCTCGGTTGCTCCTTCGTGCAATTTGCATTTAGATTGTTTCTTCCATCTCTCTACTCTCCCTCTGCTAAACATGCTTTGTTCTCACACCCTGTTATGTGTACTATAATATTAATGTTAAGATTAATATGAAGTTTTTACTGACACCCTGAAAAAAAGTCGTGAATGTTTCAAATCCTAGATATATAAATTCGCAACATCCCATCTTTGAATTCCTCCTTTTTTTTTTTAAATAAAAACAAAAGGAATAATTGAGGTTGATCCACTAGTTAAGAACGCTCCGATTTGGAGAGCAATAAAAGGGTTTTTGTTTTCAGAATTTTGAAGTTTCACCAGAAATATGATTATTTATAGTTCCTTTTAGGATTCATGAGGTTTTCATTATGAGTTTTTGAAAAATGGTTTTCAAAGTCTACTTTGATATTTGAAATCCTCTTCACTCATTCATTCATCATTTTTTAGAGAGAGAAAGAGAGTTTTCTTCTTCTTCTCGTCTGCAAATTGTGAGATGAGTGAGGTATGAAGTTCCCAAAATGAGATTTTCAAATTATTTTTTAAATCTGCTTTGTTATTCAAAATCTGCATCTAGAATAGTTAAACACATTCTCATTCATATCTAGATCAGATTCTTGGATTAATTTCTTCAAGAATGGTTTCTTGAAGAAATCGATCTTTTATTCATTGAATCTACATATTCATCGATCTGTCAATCCGGAGCTAAGTTGCGGTGCCATGGGGTGAAGGAGCTGATGGACAAGTTGTCATTTCCATGAGGGACAAGCTGCTAGCTCAACTAAGTTTGGAGAAGAAGGTTGCACATGGAGGTAGTGCTCATTTCATAAATAGACTTAGGATTGCTTGAGCTTGTGATTACTTTCTCTGTAAGAACCTTCCTAATTTAGTGGATTGCTTGGTCAGAGTGATGACCCCCAGTTTTTTCCAATGGTGGGTTTCTGGGTAAACATTTCTGGTGTGATTATCTGATTTATATGCCTAGTCATACTATTTGTGTTATATATGAAGAATGGTGATTTCCCCACTCCTTTTTCTCTTATTTTATCCACTTACACTCCTTTTTTATAACTAAAAAAGGAGTATAAGTGGATAAAATAGGAGTGGGGAAATCATTGCCCTATCTGAAATGTTGATGAATGTTCACACACCTATCACTCTAGTTATTGCTAGCACAGGGGATGCCTAGATTGACGGGTCCTTTTGAGTGCCTAGGTTGTCACGTAGTTATCTTTTAGGCTTGCAGAGATTTGAATATTTGATATGCTGTGCATTTGTGTTATGCTTATATGTTCATAGGTCTATGACTAGTCATATTGTCTACAGGTTTATTTGAACATTATTGTCATACATCTGTTCATTGGGGTTTTAATTTACCCCCTACATCTAAGTACTAATTACACAACATAACCATGATGATCAATTGGTGTGTTTGGAATTGGAACAGACCTCTCATTCTGAGGTTGGTTACAACGATTTGAATTGAGCCAAAAAAAATATAGAAAAAAAAACAAAAGAAAGAGGTATGAATGGAGGTCGGTTATCCCTAATCTTCCACAAAGACGTAAGATAGAAATTCAAATTTTTGAAGCTTATGCAATGAACAATTTTAGAGCTAGAAAATATGGCTTTGGTGTTAGATAGGTGGGGTAAAACAACAAAAATTTAAGCTCCGCCAAAGGCCATTGTGCGTCATTTATATGCATGTAACCATTTTGACATTGACAATTTGACATATATAGACTTCGATTATTCTAAAGCTCGGTGGTTAAGTTATTTTCTTTTATTTATTTATTGATTTTGTTTGCTTTGCTCCTTCCTGGAATTCGGATTTAGATTTGCGTTTTTATTTTTTATGTTCAATTTGACCCAGCAGCCACCTTAATTGTAGAGGGAAATTGTACAGTTGCGGCGAGACTATAATGCGGAGATTGTGTGCGGAGATTGTGTGCGGGGGCTACTTACTGTGCCGTTAGATTGATCAAATGGCTAACGTTAGTATCCTCTTTATGCTACAACCGGGTTGGCATTACCCGTTGAGCAATGCCATTCACAATCCAAGTACTCAATGTATTTTCCTCTTCATTTTTTTAATTATTGTTTCTCTACCTTCTTGTCTCTATCTCTCTCCCTTTCTTTTTTTAATTAGTTTTTCTCTTTTCTCTCGGTTGTCTCCCTCTTTCTTTTATTATTCCTCTCTCCTTTGCCTCCCTACTCCTGCTTCTTCTCCTGCTTCTTCTCCTTCTTAACAAATAGGGCTAAGCACAGACAACAACTAAACACAAATCAATCTAGGCTAGTTATTTTCTTCCTTTTCCCTCTCCTTCTTCCTATTTCTCTTGTTTTTTCCATTTGTTTCTCCACACAAAAATTCTGTATTTCTCTCCTTTTCTCTATGATGCTGCTGATTTAGATCTACTAGGAATTGAGTTTTTGTGTTTATGATTCCCACAGTTTCTGATTCCAGCTTAATATAAGTAAAAATAAATGATTTTTTGTTTTGAGGGAAGAATAATGTAGCGTAACCATGATTCGGGGAATTCAGTACTTTTTAACACAGTTACTTTTTGTGTAGCGTAATGTAGCGTAATGTAGAATAATAATATAATAATGTAGCGTAATGTAGAATAATAATATAATAATGTAGCGTAATTTAGTAAGGAATTCATGGTTTCTGATTCCATAAAAATAAATGATTTATGGTTAGTTATCAGCGTAACCATGATAAATAATAATATAATAATAATGTAGCGTAACCATGATTCGGGGAATTCAGTAAGGAAGATGAAGTCTCAATAAGTTCGTAGCAATTTTTGGAACATTTTTTCAATTTTTATGTATTTAGTTATGAATTTTGTAAGAAAAAAATAAAAAAATAAAAATTTATGGTAAAAAGCAAGAGTGTGGCCATGTTGACTGATGTACACGTGTGCAATTGCTGAAAGGTGATGCGCTCAGGTAACGCCATGTGTCTTTTTGCTTTTATTTTGACTTTTTTTAGTGCAAAATTCTTGAAAAAATGTTAATAAATAGTAGGAAAATCGGAAAAATGCCCCGAAAATTGCTCTGGCCTTCTTGTGACGTTATAAAACTTGGGGAATCTATAAATCATCCATTTCATAATGAAAAAATACAAACTCCTTTTGATAACTCACTTTCCTCTCAACCCTAGCTATATATCCTTATTAACTTCAACTTCAATAACCTACATGAACAAACATCTCCCGTGAATGTTCGGAATCATTTTTTAAAATTCCTAATCATGATCCAGGGAATTTAGTAAGGAAGATGAAGTCTCAATGAGTTTGTAGCAATTTTCGGAACATTTTTTCAATTTTTGTGTATTTAGTTATGAATTTTATAAGAAAAAAGTAATAAAATAATAATTTATGGTAAAAAGCAAGGATGTGGCCATGTTGACTGATGTACATGTGTGCAATTGCTGAAAGGTGATGCACTCAGGATCCTATGGCGTTTATTTTGACTTTTTTTGGTGCAAAATTCTTGAAAAAATGGTAATAAACAGTAAGATGATCGAAAAAATGCCCGGAAAATTGCTTCGGCCTCCTTGTGACGTTATAAAACTTGGGGAAGCTATAAATCATCCATTTCATAATGAAAAAAATCCAAACGCCTTTTGATAACTCACTTTCCTCTCAACCTAGCTATATATCCTTGTTAACTTCAACTTCAATAACCTACATCAACAAGCATCTCCCATTAATGTTCGAAATTTTTTGATAACTCACTTTCCTTTCAACCGAAAAAATATATTTTGCAATAACCAACATTACAAGTATATTTCCTTAATGTTCATTATCTAACTTTTAATAATACAAGTATTAGTTTCCTTTCATATATAAGGCTGTAAAATTATATGTTTTGTTATAATTAGACAATGGTTTGAAGTCATCACGAGTGCATGCGTTTAGATCTTTGAACACGTCAAAGGTGTTCGATAAATTGTCAATATGACACCATATGAGGAATTAGTCAAATATCTCTATCATGTCCAATCATATAAATGATAGCGCACTTTTTATGAAAAACCTCACACATCTGTCAAAAGAATTTTTAAAATATTACTGATTATTTCTCCTCGTCTATATGAGTGACTATATCTTCACTCTAATTTTTTTCTCAATATATGTTTACTTTGAGGGATTCCACAAACATATAATATAGCTGAGTTCTTGAGAACATTCTGTGATGTGAGGTTGGGTTGGGGATGGGGTGGCTTCGCTGGTTTTTTTTTTTCTCAGTTGGCTGGCGATGGGGCTGGAAAAAGGGAGAGAGAGTTGGGTGTGGGGTGGGATGGTTGTGGTGGAGGCGTGGCTACCATGCTAGGGTAGTAAGAATCGAGGGGAGTTAGTGGACTTGGTTGGGATGAATGAATTTCCTCCCTTTTTTTTTTTCTAATATTTCTTTTATTTTACTTTTTACAAATTCCGATTTTCCACCAAATTTTAAAAAGAAATGTTCATGTACCATTTTCATCATGAACTTCCCACAGATTTTTGATTAATAATCATGCCAACTTTTTCTATTTTGATTGTTCTCTCATAATTCTTCTTTTTAAATGAAATTTGAGAAAGCATTCTTTTTGGGTTTGGGTTTTAGCCATATTTGTATTTTTTTCTTTTGATGGGACAAGATAATATTCCAAGAGATTCATATTGAGCCAATACAAGTTGATTTGGAAGATTTCTGAAGGCATAAGAAATAAGAGTAGAAGCATCATGTGATTCAATTTGGGGTGGGTCTGATAGGACTATGGCTGTCTGGGGGGTAGGGGGTTGGGAGGGGGCTAGGGTTGTTAAAAGAAGAAAGAAAAAGGGGCGGGGGCAGGGTCACTGTTTTTTTTTATTCGGGGTCGTTGGCGCTGGGGCTTGGAAAAGGGAGGGAGAGGGTTGGGTGGGCGAAGGGTGAGGGGGAGAGAAAGAGAGAGGGAGTTGTAGGTTTTTTTATTATTTATATTTTTTTAAAATTTTTAAATTTTTTAAACATAATCTTTTAGCTTGTAATACAATTTTTTTAAAAAATTTAAATTATGTTTAAAATATATATTTTCATTTAAATCCACGTGATATTGCAAAATAATAGTCATTTAGGATAAATAGAAATATAATAATAAAATAAAATTTTGGTACAGAGGTGAGCAATATAATAATAATATAGGATAAAAGAAAATATAATAATAATTTAGGGTAAAAGAAAATATAATAACAATATAGGGTAAAAACTAATATAGTAATAATTTAAGGTAGATAATAATAGTTTATGGTAAAAAGGAATATAATAATAATTTAGGGTTAAATGTAATATAATAATAATTTAGGGTAAATAATAATATAATAATAATGAAATGTGCCGCAATCGTAGGACGCCATTTGTCGAAAATAATGACAGCTCTCCTTGCTGGGACTGCCACGTGTGATTCATTCTTTATGTCCTCAAGCTCTGAAAATATAACTTCCACTTATAAAAATATAAACTGATAACGAAAAATCAACTTTGTTTCTAAACAATTTAAAACACTAGTTAATGTTTCATAACATAACACTCAAGTTATTTGATCAAACGATTATTGTAAGCTTCAATATGTTAAATCATGATTTTGGACCTCCATAATCAAGGATGATGTCGTGAGGAGTTTGTAGCAATTTTTGATGTATTTTTATGATTTTTAATTTATTTATTATGCATTTTAAAATTTAAATACTTGAAAAATAATATTAAAGGGTATAGACCAATTGTGGGTCGCCACTTGTTGGGTGAAACACTGACGGCGCCACCTTCAGCTGCTGCCACATGTCGCTTAATATGATTTAATATTATTTTTCTTGAATTTAACTTCTAAAATTCATAATAAATTAATTTGAAATCCAAAAAATACACCGAAAATTCCTAGGAACTTCTTGTGACATTATCTACGTCATCAAGTTCTAAAAATATCATTTTTATTTATAAAAATGTAAAGTGATAACAAAAAATCAACTTTGTTTCTAAGTAATTGAAAATACTAGTTGATGTCCTATAACATAATACTCATGTTCTTTAATCCAACGATTACCTTAAACTCAAATACGTGAATCATTATTTTAGACCTCCATAATCAAGGATGATGTCTTGAGGAGTTTTTAGCAATTTTTGGTGTATTTTTCTGATTTTTAATTATTTTTTAAAATAATTTTAAAATATAAAATTGGAAAAGAAATCAAAATGACATGTGGAGCAATTGTTGTACGCCACCTGTTGGAAACACTGACGACACCACCTTCAGCTGCTACCACATGTTGCCATATACTATTTAATATTATTTTCCCTAGATTTTACTTATAAAATTCGTAATTAATTAATTAAAAATCCAAAAAATACACCAAAAATTCCTAAGAACTCATTGTGACATTCTCTACACCATCAAACTATAAAAGTAAAATTTTCACTTATAAAAATGTAAAGTGATAATGTAAACTAAAATTTGTTTTTAAACAATATAAACCACTAGTTGATGTTTTGTAACTTAACACTCATGTTCTTTGATCCAACGATTACCTTGAACTCAAATATGTGGAATCATAATTTTGGACCTCCATAATCAAGGATGATGTCGTGAGGAATTTGTAGCAATTTTTGGTATATTTGTATGATTTTAATTTTTTTTAAAAGATAAACTTGAAAAGTAATCAAAATGACATGTGGTGCAATCATGTTACACCACTTTTTGGAAACACTGACGGTGCCACCTTTAGCTTCTGCCACATGTTGCCTATAATATTTAATATTATTTTTCTTGATTTTACTTCTAAAATTCATAATAAATAAATTAAAAATCCAAAAAATACACCGAAAATTCTTAGGAACTCCTTGTGACGTTATAAAACTTGGGGAAGCTATAAATCATCCATTTCATAATAAAAAATCCAAATGCATTTTGATAACTCACTTTCCTCTCAACCCTAGTTATATATCTTTGTTAACTTCAACTTCAACTTCAATACCCTACATCAACAAGCATCTCCCGTGAATGTT
>NC_024130.1:14721670-14737559 GCF_000346735.1 Prunus mume
CAGTCCGTGGTAGTTTATCAGAGAACTTGGTTGTGATGTGTCATATGCAAAGTCGATGAAATGTAGTGGGGAATACTTCAAAAATCGCTCTAGCCATAGCTGCATCTTGATCTGTAATGATCATTTTTGGCTCACCACCTGGCATGACTTTCTTAAACTCCTCAAACATCCAAATAAATGACTCAGCCGTTTCCTTACTTAAAAATGCACAAGCTAAAACAATTGTCTGACCATGGTTATTAACCCCCAACATTGGTGCAAATGGCAAGCCATATCGGTTCGTGTTGAATGTGGTATCGAGCATGACAACATCTCCATAAAACCCATATGCTCTTCTAGAAGTTGCATCTGCCCAAAAACATCGAGTAAGCCTGTCATTGGAATCTCCCTCAATCTTGAAATAAAATGATCTTGAAATAAAATACTCAGTCACCGGTTCAACATCATAGTTCTTCATCAGGCTACTCTCATAATATTCAAAATTGTAAATATCTTTTTTGGTAAAACCAATTTTCTCTATTCCTCTAGATTGCACCTCCAAAATACTCATCTTTTTATGAGTAGGTATATCAGCTGAACCAAGTTGTTTTGTGAGTAGCTTTGGAGGTTCTGAAATATGACAGTGTGATCTCATAAAATGCACTCTTTCTGGGGGTGTCATCGTATGATTGTGTCCCTCTACAACGAGAGAGAAAGCATACTGCTTGCACCCAGAAACCTTCACAACAACAACCCTAGCCTTGCAACCACATCTACTTATTCCTCAGTGTCTTTTTACCGCCCTAGGCTCTTCTTTTTTAAACACACCTTGTTTGCAACATACAAATTCTTTTCTTAGAATTTCTTTACTGTATTTTTCCCTCCCGCTAGAATGACGCCGAATACTAAAGCCAGCTAATAAAGCATATCTATTGTAGAAATCATAAACGAAATCAAGTGAATCGAACTTCATCCTAACTTTTGGTCTTTCCTCATTTCTGACTTCAGGTATGTAAATCATTTCATCAGCGATTACACAATCATCATTCTCCAATGAGTCCCCAACCATCTTACTCACATAGATTATTGATACCCTAGATGACATTTGAATCAAACATTTCAGAAATAGCTAAAACAAAACAAAACAAAACAAAGGTTTACACTTTTAATTTAACACCAATAATTTTTTAAATTGTTGAAATGTGGTTATGATGTTACCCCAAAATGTGATGTGCTTTAGTCGTATTGCTACTAGTAAAACTGCTATTGCGCAAAAAAAGGTTTCCTACATAACCATTCCGAAAACAAATCGCTATCGAATAATGTGGTAATACTGTACATGTTTAAGATTTAGGTTTTCTTTTTCTCTTGAAAGTTTTGACAAGTTATGAGCTTCATCAAATTTTCTCAAGTAAGATAGTGTTGCAATATATTTGGTGAAGAGTGTTGTTAAACGAACCCTAAAATTAACTGAGTACACTATACCATTAAACTATTTATTGAATTACTAATTTACACTAAATATAAAATGAAAAAAATGATATATTGAATTGTGGAACAAATATAATTTTAATAAGTACACCCTACTCACCATATTCAACCCTAATCAAACGTAGAGAAGTTTTCATATTGCTTGGTGCTTGTTTTTTGTAATACAAAACCACATCGATAAAAAAAGTAAGGAATTTTTTTCACCAAAAAAGAAGTAAGAAATTTTGGAGGAAGAACCAAAATGGGTCAGCCCAACATTGCTTTGTTGCTGCAAGAAATTTAAGTTGGGAATTCTCTTTCAATCTGCTGGTCAACTTGAGCTTGAGGAGGTTCTTGTCCATCATCAGAGTTCATGAGGGCAATTTCAGCTCGTATTTTAGCTAATTAATATTCTGCATCTTCTATTTGTTGATGTAATTGGGAAATAACCCCAACGCAACCATAGCTAGGATCTTGTATTCTACATCGAGCCTCATTCTTCCCAGAAAAAAAGAAAGGAACCCATAAAATTTTCATAAGATGATAGAACATATTTGGAGGGCAATAACTTCAATCCAAAAATAAATAAATAAATAAATAAAAATAACAAGAATTTACAAGAATCAAGCTTTGAATGGAAGGAGCTAGCAAATCTACTCCCACAACAGCTTACGAAATTAAAGATTTTGATGCAAACCCAAAATCTGAAAAGAGGGTACAAATTAATGTAAAAAGAGAAACCTGATTTAGGATTGGTATTAGGGTGTTGTGTGATAGATGTATTAGGGTGTACCAAGGATATTTTTAGTAGTTAAATGAGGTGTACTTAGTTAATTTTACATTTTAATTAAAATATTAGGGTGTACTTAGATTATATGGTGTACTCAGTTAATTTTAGAGTTCGTTTAGTAGCACTCTTTGGTAAAAGAGACTTGATGATCCTGGTAATAAATAACTTTAATTGCTTTTTAACGTTTGTGGTTGGTTAACATGCGAAAAACCATTGAAAATGGGGGCCAAGTATTGACGACTATCCTTGTGGCATATCCATTGTAGTCCGCGGCAAAATTGGACATGTCCTTCTCACCAGTTTTCGGGGCAATCTCAGCAGCAGCAGCAACTGAGCCACCCACAAAATGTAAAGCAGATGCTGCCAGTAGGGTTCTTGCAGAAGCAAAATCGATACCAGCGAAGTAAGCGGCGATTCTAGATTTCAAAACCCGGTTGGACAAAACTTACGTACTAAACTAGATGGTACGAATGAATTTCATTAATAAACATAAAAATATATACCTAATTAGGAGGACATAATGAGACATACCTATTTATGCGGGATTCATTTTATGTTGGTAATGTATTTATTTGAAAGACACTCACAAAATGTTCACTTAATATGACACAAATAACAACACTCGTTAAATTAACATAGTGCAACATGATTAACTATCCTTCTGTCAAATCCATTAAGGTCACATGTCCTTCTGTCACGGTTTTGTCCCATCACCACCACCAACGAGGACAACGAAATGCACAAGATTTTTTTTATTTTTTTATTTTGTTGGTCAAATTCAGCTTTCAATAAAAGAGCCAAAAGCTGGGGAGGGACAACAGAGAAGAACAAAAAAGCAGAAAGCAACAGTAGTACACAAAGGCTAACCACGTGGCTCAGAAACTTACAAACCATGACCCAAGCAAAGCGAAAGCACTAACTTGGTGGCCCAGGCAGGCCATCTAGCTCGGTGGTTTAGTTATTTTCTTTAATTTATTTGTAGACTTTGTTTGCTTTGCTCCTTCCTGGAATATCGCATTTAGATTTGCGTTTTTATTTATTCTTTTTGTAATCAGATAATTATAATTATGTGGCGAGAGAATGAGAAAATGAATATACATGTAGTAGGTAAGTATCTTTTGGACTACAAGCTCCACAAACAAGTAAATTATAGGACACTTAAGAACATTAAGTTTCATAATATTGTTGCATTATTTCAACATCGTTACATTGGTCCTCCGATGAATGGAGAAAATTTTGAGTTCAATAACACCTGACATGTGACATGGTGTTATCAGTTTACCTTTGTAACATGTATATATTTATTAGTATTATATTTTAAAGTATGAACCTTCCATACCAACTAGCTTGGTCTATAGGCCGCAAGTTTATACTTCTACGAATTGCTCCAAAAAAAAAAAATACAGGTGAATTAGTAACACCTCGTGACGATATTATGAAATCATTCATTCACTCGAATGATATAGTGGGGCCCAGTATTGACTATCCTCTCTGATCGCAGCAAAAGTGGGCATGTGGTGGTCACCAGTTTCCGGAGCAAGGCCAGCAGCAGCAGCAACTGAGCTACCCACAAAATGTAAATGAGAGGCTGCCAGGAGGGGTCATGGGGAAATAAAATGTAGAGAAGTGAAGAAACCGAGACTGAACCAAACAGCCTCATGGCCATGGGGCACCAGAAATGAGCATATGCAAGATTTTGTCCACGAGCATAATGTCTTATACTTAGCACCCACAAGCCGAAGGCCAAGCAATAAGCAAGCAAGCTAGACCGCACAACGCTCATGGCCATAGGGTGTGTTCGGAAGAGATCTTGATAAGCTGGATATATGATCTGGACCAACGACAGGAGTGTTGGAATGATAAATGCAAGAATGTCGTGATCATAGAGTGTGTTCCTCAACTGCAGGCTGTTGAACAAGTAAATGACATTGAAATTAGGGTTAATATTCATCCCAATATTCAAAACATAAAAATGATTAACTGCAGCCATCGAATTATCTCGTTTTGGTTAATCACAAGAAGAAATGGCCAATTTATAAAGAAATTGTGGGTCCACTAATCATCCTAGGCTATCTTAGTTTTTGCCCTTACTATTAGAAAAATGGAGCAAAATGATACCGATTCTACAACAATACAAAGGCAGCAGTTGACAAAGAGTATCAGATCGATCCACTGCTTTACAAATCAAGCACATTGACGTCGACGAATTATTCCATTTTTGTGTTTTCTATGTTGTGAAAACAACATGAGACTTTCTTGTGCTGGCCTACCTCTCATTTGATATATATATATATATATATATAGAAAATGTTTTGACTTTATTGTGCTGGCCTACCTTTGATTTGGCATATATAGGACATATTCTGAGTTCTACAGTTGCATTGCAATTTGCAGATTATATAGTTCTTGCAAATTCAAATTCAACACAAACGTAAGACCTTAATTCAATACAATGTCATTGTGATGTTCGGTTGCTTGTGGTAACATAAGATCTATCGCCGTATTGTTTTCTGGCTTCAAGACCTATGGTTGACGTGTCCTCCAAGAATTGCCTAGTTTTCTGGCTTGAAGACCTAACTAAGAGCATTAGTTGGTTGATGTGTCTTCCAAGAATTTGCACTTAGAACTAGACGGAGACTAGTGCAGAAAATGGTGCTTTGCAGTATAATTCTTGTTGTTGGTTTTTAGTCTAAAATTATATGTTTAAATATACGTATGTTAATGAAGATAAAAACGTGAGTGAGGCATGCTTATAGTTTATAAGTTGGCTAGTTATATGCCAGTTATATATCGTAGGCATTAACACCACTCCCCAAGTCGTCTCCTTTTGTATGCTAGTTATAGTGTCATGACCTACTTTTGGATTAGAGGTGAGCGACGTTAAAATTCATGTTGGAAACCTAATTTGTTATATATATATATATATATTAGGAACTGCTTGGATTTATATATGAAATGAGTTGAGACATGATATGTTGCTCTTAAATCAACAAGCAACCGTGATGTACTAAATGTGCGTGGGATTACCAAAGACTCATTGTTAATCAAGAACTCAAGCATATCTCGACCAGCTTTTATACAAGTGTTTGGATGTAAAAGCTGATAGGTTCCTAGTTCTATAAGGATGACATTCATTGTTCTATTGCCACTACCACAAAAAAAAAAAAAAAAGGCCTTTTGCGACAGACTTTATTCGATGGCCCCTAAATATCATCGGAAAATGTCCTTTTCTTTACTGAAAAACGTTGGCCGTCGGGAATATGTCAATATGATGCATTTTATTTCCGACTATGAATGTACCCTCAGAAAAAGTCTCCATGGATGTCGGAAATACATTGTTTTTAGACGGGAAGCCTTGGTGCCAGCTGTATTACCGACAAAAGGCATGGGGTCGGAATTGTAATGGTTATTTATGAGGGGCTGTTTTTGCCCTCGGAAATAGTCACTTATTTCTGAAGGAAAATATGTCTTCTCGGTAATGAGTCTATATTTCCGAGGGCAATTATGTGCTATCAGAAATAATTGCATTTTACCGACGACATGTTTTGCTTGTCGAAAATAGTTGTTGATTTCCAACGAATAATTTTTGTTGTCGGAAGTGTATAAACATTAGATAGTCAGTTTTTAACAATTGTTATTATACTTGATATTCTAAAGGTTTACACCTCAACGGTTCATATGGAATTAGGGTAGGAGTGGTACTATGTGAGGATATAATGGGTTTAAAAGATGAATTCCTGATGGGTTAGTTCTACATGAATTAGAATACCACCTTCTACCTAAGAATTGAATTTCTCCAAAATCAGGAATACTTATTTAAAATAATATGAAGTTCTTTACACTTACCCATTGGCAATACTTATTTAAAATAATTTACATTTTGATGCCACAAAGAATATATTTTTTATTTAAGCTCCAATAAAATCACCTTAGCTCATGTTTCATCCTTTATATGTTATTACACATATTGCATCTCCTTGACTGCATGCATTAAGGATTCTCTTAGTGTTTCTTGATGGGTAAGACACATTGAGGAATGCGTATAAATAGGGAGCTCCCTCCTCAATCGATGATATACAACTCATAAAGTAATTCACCCCATCTAAAACTTGAGAGTAAGGCATCAACTCTAGGAGAAGAACTCTCTTCTGTTTACTTAGGCTTTTCAACTGCATGGCTAGTGTTTGATATGTTTATAGCTTATGAAGTTTACACCACTAGCATTATACCTCAGTTTATACTTTCTCTCTTCTCCAATGATATCGACTCACTTATATTTGCCACATATAGATATACACAAAGAAAATACACATAAAATACGTACGTGTTTTATTCAATTAATTTTTTGCAAATTACAACTTAAAAGTTCAGTCGCTATAATTTTTAATATAATTTATTTACATTTTTAAATATATATTATTTTTATTCAATAATATGTGAGAATTATGTGTATAATACATGAATTTTGTGTATCTTATTGAAAATTTTATAAAAAGTACATGTATTAAACATGAAAATACGAGTAGTGTACGTTTGCTTTTTAAAAACCGCAAATTTTACCGAGCCTTTAAAACGTGTATAGAACACGAATGCATTATTAAAAAATACGTACGTACATTTATAATACAGTATTCAATGTGAAAGTGCTAAATTCTTTATATAGGTAATAATTGTGGAAAAGTAAAAAATCAAAAAGGGACAATAGAGACTCGGGTAATGGCCTAATAGTAATGGATAATGCTCTAAAATACTATTATCGATAAACGAAAATCGGGGGAAAAAAAAAAGGGATCTCAGCATATATATAAAAATATTTCTGTGCGGCTATACTATTCTTTAAATTAAAAAAACAAAAATAAACGAGTATAGCCGTGCGGCTTTACTATGTGTGAAAACACAAAAGAAAGAAGACCCGACTGGTAGATCTTGTTACAACGAGGGAAATGACACGGCCCCACTCAACGAATTAATATACAGATGAAATTAGGTTCATTTACAATGTAACAAATTTCATTTTATTTGTCTATGTCATGGGTATGACTCATGTGAGTTATCAGTGTTAATGGTGACGATCAGGGATAAAACTATATGGTGGTAGTGCATGTATTTGTAGTTGTTTTTTTTAGCAACTTTGAAATTAACAGGGTTTAGGTCCTCTTCAAATTTTACTAAGAAACCTCCGCCAATTTCATTAACCTATCGAGATAATATTGATATAATTGCTACATTAATAATGCTATTTGAAAGCATTTCTCATTTCTACATATCTTACAAACTTTTCAATAATACAAAAAAAATTCACTTATTTCTTCGATAATATATATTACAAATTGTAAATAAATTATATTAAAATATTATATAGTGGCTGAACTTTTCATGTATACTTTTCATAAATTTTGACGAATACAACACATACGTATTTTCAGGTGCAGATTCAGCATGGGACCAGTGTACCCGCTCCTTTACCTCTTCTATTTGTATATTATATATGATATATAATATTATAATATATTAGATTAGTTTTTAGGATATTTACCCTAAAATAAAATAATATATGAGGTTCTTTTTGTCTACAAATTAACCATAAAATTTCTTGATCTCCCTTATACTCGTTTCCCTCAAATCTTCTAGGTTAGTTTCTGGTATTTGCACTAAAAACTCCTATGTAGTTTTAACCTTCTTTTTCTTCCTTTCTTCCTCTTCCTCTTCCTCTTTTTGTTTAAAGCTTTGTAAATTTTTTTATTTTCCTCATTTTTATGTCTTGGAATATAACGCTTTATGAACTCTCTTTTTTTCTATTTCTTTTCTCTCTTTGAATATAAATTATTAATTTTTAAGTCTTTAATAGTGTAGATGATGAAATTAATATTTAACCAATTTAAAATATGAAATTCATGATAATTATGAAGAGAAGACAAATATTATGAAGGACCCCTTAATGTGTGAAATTTTAATTCCACCACTGCATATTTTATTCATACTTTTTCATTTTTGTATTTTACTATAACTATGGTGGGTAGATCAAGACTATTGGACAATGCATGTGTCCCATTCACACAGTCACAGCAATGGTCTGATCGTCGCATAATGAATCGCTGACAAGATAAATAGCGAGTTACACCCCATTGTCTTGCAGATTCCAGACAACCAATTCTCTTTGTATCATTTGACGTTTACCTAAAGAAATTTCGTCTTGCTTTAGATTTGGGTTTTGTCTGCCTAAACCCCTTTGCTTTGTTTTTGGCAATACTAAGCATGATAAGACCTTCGTTATAATCAACTATAAGAACATAAGACACATCGCCAAGTAGACACAGCTAAAAGGGATTAGTTGGTTGATGTCTGGTTCCTAGGATTTTGCTATTAATTAGAACTCAATCTATCCAGAAAATTGTTTGGCGCACGTGTCAATATCATTCTTATATACAATGACATAATTTTTGAACCATGTCATATTTTACATATTAACTAAGATTAAAGCCATTGTCAGTTGGGTATCGTCCACGGATCCGCCTCCACCCATATGAGTAGAGGTTTGAAATTCTTAGGCACCAGTGAATACTTGATAATGTTAGTAGCATAGCATTGCTGTACATTTAAATATCTAATTATTTTAAAACAACATTATATGAGTATAAATTGAGAGTAAGATATTATTAGTATTAACATATTATTCTATTTATACCAGTTTGACCTAGCTAGACAGCTGAAATCCCAATGTTTACAAGAGAAAACTCCTCGTACATGAAAGTTGTATATGAGGGAAACAAATCCACATTGCTATTATACAATGAATCTATCAGAAGTTAACTACATGATGCTCAGCTTGAAGGTCGTAGGTCCATTGTGTTGTGTGTGGATGGAGGAGAAAGCGAGGTGAGGTGGGAGGGAAACTGAAATGAATAAAGAGAAACTATTTTGTCTTTTTATTTTTTAATTTTTTTGGGTTAAAATTGAAATTGATAAATATTTTGATGTGATGAGATGACCTCGCCCAACATGCAAGAGTATTAATTAATGGCCCTTTCTGCTTGGGCCAGCATTACGACTCAATTGTCACTTGCTGGAAGCCTCATTGCTGAGAGCCCTTCAAATTCGTTTTTTTGGTGGAAAGGTGATTTTTCATTGAAACAACAATCCAACTACAGACCACCACACAAAAGGAGACAAGGCCTCACAGTACAAAGAATGAAAAAGAAAAAGCATGACAAGACTCGATAGAGACCAGCATGAAGCTTTTCCTCACTCAGTTTACGACCTTACAAAGAGTTGCTAGGAGGGCACGGTAGCCCATCGGAGACCAAGACATGAATAAGAGACTGCGGTGGCCGGTAGGCCCAACTTTCCAGTTCCACATACCCAAAACCTATTGACGCCGCTGTGTGGTCAACACGATTTGCATTCCTAGAAACCCACCTCCATCGGACCTCATGAAAGTTATCGCAGAGACTTTGAATATCTTCCAAGAGGGGCAGAATACTCCAGGCTTGATTACTTGCACTACCTTTTACACCATCAACAAGAACTTTAGAATCAGTTTCCATCACAATGTCCAAGTAACCGCATTGGGAAGCAAGTTGGAGACCCTTGATCTTAGCCATCGTAGCCGCCACTTCAGCTTGGAGAGCAGAATTACACCAATAGGGATAGGCCAACCCTACACAAAAGAGGCCAACAGAATTCCTAATCACAATGCCCAACCCTTGTCGGGACCTTGGGCCTGGGCACACTTCTAAATAACTACTCCTGCCGAACCTGCATGGTTTGCTCAAGACCTTTTTGTAGCTAGGCCGAATGTGACTGCTGGTCATAGAGCTGCCTCTAAGTGTCGTTGAGTTTGGAAGAGAGGATATTGTTGTGCTTCTGCATCTTCGCCATTTGTTGTTATAAGGCTTCCATTCGAGCCTCAAGAGTGTTTTGCCGAACGGGCATCTCCGTTTGAGGTGTGTCGAGCGAGGGAGTGGGGGTCGCTCTGCTAGCGAGGCCAATGACAGGGCCATCGGCAAAAAGGGATGAGGGTATATTCATTTTCGCTTAAGAGAGATATGAGCCAATTAATAATCGCTTCCCATAGACGGCACCAATCTGTTGTTGCTAAAACTAAATAGATAGTGATAAGAGCAACTTACAGGTGACGTGGATGATCGAGGGACCTGATGTGCCTTCGGTAAGCACGTTCCTCTTCGGTTGGCGATGCAGGATCTGGGCCAAAGAGAGAAAACAGTAGATGAAACCTAAAGCACCGGTGTAGTACCGGCCGAAAGCCCTCCAATGTTAAGGTTAGTTTAAGAAGATGAGAGCAATCTATTGACAATGTAAGAGCATAAGTGTAAAGTCGAAAGTCTTACCATGTATCTGGGGTGAGAGACTCTATTTATAGAGGGTGCTGGATGTTTTCTTGGTACTTAGTTTTGATGTGAGACTCGTGGGAGTGCCTTCTGGGGTTGACACAAGTCTCAGCAAATATCCTAGCAGGGAATTCGAGAACGTCCTGCAAGATGCCTTCTAAAGCGTAGAATCGGCAAGGCATGCCGAACGCACTTGTCAACCGTGAACCGGTCAGTGAACAATCGATAGATGGAGCTGGAGGCGCCTGCTGTTTGTAGGACTTGACTTGCCAGCATGGGTTACAGGGCCACATTGGGCATAAAATCAGTCGTGGGTACCAAGGGGACCTACCGATTCGTACGACTGGGCTTGCCAGTGCTGGCCATGGCCTTCCTTAGTGTCATACCCTTTCCACATGTCATGGCGTGAGTGACAGGTCAAATATGGTACAAAGAAATCCCATAAAATTAAGTTTTCTTTTTTGATGTGTAAGGAAAAAAAGCTGCCAAAATTTTTCTCGAGAATATAATTATTCCGAAAAACCATTTTTCATACTTAGTCAATATTTTTACAAAATAATTTTTCATGTATGATATAAATGCATGAAAAGACCTAAGGTCAATCTAGGTAAAAAAACCTTATATATTCAATACACAGAGAGTTTTTAGCCTTTAAAAATTGCACATTTGCTAAAATATTCCTGAGTCCGCCAGTGCCTCTTGCTACGTACATATTGCCAGAGCTCCAAGTGCCAAGATTTAGCATGGACTGGACCCAAGACACATTTTGGACCCAAATGAATAACCCTTGGCTTCAAAACCTGACCCCATGCCCAACCTTCTCAACTTCTAAATTCTAATGAATTAGTTTGATGTGTAGGGTAAAATAAAGTTTGGTCCTGTAGATAAATTTGGCTCACAGATTAGGGCGTTCTCTCATCCCTCACTGAGAGATGCTTATAACTACTCTCAATGTTCCAAGTGTTTGCTGTTCTTGTTAGGAACAACTTTTAGCTTTTTTGTTTTTGTGTTTTTTCTTTCATTCTTTGGTTTTTTTTCCTCTTGAGAAAGAGCAATGAGTATCTTATCTATATATATATAGATATACATTTTCTGTAATGGACCTAATGGGTAGGTAGGAGAGGTGTCATGGACAAATGGGTCTGAAAATTTAGTAATGGAGAGTTTTTATTTTGTTTCACTGTGAGCTTCTATGATTTTTATCTTTTGAATATGGGCTTAAACTCCAGTTGCTTATAACAGGTTTTGCTTTCGGTTTTTGGCCCAACAAAGAAAGATCATCAAAATTCAAATTACAGTTGTGATTTTAAGTGGGGTTTTGCCTTGATCCAAAAATTGCAGACCAATTCCAACCTCAGCTCAATGTATTTTTAAAGCCTCTTAATTATAGTTACAAAATTGGAAATTTTTGACAAAAAAAAGTTTTGAGTTGGGTGGCCAAATAACATTTTCCATCTTTATAAGCATTCAAAATCTAATCACTCCAAAGTGATTAATCTAATTCAATCCAATTTGGGCGATTTCTATAATTTTTACCATAAGATGCATGAAGTTTATTTTTTTATTTTTGAATACAATGATAATCTAAACTACAAGATAATGGAGATTTCTCACACACGCACCACTAAGAGCAGTTTTACCGGTTTGGATTGTCAGGGCAAAAGGTCCCATGGGCTGCAAAAACACACTCAACCAATCAAATATAGTGTGAACAGATGGTGGGCTCCACCAAGACTAGGCAAGCCAGAAGGCAAGAATAGCCTGAGCTGTTGTCTAGGGGTGCTAACGGCATCATGACGTCCATGAAGAAAAAATCGAAAAAAAATCCAAGAAATTCAGAATTTTTTTTTAAATTTTTTTATAAATACCTAGCAATTTTTTATTTTTTAATCTCATACATATAAATAAAATTAATCCCATGTGAATAGTAATTGCCCTTGGGTTGTCAAGGCAATGGGTGAAAAAAAATTTACTAGGGTAAATACTATTCATCTGAACAATAACCACTCTTACTTGTCCTTGCCTTTTGCCATGACAAATAGGTAGAAGTGCTCTAGGGTGCTATGGGGGTTTCGACAAAAAATAAAGGATATCATGAGGGTTCAAACGTAAGACCAATAATATGTAAGTCAAAACTCTTTTTCATTAGACTACACCTTCTTTGCATGCATAAAGTTAAAAGAAAAGTTCATTATTATTTCATTTCTCATAGTTACAATTATTCTCATAACTAGCCATCACATGATTTAGTGTCACAATAGTAGTGACACCAACCACCCAAAAAAAAACTAAAAACCACACACACACACTATTGGGTACAAAAAATTTCAGGCAATTGAATAACATTGAGATCGGACCCGAAAGGCTTCTGGTTGTTGCCATAGCCAACTCCAAGCAAGTCACAGTACCTCTTATAAAACCCAATGCGATCTTCCACCTTAGCGTTCCAGCCCTTACCACATTCAAGTCCACCGTTAATGATGTTTGTAGTGACCCCGTAACCGAGACCCGCTGACTTGTCGGCTCCAGACGGGTTCCATCTCCTGGTGATCACATCATGGCATGAGGGCTCAGGTGACTGAGGGGTCATCCAGAACCAGAGTGCTGTCTTGAATGAAATAACAGGGTCTGTAGCAACTAGGTCTGGGTTGGTCAACATGTCCGCCCCTATTGCTTTTCCACACTGTCCATAGTGGGGCCCAAATACACATAATTATTCTAGCTACATAATTCATGATAATATATATATTTTTTTATCATGATGTACCTATTTTGGATAGACGGACACATAATTATATTCAACCGGTTACACTTAAGATTTTCTGATAACTTAAACGATAAATAATTTAATTAGATGTACTTACCAAGAAAGTTGAAATTCGACCAGGGCCATAATACTGCTTACCAGCAGTAGACTGGTAATTAGGATCCCAGGCACAATAAGATCCAGGGTTTTGTTCCTTGAGATAGCAAAACCTTCCTGGATCCTTTCGCTTAGGTGGTAGATGACTTTGTATTACTGCGCTACACTCCTCCGTCAATTCCACCATCTATGTATCTTCCAAACGTCTCTTTTTGCTTAAGATGTCCTTGATGAACTTTCCATAGTTCAGCATTCGGTCTAGTGCTTCACCAAATGGAATGGCAATTTGCAATTTCCTAAAAATTTCAAGAAATTTGGAGAACTGTGCATCCTTCTTATTTTTCTTCAAGCGTTACGGAAAAGGAATTAGAGGAACATAGGATTTTGGAGTGAGATTTTTGGATGGTGGTTGCTCAGTTTTTGCTGAATTTCCGGTGGAGCTCACAGCGGCGAGTAGGCTATTTTCTTCAGCTTTTTCCGTATCTCTCAACTGCTGGTGGTGCTTTTCTATGTCCAAATCTATAGCGGTTTTGATGGGTCTCCCATTTCGAAGTGTAATTGCCTTCACATGTTCTTGAATCTTCGGATTAAGCTCAGGTTGGCTTGGCAATACTCTTTGGCTTCTTTCACTCAATATAGTAGCTAGTTGGCCTACTTGCACCTCCAAGTTCCGAATAGAAGCGCTCTGATTCTGAAGTTGGGTTTTGGTTTCAGTCATAAATTGGGTAGTAGACATAGTTAACTGAGTAAGAGCATCTTCCAAATTTATTTTCTTCTCTTGAGGTAGAAAATCAAGTGGTGGTTTTTGTATGTTCTGAGTATTGCTCCATGAAAAATTGGGGTGCCTCTGCCATCCCGGAGTATATGTGTTGGAGAATGGATCATTGCCGGGACGTCTATAGGTATTCACCATGTTGGCTTGTTCTTGCAGAAATTCTGGAAAATCAACCCCATGAGGACAAGATATGGTGGCATGACCGAGAACAGCACAAATGGAGCAAATCTCTTGTGTTGGTGCTCTCCCATTCATAGCAAGCAAGGCGTCCAATTTACTAGTTATAGCATCAACCTGCTCCTTAGAAGCAAAAGCATTAGAACTACCAATTTCATAAATTCCAGCATGTTTACCTCTTGTATCAGAATGCTGTGTTTCAATTGCTAGTGTATCAAACAAAGTTTGACATTTAGTTGGCGTCTTGTTCTTAATAGATCCACCTGCATAGTTATTCACTGCAGCCTTACTCGAAACGGTTAGTGCCTTATAAAAAATACGCATGAGAACTAGAGTAAGCAAACCATGGTGAGGGCACTGTATTAAAAAATTATTGAACCTTTCCCAAGCTTCTGAAAATGACTCATCGGCCTGTTGACTGAATTGCATGATTTTATCCCTTAATGCATCAGTTTTTTGAGTCGAAAAGAACTTCACCAAGAACTTGTTTTGAACCTCTGTCCAGCTAGTCAATAATCCAGGTCTTAAGGAATTGAGCTACGTTTTTGCTTTATCTTTCAATGTGAGGGAAAGACTTTCATCCTGAGATGTTCTTCGGTGGCTCCCTTTGTCAAAGCCATGTTAGAAACCATGTTAAAAATATCTCTAATATGAGCTAAAGGATCTTCAAAACTTAATCCATGAAAAGAAGGCATCATATTAAAGTGGATATTTTTCAATTCATAATTCCTGGCAGCTGCAGGGAGAACGATGCTTGAAGGTGACATCGGAATTGTCGGGATATCAAGGTCTCCCATTGTTTATGTACAAGGGCCATCTCGTGTCGATTCTTCTTTTCTCTGTCTTGTTTTTTATTCTTACGAATTGCTCGAAGCTTTTGTTCAATCTCAGGTTCTAATTCAACTAGTTGGCTAGTTGAAGAGCGGGTACCAATCATTCACCGTATGCTCAGAAACGAAGTGGTTGTACCTGCAAACAAGGACAAAGGATTGCTTAAATAATGAGAGAACAATAGATTTAAAGAAGGAAACAAAACCCAAACACAATTAGGAAAAGAAACTTTAATTATAAAACCCAAAGGAAATTGGAAAGAAACTTTAATAAAGGGAATAGAAATAAGAATGGAAATTCCTAATGGCTGCATGAAACACTCCTTGCCTTTTTTTTTTCTTCTTCTCTTCTTCCTGCGAGCTGGCTGCTTGGGCTGGTTTCTTGCTTCTTTTTGGTTTGTTTGTGGTCTGAATCCCTCACGTTCTCTCCTCTCTTTTTTTTTGGGTTGGAAATCAAATGGAACTAAAGGAGTACCTGAAATAAAATAAAATAAAGTTTTAAAAAAATAACTAATTAAATATTCAAAGTATAACTAGAAAATAAAGCGCACTAATATTAACAGATTAAGTCAATCCCCGGCAACGGCGCCAAAATTTGATGTGATTAATTGCAAGTGGACAATATCGCTCAAATTAATATAGTAGTAAGTAGAGTAT
>NC_024130.1:14737643-14751052 GCF_000346735.1 Prunus mume
GATTAAAATCTAATTAAGCAAACAAAATAAATTGAGATTAAGGAAATAATGTAAAGTATGAAAATAAAGATGATAAAGCACTAGGGCACCGATTTCACCTAGCTAATCCCACCCAAATCCTTATAGCTTGTTAATTCTAATTACCTAACATGTTGATAATCGTTTTCCCTTACCTCACCAATACTCTCTTCCGAGTTATATCAGTTGTATTTCTTACAGTCAACCCACTATATTCCTAGTTATGGATTTAGATAGCTAAGAACCCATTAAGATTTGTGGAAAACAATAAAGATTACACAAACCATAACCTAGTCTTCCGAGTCGGCTATGTAATTTATGGTACTCGTTACAAGAAGCTATTTACTAGGAATCTCCTTTCGGTCTCAACCTAATTCTTCCAATCATGCAATTAGTGGCCAATTAATTGAAAGCATGAAAAACGGTAACAAGCACTCAACATGTATAGATAAATAAAATTAACAATATCAAAGAATTTGAGTATTCATAGCTAAGCTAAATCGTAGCCCTAGTAAAAGAAATTAGTTCATGAAGGACTTATTGAGAATTATGATAGTTGATGAAAACATGGAAGACACCGAATTCTCCAAGCAGAATGCCAAGGTTGCGCAAGCTGTCTTCGTATTCTCCTTTGGATATTTAGGCTATGAGTATGAATATGGAGGATGATGGGTGATGGGTCATCCTTTTGAACAATGATCTAAACTTCCTATTTATAAGACTCCTAGAAATCCTATCTATGGTATAATTACAATTGTTATATAAGTAGGATTCCTTCTAAAATAGGGTCTTCTTTATTTCTCCGTGTTTGACTTGATTAATCTCCAATCTTCATCTTCTTGCCCTTTTTAGCACATTTTCTCCTATTTCCATAGTTCCTTCACAAATCTCACAAAACTAATTAAAACAACCAATTTAACCCAAGGAAATTAACAAATAAATAAGTAAAAGAGGCATAAAATATATATAAATTATAGGCTTATCACCACACCACCCATACTTGCTGCAGCATTGCCCTCCTGGACACAGAGCACCCCCTGCTTGCCTCCCACACTGCTCTGCTGTGCCTCCTTGGATGGAGGAAAACAACAACAGAGAAACAAATGCCAAAAGAAAGCACCACATTGTTGTGTCAATTCGTTTGTGATATTTGGTTGAGTTTTTGAAAGGATCAGTGGATGCATGGGTGTATATATAGGTTGGAGGAATAGAGGAATTAAGAGACTTTTTTTTCTTCTCTTTTTGGGTAGTTTCTTGAATTATCTGTGTCTTTCGTGCATTTAGTCAATATTTGTGGGAAGAACAGATTTTCTGATCTTATCTAGTAAATCATAGCTCAGGTCTAAAGAAAGGTTAAGAAAAAAAAAAGAAATTGTGGGGTATGTGGGCGGCTGTTGGTGCATTTTTTTTAACTTCATGTTCATGAATGCTAGTGAAGGATATATCCAGTCCTAATTGACATCCATTTCTCTGTGTACATAAAGCTCATGTCCCCAAAGAGAGACATATAGTACACAGAATTTCAGAAATTGAATAGTATAAAAATATATGTAAAGCCAAAAACTTATATTATGCATGAAATGGTGGGAGAGGGATGGATGGCAGGGTATGGGTCAGCAAAGCATGTGAAACCCAACCTGATTTAGTTATGCTTATGACAGAAATGCTTCCAAAAATAACAAAAAATGCTTCATGTTTTCTAAAATGTTTGGTTGAAACTTGAAATAGACAAAATCTCCTTTTGGAAAACATTGATTGAAACCAACATTTTAATTTTACTTGAAACATTGTCAAATAAACCTTATAATTAGGGTATTTGACATCAATATATATCGAGCGGACAAATAAAATGCGATTAGTTCAAGTGATAAAGGCGGATTATGTTAAAAGTTCCTTTTCCTTCCATTCCATTGTAACAATAATTAATAAATAAAAAACTTTTTGGTTATATAAACAACTCTTAATCCTACTTCGTCCATGTCTTAAATAAACTCTTAATTTAAGTGGGCTAAAATAAATCCAACTAGTGAGCCTTTAATCCTACTTAGTCCAGGTCTTAAATAAATCCTTGTTTGATGCAAGACATGATTAGTACTAAATAGTCCAATATGTGTTGTAGTTTTGTGTAACAAAGAAGGCCTAAAAGTCTCGTTTTTGGCTAATACAGATATCTATAGAGTTGCTAAAATGAATTCCGTATGTGGCAAGGAACACAGTTCATTCCTATCCAAGTACACCAATAATTCATCACGAAGTTGAGAAGGTTTCGATGCCTTGCACTTGGACAACTTTAATTACCTATTGATCCAAGTTCCTGCTCTATAAAATGCACAAGTGTTACAGACTAAAGACCAAAACAAATTTTAATAAAAGGGTGTTCGGAGAGAACTTTAATGATAATGAATTGATGTCCAAAACGAACGTGTGCATTATTGTATTATCCTTATCTTGGACACGACTTAAGACTACGAAAATGACTTCGTTCCTGTCTGCTTGCAAATAAATTGTATGCTTGTTTCCAATTAAGAAAAATTAAGGAACGTGATTTCATTTTGTCTTGGCTGAGAGAAATCAAGTCATCTTTTCTACCTTTTCCATCTCAATTGCAATTTCCGGCTTAGGATCCTTGTCAACCCAATATTTGCATAGCTCCTTTTGAATTCCCATGTCTTTGATTCAGAGTGTAATTTGCAAAGACAAAAGGGGGCAAACAATAACATTTGTTTATCTATATGAGCAATAAAGGGAGAGAGGGGATTCAAACTTAAAACTTCGGGTGCAAAAATAACTGTTATTAATCACTTGAGATACAAGTCTTTTAGGGACAAACAATGGCATTAAAGAAGTATAAAATAAGCTTCAAGGTTGGAAATGAAGAAACACTAGTGTGCAACGGGGATATCACTGTTTTTCTATCCCTGACTAATCACGTTATGCCACCCGTGAACATTTTTTCACTGAGCATAGCGTGATTGGCCAGAGATAGCAAAACAGTGTTATCCCCGTTTCATATAATTTTTTCTATTGGAAATGCCCCATCTCCCACCCCCAATATCATAATGAGTGACATCATTTATTAAGCATATGATTTGGCATATACTTGGGAATCATTCCATATCATACCTATATTCTCTAACAAAATCACAAATTCTCACTTGGGTTTTGAGTGGATTTGGGCTTTCTTTATCAAGATGAACTGTCAGTAGTGTTTAAAACCATTTGAACCTTGGTTTGGCCCATTTCATGGAGGTTCACCACATTTTTTTGAAGATGGTTTGCTTGTTAAAATCTTCAAACCCCTAAGGTTGATTGTTGTGCAAGAGGCAGACAAAAACAACAAAGATGAGTTTAGTATGCGTTTTCCATGATGTGGAGGAACAACACGAGATTGGTAATTGATTCTATTGTCCCTGCAACAGAAAACTAGCCAGCACTGTTTCCATTGCTTAACACGTATATAATCACTATTCATATTTTAATGTAAATGCCATTCAACTTTGGTGAGTGAATGTGCATGTGATAATTTTTCTCAACACAAGAAGAATCTTGACAGCTCTGAACTCTGATATTAAATCTTGATGATTATTAACTTAATATTTATTTCTGTAACTACTTTTATGATGAACGTGACTTAAACTTAGAATTCAATCTTGAAAAACAGAGAAAAAATTTCATTATTGTTGTGGAATAAGTTTATCAATTTACTCAATAGATTGTATCAATTTGATATCAAAAGATGTATTTGTAGTATACACATGTATGTTTTTCAAGTACAGAATGGAAAAAGCTAATATCTCTCTAGTGGTTAAGGATGTTGAGGAGGGAGACTCTTGTTTTGATCAATTGCCTAAATAGGCACTCAACTCCTCCTTCTTGGTCTTGAATGCATGACTCCAGCTTCTCGAGCTGGTTCTGCGCATTTTCGACACTTTTGTTTTGAGTTTTGCTTGTCTTGTGTCCAATGAGTGAGTTCAATGCAGCATCCACTTGTGCAAATTCATTGGATTCTGTTTCTTCTTCACAAGCAACTTTTTTGGAGTGCATCATCTTGGAGACCAATCACCAGCTGCTTGGCTGTGATTTTGGTCCAGAGATGAAGGGCAGCAATGACTTAAACACTGCAAGAGTGACTGCTTCAACTTCTCTGAACTTGTTAACAATGGCAATAGACTCATTGTCCTGGTTTGGGGAAGAGAAGGTGGATCTGTTGATTCCCTTGAGATTCTTCATAGCCTTTTGGATTATCTTTTTCACCATCTTCCTGGAGGTTAAGTATTTCCTAACCTCACTGGTGAGTGCTCCAGATTCACCTCCTCGTGTTCTTCATATGATCGATTGAAGATCCTGTACGCATTCCTTGGTTTGCAAGATAGCATCCTTGGCGCTGCTGCAACCATCCAAGAGCCTGAGAGAGCCATCTAATAGCTCATTAGTCCATTTCTCATTCTGCTCTTTGGCCAAGGCTTGTTGTGTGAGTGGCAACTGAAGCAACTTATCAACACAATCATGCAAGTCTTGGAGGCCACTTAGTTTGTGGCATATTGATGATGAAGATGTGGAGGCGAAGACCTCAATCTACACAAATGTTCGTCAACTTCTTGAACGATTGGGTGTGGCCTTGAAGGGAAGCTGTTAGAGCGAGTGTGGAAAGCCATTTCTTCTTTGTGTGTTGTGAGAAGATAGAACAGAAGACTTAGAAACTTTTGATTGACGTACAATTCAGAGTGGTTAATATATAGTGTTGATTGAAGAAGGGGACATGGAATCTCATCCACTTCAATCATCAGTGAGAGGTAACATGATTTCGATTTGCATCTATATGTTCCCTAGGCAATGTTTATGCAGTGTCCCTTCCCACCCCATCATTCCAACTCATGAATTGATTAATTTAGCACATTAAAATGCTACAACCACTTAATCAATCATAATTAATATACGATATCACGAGTGGCGTTTACGTCCTTGTTTACACAAACACGTAGAAAGGCAAAAACCATTTAATTCAATTATGCTGATCAACGCATATGATTAGTTTAATTCATCTTGTTTTGCAGGTCCTTCATTCACATGATTGTTTCCCAAGGAGGAGGCATGATCAGAAAATATGCAATATGCTGCAGTAAAATGTCACCATCCATTGTGTTTCTATAATGTTGAAAAAGGGTGAGTTGCTGGTTAATTAGCAAACAGAAAGAAAAGCAGCATAATTTTCATTATAATCAGAAGGGTGTGAGATCTGAGTCTGCCATGTTTATGTTTACTTCAATCTGTGTTTACTGTTTCCTGGGAGAAAACTGTTTATGTCAATGTTTGAACTGATGTTACTATTTTTCACCAACCAGTGTTACCAATAGCAAGGTCTTGAGGATCCTCTAGCATCCACAAGCATCGTTGTAAACAAAATCAAGCAACACTATAAACTTTCTTTTAGTCTCCTTTGAATGTGAAGTGTTTATTATTGGTTATCTTCCTTGAGAGAAATAGAATCTTCAACACTCAAACTCCCTAAATCGCCACTTAAAAGTATATACGAAATTCTGAGCTTATTCAAGATCTGATCTTAAGAGGCAAAGCGAGTGCAACTTGTCCCACATTGCTTGGTTCGTATCACACACTACGCTTTATAAACCCTGCACGAGGTACCTGTACAGCCGAGCTTCGTAACGCAAGCTTGTAACCCTAGTGGGGGCTTTGAGGTGCTGGAACATTGGCTCAGTCTTAGCGGGTCGGGTTCGGGTTGGCTATCTACTGGTCCGCCCATTCCAAGCCAGGAGTTGAACCCTGTGGCTCGAGCGAAGGCTCTGGGTCACTTGGTTTCTAGAGCGGAGGGAACCGCGTAAGGCTGGCTTCACAGAGCAACGACTACCTCCCGCTCTTGGCAGTGGAAGGATAACGGGTCGGTGGTCACTTGGATCCATCATGGCTCGCTAGACTGTCCCAATTGAACCAAAACCTTTTTTTAGCTCTTGGCTGAGGCGTGTGAGATTCAAGTCCTTGTTTTTTTTGCTCTGAGTTTACCTCAGGTTTGACTTAAGAGTTAATTCATCTTCTCTTGTAATTAGACCAAGTATAGATGATAGACAAGAAGAGATGGAAATGGTAGAATTTTTGTTTCAATAGTTCCAAAAACGAATGCGAATGATAATAATTGACAATTAAGCAAATGAGTAATCATTTTGTATAATCAATTTGATATCCAGAGGATGGTCTGTCATACACATGTATGTTTTTCATGTACAAAATCGAAAAAGGTAATATATATATCTAGTGGTTTAGGATGGTGACTCTTGTTTTAATCATCTGCCTAAATAGGCAGTGAAGTTGTTCTTCCTGATCTTGAATGCATAACTCCAGATTGTCGAGCTGGTTGTCTGTATTCTTGTGGTCAGATTTGCTTGTCTTAATGAATGATTGCAGAGCAGCATCCACTTGGGCAAATTCATTTGCTTCTGTTTCTTCCTCACAAGCTACTCTTTTGGTGTGAATAATCTTGGCAACCAATAACCAGCTGCTGCTTGGGTTTGAATTTGGACCAGAGATGAAGGACATGAATGATTCGAACACTGAGAGAGTGACTGCCTCGATATCTCTCAACGTGCTAACAACGGCAATAGTCTCATTGTCCTTGCTGAGGGATGAGAAACTGGATCCCTTGAGATTTATCATAGCCTTGTGGATTGCTTTCTTCACCAATCTTCCTTGAGGTAAAGTATTTCCTGACCTCAGTGAGTGCTCCAGATTCACCTCCTCGCGTTCTTCGCTTGATCGATTGAAGGTCCTGTATGCATATCGATTGAAGGTCCTGTATGCATTCCTTGGTTTGCAACATGGCATCCTTGGCACTGCTACAAACATCCAAGAGCCTGAGAGAACCATCTAATAGCTCATTAGTCGATTTCTCATTCTGCTCTTGGGCCAAGGCTTGTTGAGTGACGGGCAACTGAAACAACCTATCAACACAACCATGCAAGTCTTGAAGGCCAGTTAGTTTGTGGCTGATTGATGTGGAGGATGTGGAGGTGGCCTCAGAAGATCTCAGTCTACACAAATGTTCATCAACTTCTTGAACGATCGGGTGTGGCATTGAGGTGAAGCTGTTGGAGCGAGTGTGGAAAGCCATTTCTTCTTGTTGTGTTGTGTCTAGTGTGAAGATAGAATATAAGACCTTGAAGAAGTTGTGGCTAATGTTCTTTTCCATATGTGTCTGCTTAAAATTTAGGGTTGGTTGAGTTGGGGGACATGGAATCCTGAGAGAGGTAACATGATTTGAATTTTATATCAGAGGATGTATTTGCATTCAACTCCCTTCTTCCCGATCTTGAATTAATGGATGGCACTAGCGTGATGTATGCTCTCCACACAAATTAAATTTTAATGCCATAAAAATAGGAAAAAAAGGAAAGTTAAATAAATAAAAATTATTAAAATTCAAGTTAAAAATAAAACTTGTAAAAAGGTGGCGGTCAAATCAAGAGTGGACCACCTCAGCCTGGCCCAGTAAGTTCGTAGTGGCGCCGAACACTTAGAGAGTCACTGTTGTGGCGAGTCGGTAGGATCCGGACCGGGCATTTGGAAGCCTACCTCCTCCCAATAAAGTTGAAGATTGGGTTCGAATTGCTCAACGCGGGTTGCCCCTCGCAAGCAACAGAACCATTTTTTAAAATGAAAAAAGGGCATGCGTTCTTTGATAAAAAAAAATTCCCTCCAGACAGCTTAACTCCGTCAAGCCTGTAGGAGTAGTGAAGAACTATAGATAACTTTTGTTGGTTGTTGACCAACGGAAAGCATGGGAGTGGAGCTCGCCTTAGCGAGCGAAACACGCGACATAACATAAAGGAGAGTATGAAAGTGAAAGCGGAGATCCTGGATAGCTGCCCTGTTTATAAAGGATCTACAAGGAGAGATCTATATAGAATTAGGGTTCCACTTTCCCTATCTCGGAGCCAACCCTAGGGCTAGGGTGAGGCTGGGAGGTTTGCGAAACACTCCGCCGACATTAATGTCGCCAGCAAGCTTCATGCTCTCTCGATGATCAGGTTCTGCCCGGATTGGACCATGGACACAAATTATTGGGCAATGGCATCTTTGAAGAAAGCTACTTTTGTGGCTGGGCCAGTAAGTAGTGCAATTAAATAATGGGCTGAACTTAGGGCACTGGGCCGTGGGTGTTCAATAAGACCAATTTCACATTCCACCTTTAATGCTCCCGCATTGGGTTACAAGCATATGTTACTAGGCTCGGCAATCAAAATTTTACGAGTCAACAATATTAAGTACTTCACAAGTATTATACTTCTCCAATGTGGGATTTACTGTTTTTAAAAGAGAGAAATCTTTTTTTAGTGTTTCTACTATCTTTATTCTCAATATTAAAGAAAGGTAAAATCCAAATCCCGTCGTCTACACATGGATACCTATTGATTAAAAAAAGAAGATGATATTGCAGCAAGCAAGCAAGATCATATTGAAAATACATGTAGGATGTCTAAAAATGCCTAGAGGAGGGTGAATATGCCAATTTAAGATTATAATCAAATAAATAAAAATAAACTTTGGTAACAGGATTGATATGGCTTATCAATCTTGAAACGTGCTGAGCATAAAATAAAAGAACACGCAGAGAATTATTTTACGTGATAAAACCCCATCTCTGGGGAAAATCCACGGGACTCCTCAGTCCAACACAAATCCATTATAGAACGATGATTACAAGAAGTACTCACATACTTATCGTAGACACATTCTATATAATGTTTACCGACTTCTTCGTAACTCAACTTCTGTCACGAGATGATATTTGACACTCCTTATGTTGAACGCAATACTGGTCACGATTGCTTCAAGCTCGTCGGAGTTCTTCCAACTCTCTTTATGTTGAATCCGATACTGGTCACGATCGATTCAAGCTCATCGGAGAAAAACTACCACAACGATCTTGGTGTCCTCAACCGTATGAGTCACCGACATGCATATGAATGATTAAAGTGTTTGATAAATCACCAAGTAAACATAGAACACTTGATGATTTATCTCAAATAAATGCACAACAGCTTTTTCCTAAGAATTCTATGCTCCACACAAATATGTCAAAAGTTATGACTGTCAAAAGAGAGGCACACCTCTTTTATGCAAAACCGTGTTCTCTCAGTAAAAGATCCCAAAAACATGAACACATATCCTATTGAAATATGCCGATCAAATGTAATCCAATAAGGACTCTTGGTGAAACACGTCAAAGCATGGAGACCAAATAATGTTCAATTATGGATATATGTTTTGATTCTATCACTTACGCCAGCTTTATGCATGGTATCCCAAATACCATCCCAATATCATCTTTTTATAATAAAGGAAAATGCTAGGGAGACCAACTTTAGATACCAACTTGTGTACCATCTCTCTAATAAAGTGTGGGACCCATTGTATTGGTGGGCTCCACCTCTATTAGAGAGATGGTACACAAGTTGGTATCTAAAGTTGATCTCCTTAGCATAACCCTTTTATAAAAGGAACCAATATACAGCAAGATGAAAGCAATGAAACAACTAGGAAGTGCTTGCCAAGTTTTAGATAAAAGATATTTTAACTTTAAAACAAAATAGAGTCCAACTAGGAAGGTAATCTCAAGAGATAAAATCAAATCCTATTAAAAATAAGATTAACATAAAAATACTTGAGTGAAAAAACTCCAACTAGGAATCCTATAATGAATGCATGATTTACCTTAAGTCAAGTTTTTCGTATCGGTCAAGTCATGCCTCGGATGTATGGGGTTGAATGAGTTGTGCCAAAACGTCCAGTAACAATTCTTCACACACTAGTTTTCAACCTAAACTAGAGTCTAGGAAATTACAACACTATTTTCATACTAACACATATCGTAATTAAGCTCAAACCCTTATTTAGGCAAAATAGCATGATAATTGCAGGAATTCAGGATTAGTAATAGTTAACCATATAGGCACCAAAATTTACTGATATTTTAAACAAGAACAAGAGAGTAGGTAGTAGCAATTTAAGCAACGGAGTCTGTCCCAAGGTCCAAAATTTATCCAAGTACGGAACACAACCGTATTGCCTGCCATGTATAGACATCCCTCTTGGTCTTATGTTTACTGCTCAAGGCGTGTGAGAGTCAAATCCTCCATTCAATGGAATTAGTTTTTGAAAATGTACTATCTTCGTTGAAATATTTGATATGATAATCCCATGTGATTTCAATCATAATTTCAGAAACTATTGTGAATTTGTTGGCAGTGTTCCAGTCAAGGATGAAAGTTCTGCATTAATAGTTTCAATATTCTTGGGCCTTTCCACCAATTATAAATTTGTTTCGAGTTGAACACACTCACGAAACCAAGTTAAGGGCTACCATGGGCTCTAGCCTTTTTTGAAAATTAAAATATAATTAATGTATATTAATGTGATTTTAGATTAATTTGCTTGCCCAATTAAGAAATAATCCCTTAGTAAACACTCATGACTTTAACTCTCTACCTTTTCCTCTTCTTTTTTTTTCCATTGTTTTCGTAATTTTTTTTCGTCAATATTAATGACACTCTTTTCAATTAGGTAGTACAAAGGGTGGGTGTGGTGCGGTTCATATGAAGAACGAGTTTATAGCCGTTTCTATTATTGTCTACATTGAAAAAGAATTTGCTAACAATATCGATTCATACACAATAACAAAATATTTCAATTCTCTCAAGGATCATAGGGCACAACTTGAATATGTACAATTTCAATTATGTTGTTCAACATATTTTCATTTTGATATTATGTGTGTTTTTGGGTGCATTTCACATGTATTTATTTTATGTTAAAGCTTATTGAAAATTAGTCAATGGAGCTATGAACTAGCGTGGTTTATATGCTTTAATATATATTTTATTTCTAGAAAAACTATCAAGTACAAGAAAAATCATCATTAGATTTTAAGCCAATAATTTTAATTAGCCCACCCGTTGAAAAATTCATATTTCTGCCCATAGTTTTATTTATTTTATATATATATATAATTTTTCTTAGTTTTTGGTCTCTGTCTCTTCAAAATTTTGAATTCAACTTTTCGGAAGATGTTTTTGGGGGTGGGCTGATTGTTAGGGTTGTGGTGTTACTTTTTCTTTAAATTTTAGTTATAGTTTTTTTCTTTTGTTATTTTGAATTTACTTTTGGTCTTTATAACAAAATGGTAACTCCTTGTTCAGGTGAGGTGACTTTAGTAGTTGGTGTCAACATGTCAACATATATCATAGGATTAGGGCCTCCATATATGTGTCGAAAACAAAAAAAGACGATGAGTGAGTTCAATGCAGCATCCACCTCGGCAAATTCATTTGTTTTTGTTGCTTCCTCACAAGAAAATTCCTTTGACTGCATCATCTTGACCACTGACTAGCTGCTTGGCTGTGATTTTGGCCCGGAGATGAAGGAAAGAAGTGACTCAAACACTGCGGGAGTGATTGCTTCAACATCTCTCAACTCGCTAACAATGGAAAATGTCTCATTGTCCTTGTTGAGGGAAGAGAAGGTGGATATGTTGTCGACTGCCTTGAGATTCTTCATAGCCTTTTGGATTGCCTTTTTCACCATCTTCCTAGAGGTTAAGTATTTCCTAACCTCACTTGTAAGAGCTTCAGTTTCACCTTCCCGCCTTCTTCGCATGATCGATTGAAGGTCCTGCATGCATTCCTTGGTTTGTAATAAGGCACATCCTTGGCAGTGCCACAAACATCCAACAGCCTGAGAGAGCCATCTAACAACTCATTAGTTCATTTCTCATTATGCTGTTGGGCTAAGGCTTGTTGAGTGAGGGGCAACTGAAGAAACCTATCAACAGAATCATGCAAGTCTTGGAGACAAATAATACTTACCCAATGAGCGTATTGAATTCCCAGCAGAGGCAACAGCGCAGCACAGCACAGACAGATTTCGAAATTTTTGTAAACTTTTGCATTCTGACTCTGCAATGGCGGAATGCAGATATGTAGAAGAAGGAATTTGCGCGAAGAAATATCATTTTCGTGGAGCAAAACAATTTTTTCGTCGCATCAAATAACCTTTTTTCGTTGCGCAAAGACCTGTCAACATCGGAATTTTGCACAACGAAAATATCTCCTTCGTCATGCAAATCTCTGTCGTGCAAACCCTAAACGGCGTAGCGTATACGCAAATTTCCGTCGCCCGAGAACGTGCCGACATCACACTTTGCGCAACGAACTCTATCTCCGTCGCGCAAGCATTTGCAGCCAAAAAATCCGTATTGCAGTTTTTCCTATCCACTTTTACGCGACGAAATTTGTAACCATCACGCCAGGATACCTTGTGCGACAAACTATATCGTCGCGCAAATGTTTGGCGCCAAAAAAAATTAACCCCGGTTTTTCTTCCCCACCTTGCGCGACGATTTGTTTGTTTGTCGTGCTAAGTATCTTTGCGCAACCAAATATTTCGTCGCACAAGATTTTGTAGTTTTGCGCGACGAATTTGTTTTTTCGTCGCATGAGTGAATTTTGCGTGACGAATTTGTCTTCATCGCGGAAAATCTCATCACGCAAATAGTAAAATGTAGTAGTGTCATGACCAAACCATTGAGCTCCCCTCGGTTCACTTTCATCAGAGACAAGTTGAGAGTTCAAGAACGCTCAACTTGAGAGGGCATATTAGTTGCACCTTCAACCGTTACAAATGCAGCTGTAACAGCTGCAGATCACCCATGATATTAGCACTAGCTGTAGTCTTTCCTTCCTAAGAATCTTGTAATTATTTTGTAATCTTTCCTTGATCATATCAAGTGTAACGCCTCCTTGATATCATCTCTTTTGAATTTCTGCAACTGATTCATACTCTGTATAAATATAGAAAATCTCAACAATATTTGGTGTGAGGAAATTTAAACTTTACATGAGGAGATCAAATAACACGAAAAGAAGTTGGAATACAACAACCAGCTAAGGTTCACTTTCAGTTGGAGGGCAGCAATAAAAAAGTCCTTTTTTTATTTATTTATAAATTTAGTTGGAGGACAGCAATAAAAATACACATGAAAATAGGTTCTGTTAATGTATGGTTTTTACTATTTTCTTTTGGTTTCCCTTGACAACTTTGTAATAGGATGTGTAATGTAATTTATCAAGCTCAAGTCTAGATTAGGGAAAACTTTTATTGGTGCTCTTCTCTAATCTTTGCTCTATGGTAGCTCATGCAAGTTAACAAAGGTATTGTGCATTGCATATCATTACATTAAACAGTCTTCATAAAATGATGACTAGTCATCCGTTTCTCATATGACTAGTCATCCTTGCTTCCAGCTGGATAACAAACTGTTTTGTCCTATTCCTCTTTCTCTCTCTCTGCTGCCATCTGTGGTTTTCTGACCTAACGAATTTTTG
>NC_024130.1:14760410-14780105 GCF_000346735.1 Prunus mume
ATTGCCATGAAGAACTGAGCTTCAAGTTTTGCTAAGTTGGAGAAGGAGATTGCACAAAGGAGGTATTGCTCATATTCCTAAATTGACCTAGGTGAATCTTGAGCTTGGTTGTATTTCCTTTGTAAGAATCTTTTTCTACTTAGTGGATTGCCTGGTCGGTTGATGACTCCCAGTTTTTCCCAATGGTGGGTTTCTGGGTGAACAAAATCTGTTTTGCATATCTGTAATTTTTCTGGGTTTGTGTTCTTGATGGTTGACTAGTCATCTTTATCTGCTGTTTGATGTTTGCATGATTTTGATGATTTCACACACTTTCACATAGTTGTTGCTAGCACAGGGGATGCCTAGATTGATGGGTCCTTCTGAGTGCGTAGGTTGTCACTAGTAATCTTCTAGGTTGCAGGTACATTGTGGCATGATCTGTGTGTTCTCTTGATTGTGATTGTTCATGACTAGCAGTTGACTAGTCATACGTGTATTTGGTCAAGGTTTAAAGTGTGTGAAGATTGCTGAGTTGTTTTGTTTTGGTTGTGTAATTAAATCTACCATTTGTCACCTAAGTACCAATTTCAGGTTCACTTTCAGTTATGTTATTGAACATATTTTTATTTTGATCATATGTGTTTTTTAGTTGCATTTAGTATGTTTTTGTTTTTTGTTTTTTATAAAAAGCGATAGTATTTTATTGATAAGAGGAACATAAACAAGTACAAAGCCACTATGGTGTTAAACCATATTTGGTTTATGTTAAAGCTTATTGAAAATTAGTCTATGGAGCTATGAACTAGCATGGTTTATATGATTCAATGTTTACTGTTATTTCTAAAAAGACTATAGAAATTGTAAGTACCAAATAAAATAATCATTGAATTTTAAACTAATAACTTTAGCTAGCCCACCCCTTGAAAAATTCTTGGTTCCGCCCTTGATGTTCCACAAAACGATTTGTCATTCATTGGAAAAGTACAAAGGAACAAGAAGTTTCAAGAGTGTGTGGAGGAGAAGCAAGATGAAAGGATAAAGTGCAACCATTTTGGCTTTTTTGTTTTCTTTTGTGAAAGTTGAAATTGACAAATATTTTGATGTGAAGAGATGAGTTAACCGAAGATACAGTCTAAATTTCTAACAATTTGGAATAAAATCGACCCAATCCAATCCACGCCCACCCATACATTGTAATTGGAATTATCACTTGTTGGGAGCCTTTTAAATTCAAATGGGTTATTATCTCACTTTGTTGAGATTATGGATGGCAATACCGCTAGAGAACAAAGAAAACCTAAGTTCTTTGAAATTACACATATGCATAGAAGCATCATTACGTACAACGTCTAAATTAGAGTTTACTAGCCACAAAACTGGACAATAGTCATCCTAAATTTTCATTCTTTTTCACATGTTATTTCAAGAAATAAAAGATATAGAAACATAACTGTACATAACCGGTGATATTGAAATAATATAATGGGACCTATATAATTGATTATCTTTGGGACAAATCCACTGTGCTTAGGGGCAAAAATGGACTTGTCCTCCTACAACGGTTTTGTCCTCGGCATACTGGAGAAAAGAATTTGCCAACGGCCGGCACCTGTTTCGAGGCTAACACCAGCACCACCAACGAAAACAAGAAGATCAAAACTAGGTAGAGCACAGGCCGCCAGGAAGGGAAGTGTGGAAAAAGTAGAAGCCACAAGAGTGAAGCAACTGAGAGTGAGCCAAACAGCAGCATGATGATGTGACACCATTTATACATGTATGCATGACAATCATGTTCATCGCTAGCCGTACCAGCATTAACACTAGGCCTCATAACTAGCAGTAGTCGCCCAAGTAAGCTGAAGGGCAGGCAGTATGCGAGGACGCTAGACAGAACAACCACCATAACGAAGTGGTGCGTTTCAAACAGATCTTCTTGTGCATATCGCATCTGGACCAACGTCAGGATTGTCGAAATGGTGAACGCAAGGATGTTTTTTTTGCCATGATGATGACGGCGGTTAGATGTTTGTTGTTGTTGTACTGCAAAGTTGATGAACAACTGCTGGTGGTTGATATAACATATGACAACATTAGAACTACTAGGAGGACTAATATTCATCCCCGTATAAAAATGATTAATTCCAGGCATCCTAGTCCTATATCTGGGCTATGTTTTGGTTTTCAATTATCCATTTTGTGTGGCTAGAAAGAATGAGGAAGTGTGTATATATACAAAGGCAGATCAAGTGGAAAAACATGTCCAAGAAAGAACATGACGCGTCGACGTATGATAAATAAAGGAGACTGGGAATATGAGGCAAAAAGAGTGATAACGTAAGCTATATATAGGAAGTTGGGATGTGGCAGCATAAAACATTAGTGAAAAAAAGGTGAACGACGTATGAATAAAGGGAGGCGAGGAATGTGCATCACAAAAATTGATGACGCGTGAGTCAGGCGGCGTGACAAATGAAGGAGACCATGCAATAATTTATCCTTTCTCATTGTATATCCAAAGACTTTTTTGACTGTACTGTTTGGAAAAAAACAAAACAAAACAAAAACAAAAACTATTTGTACTGAGCATTTGTTATCATCTTGAGGTAGGATAAAAATTAGGGAGCTTTAGTTTTAAAACACAATATAGTTTACTAATTTGAAATATAATAATATAATTTCATCTAATTAGTATAAGGCCAAAACCAAAATGTAGTACCTAATTTTACAAAAATATCATTACAAAATATCAAAATATTATGTGAATAATTATTTCATTTACAGGTCCGAACCTTCCCCTTTCCCCCTTCCTCTAATAGAGGTAGGGTTACTTCAGTGCTGGACAAAAAGTGGATAGCCTAATAGTACACAGGGCAGTCTTAAAACAATATAGTACTATTGGAACTAACAATAATCTATGGACACTGACTTCTTCTCCAACTCTTTCATAAGACGTGGGAACCATGAGGTCATGGAACCACATACTATTCTATGTGAGAAACATATTCACTGAGGTCACTGGCAAAAGCGGGCATGCCCTCTGACTAATGCTATTTTGTGCTCCGCGTAATTCTTGCCACAGTTTAAGAACCAAGCGGTCCAAGCCTAGTCCCGCCACTGGCAAAAACAAGACGCGCAAAATGAGGCGAAGCAATATGCAAGTAAACTAGAGATGAATGCTGTGATGGCCGTAGGGTGTGTTTGAAACAGAACTTCGGCTGGATATCTCATCCGGACCAACGTCAGGAGTGTTGAAATCACGAAGGCAAAAATGTCACGAGCAGTTGCGGATCCAGAATTGAAAAGCCAATTGGGCGGAACTTATATTACTAAACTCGACGGTGCGAGTAAATTTCATTAATAATAATAAAAAAGATACACCTAGTCAGGGGGAATGTAATAAGCCTTACCCTCAAATACATCTATATATAAATAAAAGTTTAACAACAAAAACAAAAACCACAAGTAAATGTAATACAAAACATCACTAGTTAAATCTAAAATTTTACCCTGCGAGACTTAGAAATCTTAAATTCCTCAATTATCGATGCATTAGTGATACTATTAGCAAACTCTTTTTCAATGTGAAGGGTCATGCAATCAGCAAGAAACTTATACATGAAAAAGCTCGTTCCGTTGTTGCTGTAGAAACGGGAAGAGTCAACACCAACAGAATCAACCTGTTGATCAAACAATAGTTCTCTACCAAACTTGTTTCTACTAATTGTTGACATAAATGAGGAAGAGTGTTGGTTTTCTTAAAGCAAGGAAGGCGATGTACATCATTTTGAAAATACCTCAACTCTATTTCCAAATCTTTCAACTCATTTGGAAGGAAATCAGCAGGATAGAATTTCTCAGTTTACATATATGCTCAATATTGGACTTGAATGAATTGCGAGGATCCAATGCTGAGCTAAGAATAAGAAGTTCAACTGTTTGCTCTGGAAATCTGTCATTTAACTCCCTTAACATGCAATCTATAACATCATTGAATACATCAACGCGATAGTAATGCTCAAATGTAATAAAATCTTTTTGTTGACAAGAACGATGTGTGCCCGTCATATAACGAGCACCCATATTAGAAACATCAACACCATGTAGTTCACAAAATGATACCACACTACAGAATAAATCATCCCAGCCATGTACCCTCATATCTTGAAGCTGCATTTTTGTGTTTTCAACAAAATTTAAAGCACTTACAATATCTTGAGTTTTGGTCTGAAATACTTGACAAAGAAAATTGGTCAATCCCATAATTTTATCCATCAAAAGCAATGAAAACACAAACTCAAAAGACATCATAGCAATATAGTTACTCTCAGCATCGCCACGAAATTGTTGGTTTGATCCATGATCACTGATTTCTTGAAGAAGTAATTTGGTCTCTTTAAATATACACATCAAACTTGTAATAGAAGCATAATGAGAGCCCCAACGAGTGGCTCCAGCTCGTTTCAAACTACGAGCTTGATTAAGTCCTCTATCTGTCTCAAGTTCTCCAGAATCCAATAACCCATTGAGTTCAACTTTTCTAATTAAGTTTAACTCACTACGGTGCTTAGCAGAAGTACTAACAAAATTCACAATGTTAGTCAACATTAAAAAAAACCTCCATAAAACTTTCACATCTTTAGCTGCACCATTTAATGCCAATTGCAAGCGATGAGCAAAGCAATGCACATAATATGCATATGGACAATCTTGAAGAAACAATGCTTGTAAGCCATTCCATGAACCACAATCAACAAATCTTAGAATAATAGCCATTTGTTCCTTACCGGATTCATCAAGTGATTCATCAACTAGAATATGTTATTGAACATATTTTCATTTTAATCAAATGTGTGTTTTAGTTACATTTAGTATGTTTTTGTTTTTTGTTTTTTTATCAAGAGCGATAGTATTTTATTGATAAGAGGAACATAAACAACTACAAAGCCACTATGGTGTTAAACCATATTTGGTTTATGTTAAAGCTTATTGAAAATTAGTCTATGGAGCTATGAACTAGCATGATTTATATGATTCAATGTTTACTTTTATTTCTAAAAAGACTATAGAAATTGTAAGTACCAAATAAAATAATCATTAAATTTTAAACTAATAACTTTAGCTAGCCCACCCCTTGAAAAATTCTTGGTTCCGCCCTTGATGTTCCACAAAACGATTCGTCATTCATTGGAACAAAGGAACAAGAAGTTTCAAGTTAAGAGTGTGTGGAGGAGAAGCGAGGTGAAAGGATAAAATGCAACCATTTTGGCTTTTTTGTTTTCTTTTGTGAAAATTGAAATTGATAAATATTTTGATGTGATGAGATAAGTTAACCGAAAATGCAGTCTAAATTTCTAACGGGTTGGACTAAAATCGACCCAATCCAATTCATGCCACCCATACATTGTAATTGGAATTATCAATTGTTGGGAGCCTTTTAAATTCAAATGGGTTATTATCCCACTTTGTTGAGATTATGGATGGCAATACCGCTAGAGAACAAATAAAACCTAAGTATTTTCAATAAGTACAACGTTATTTCTAAATTAGAGTTTACTAGCCACAAACTTCTCTCATATATATGACACAATTGAATATCGAAACGGTTTTTAATTTGTCTAATTTTTTTGCAAGAATGATTTATAAATGTAGAAGGGTGTCCCTCAAATAAAATTATTTAAAGAATTCCTCAATAGAAGGTGACTGATATGTATATATAAATGGAGATCAACTGGAAAAACATGTCCAAGAAAGAACATGACGCGTGAGTCACGCGGCGTGACAAATGAAGGAGACTATAGAGATCCTTTCTCATTGTATATCCAAAGACTTTTGACTCTACTGCTTTGAAAAAAATAAAAACAAAAATGGATTACTCTTGGTCCCCATCAGTACTGGCATATCCAACGGTGAGGGTGATGAGGACGTGGACGATAAAGGAAAATTGATCTTGGGCTTTGGCGTGAAAGTCAAGCAATTGAAACACGAATGCCTATTTGCTTCAAGCAAAGCAACCATTATTAGGTGTGTCTGTTATCATCTTGAGGTAGGACTAGCATAAGTCTCATTCTAATAGAGGTAGGACAAAAATTAATGAATAGACTAATATGGTACATATATTATATAATTTTAAAAAAAGGTCAAAGTTTCACCATTTTAAAAAAAGGTCAAATCCTTTTGGTATTCAAAAACTTGCTAATTTCAATGGATTTTTTTTTTTAAATTAGGAATTTGTGTGACTTTTTAGTGGGAGGTATAAATACCAAACCCTATAAAAAAATCTTATCCTAACCCATCAAACTTTTCACGTGAGATTTTTTTTTTTTTTTTCTGCTAGAGAAGTTGAACAGCTCTTCGTGAAGTTGAACAATTCTTCGTGAACAAGGTATTGCTTCCTTCTCATGCTGTGTCTTCTTGCGTTTATTGTCTGTATGTTTGCTATATGCCATGTTGCTATCATGTATTATATACGGGGCGTGTATGGGAGAATCAAACAATTGCTGTTTATGGTCTGCGTCTTATGGTTTGGATGGGTTAGTAGTTGTTTCTCATATTGGCTTTGGTGATTTGTAGTTGTACAGGCTTTTGCAACAACTTATGGGGAAGAAAATAGAGATTTTGGGATAGAAGACTTTTCATATAATCCTAACAATGATGCGTTCATAGCACCAAATCACTATGAACCATCCTACTAGCCTCCATCACCCCGCCAATGTAGTCCACCATCTCAATCCCCTTTAGGTTCGGAGGTTCCCACTTAAAAACCAAGCCACAATAAGCGAAGTAGATCCGAGTATGAAGGGAGTTCTAGCTCAGTTGGAACCAACAATCAAGCCGAAGTGATCGAGAGGATATTTGGCATTTTTAAATCACGGTTCACAATTTTTAAGTCAGCGTCTCCATTTCCATTTAAGACACAAGCAGAGCTTGTGTTAGCATGTGTAGCACTACATAACTTTCTTCGCAAAGAGTGTCGTTCTAATGAATTTCCAATTGAACCAGTAGACGAATCTTCATCTTCAGTATTACCTGTTAATGAAGAAGATAATTTGGAACTTATTGTTCAAACCCAAGAGCAACAACGAGAAAATGCTAATGCATGGAGGGCTACCATAGCTTTAGATATGTGGAGAAATGCTACTTAGGAGGACATGAAGCTACATCAAATTGGCTATTAAAAGATTGGGAAAACTTTATTGAATTTTACTTTTCTTTGTTAAAATTGTGTTTATTTGTTATCTTTTTTATTGACTCTTGTAACTTTGAATGTTTGCTTTTATTTATCGTTCCATTCCATTTGATCCCGTTTATGTTATTGTTCCATTATATGAATATTAATTGACTTTGAACATTTCATTTACGTACAGGTCCGAACCTTCCCCTTTCCCCCCTCCCCTTCTTAACCAATCCTACCATTTGTGAATCTCATGATCATAGAGGTAGGGTTATTTCAGTGCTGGACAAAAAATGAACAGCCTAATGGCACATAGAGCAGTCTTAAAACAATATACTACTATTGGAACTAACAATAATCTCTGGACACTAACTTCTTCTCCAACTCTTTCATGACATGGGTACCATGAGGTCATGGAACCACATACGACTTATGTACGGCCTATTCTATGTGAGAAAAAAAACACTTGAGAAAAGAGTTGGTCTGTGTATAACATATTCCCTGAGGTCACTGGCAAAAGCGGGCATGCCCTCTGAGTAATGCTATTTTGTGCCCCGCGAAATTCTTGGCGGATGCGCTGCCACAGTTTACGAACCAAGCGGTCCAAGCCTAGCCCCGCCACCGGCAAAAACAAGACGCACAAAACGAGGTAGGAGTAGTAGTGTGTAAAAAAGAGAAGCCACAAGAGTGTGGCAGTGGAGAGTGAACCAAACACAAGCATGGCCATGCGACACCATTTATATGCATGACCGCCAAACCTGAAGGCGAAGCAATATGCAAGTAAACTAGAGATGAAAACTGTGATGGCTGTAGGGTGTGTTTGAAACAGAACTTGGGCTGGATATCTCATCTGGACCAACGTCCGGAGTGTTGGAATCACGAAGGCAAACTGTCACGAGCATGACGATTGTAATTCGAAGCAGCAGGCGTTCTTTGTAGCACAACTGAATAGTTCATTAAGTAGCGGGGCTGATTGTTGATGAAGTAGGTGACATTACAACTGTCATGATCAGGATTGATCATCGTACCAAGCTTAAAATGATGAATTGCGTTGCTGCTGAAACTTGAGAAATAATCTAATATCGCTAGTGAGAAATTAAGTTCCGTACTCGGCTATTTATTAACCAGGGGCGCCGCATGAGGGACTGCCGGTGACATACTGGAGGAAGGTGGTGATGACGTCAAGTCCGTATGGCCCTTATGAAATGTGATTCAACTGTGCCGCTAAGTTTGATCAAGAGAGTTGGGCAGTAATTGCTTAAACGAGGTTGGTACACCGTATCTACAGCCCCAAAGGATGAGATTGGAGATCATGTAAGACAACATTGACATAAGCACACCGGCCTGACGTTGACATATACGTGAGAAAGAATCTTTGTTCCTGAGACTTGTAATAAATTGCAAATTATTTATATGGTTCATGTTCACCCCAAAAATGGCCCAAACAATTCACTCAGGAACAGGAAGTGCAGAAAGTCTTCGCACGGGCCCAAAGGAAACATTCGACGTAATTGCCGAATGCATGGTCCTATTCATTCCTGGAATAGTCGCCTGCGACGGGAGGAAAGCTAATTTACTAGCTTACCTGTTAGAGAAGGTACGATGATGCAGTAGTGAGAACACAAACACTATAAGAAAAATACACTACGACTATGCGTAAGTTACATGTTGTGGAATTATACTTTCCACAATGTGCGTAGAGTGCATGTTGTGTTATCAGGGCCGGTCCTGGGTGATCTAAGGTCGGTGACAAAATTTCAGAGTGTGCCCTTCATAGATAAATTAATTATTAAAATTACTTTCTTTTTTTTTATCAATTGATTAATTTCTGTCCAAATTATAAGAGTTTACAAAAGATAATAGAGAATACTTTGGAGCATCATTAAAACCTTGTTTAAGCAAAATCAGTGGGACAACACATAAAACGAAGGAAAAAGAGTACCCGACATCAAAAACATTACATTCAACAACAAATTAACTAAGTGTCCCTATCTGTTGGCTTCAATATCCTCCACAATTAATCAAATCAAACCAGCATCATCTGTACCTACAAGAAAATATTTATTCAAATATCCTCTTAAACTTTCAACAATCTCTTCTTCTTTTTTTCTTTGTCTTTTGAGATTTTTAGAAAGGTTTTTTTTTTTAGGAAACATTTTTTTTAACAAGCACACAAGTAATGAGAACAAAACTAAAGAACAGACAGAGAACAATAAAACCTGGATTTGAAACTTCAAACAGTTTGTGCCAAATCCTTTCTCCAAACTTCAAACTTCAAACTTCAATTTGAGCCTCCTTTCTCCACTTTGAAACTTCAAACTTCTGTCATTAAAAAAAAAAACTTCAAACTTGGAATTACAAGAGTAAGAATCTATTATCTATCGCAAGTGATTTGCTGAGCCAAATAAAAAAGACTCAGGTGAAAATTAATTATAAATTATAAATTATAAATATCAAATTTAAAGCGGCTTTGGGAATGAGTATATGCATGGGCTCAAAGTAATATTAAATTATAAATATGAAGAATCTTGAAAAACACTCTTGCCCGCCAGCTTTCTAGTGTGTGTGTGTGTTTTTTTTTTTCTTTTCAAAAGCAGTTATCATTTATTTATTTATTATTGTTTAGGGTATATAAAGAATGGACTATAAATAAAAAAAATTTGTGCCCCCAACAATTTTGGACCTCAGGCTGTGGCCCTTTTCACCTTGCATTAGGACCGGATCTGTGTGTTATACCGCTTTTAACAACATGCATTTAGTACACATTGAAATGAAATTTCGGAGATGTTTTAATAATGAAAGCAAGAATTTCATGATCATAATGCATGGCCATATTTGCTCATCAACTGCAGATTGAGAGTGATGGGTTCCATGAAATCTTTTCGATCCCAGCCAAGGACGGACTCACAGTGAGGTCAATGGGATCAAACATCCATATGGACTCCATGAACGTAAGGTAGAAGGTCCCTTTGAACCTGTGTGTGACCCCATGAATGGCTGAAGGAGGAGCTGCAAATCTGAGGAAGAAGAAGTTGAACCGGGGTTCTTTTTTTTTTTTTTTTAAAAGAAGCTAACCAAAACGGCGTCGTTTTGGGTCAGCTTCTAATTTTTTTTAAAACCAGGCTAGCCAAAACGGCGTCGTTTTGGACCACCCTAGCGAATTTTTTTAAAAACGCGTTGGATCCAAAACGCGTCGTTTTGAACCCAGCGAATTTTTTTTTTTTAAAGACTGGCCAAAACAACGTCGTTTTGCCCAGCCTGGTTTTAAAAAAAATTAGAAGCTGACCCAAAACGGCCCCGTTTTGGTTAGCTTCTTTTAAAAAAAGAAGAAGAACAGATTGTAGTTGAAACAGACCCTTCTCTTCGACCAAATAGAACATACCCTTCTCAAAACTCCAAAACCCCCATTTCCTAAACCTAAATCCCCAATCTCCACCCGCCCACGAACCTTTAACCCTCTCCCCACCAAGCTTTAAGTCCTAACTCCTCCATTGCCGTCGTTGCCAGCAACACCGCCTCTTCCAAAAGCTTGCCTCCGCTTTCACCACCTCACAATTCAAGGTAAATTCTAACTCTAAACATAAATTACTTGAATTGAAATTGAATTATGATTGTATTATATTGTTTTGATTTATTGGATGTTTCATTTATGAATTTGTTGTGGTTAATTGGTATAAATTTGGTGTTCTCTTTAATTGATTTTAGTTATTATTTTGATTAATTTATGTAGAATTATGGAAATATTTTTTAAGAGAAGTCATCATTGGGTAGTTCGGATAGTGTGGGTAGTTCAAGAACTTCAAATTCAAAACAAAGTGAGGTAGATGAGGTTTTGGCTAATCTTCAAGCAGACCCGGGACTTAGAATTCGTATGATTGAGTATGATACTAATATTAGAGATGAGGTTCAAAGAGCATATCTACAAAAAGGATCTTGTCAACCTAGAGGTCATTCTTTCCCACAAAGTAATATCTCAGGAATTAATCGACGCTTCATTCCCCAATGGTTTGATGAATTTGATTGGTTGGAGTATAGTGTATCTAAAGATGCTGCATTTTGTCTTTATTGCTATCTCTTTAAATCCAATTTTGAGCAAGTGGGTAGTGAAGCCTTCACTGGAGCAGGGTTTAAGAATTGGAAGAAAGGGAGAGAAAGAATGAAGGTGCATGTTGAACCGGTTGGTAGTGTTCATAATAAAGCTAGAGAAGCTGCTACAAACTTGATGAATCAAAATACACATATTGAAACGGCTGTGAGCAAACACTCCGAACAAGCTTGTGTGGCATATCGAAGATGCTTAATTGCATCAATCAAGTGCATTAAGTTTCTATTGAGACAAGGTCTTTCTTTTCGTGAAAATGATGAAAGTGCCACTTCAAGCAATAGGGGAAATTACTTGGAGCTATTGCAATTCCTTGCAGACAATGATGAGAAAGTTAAAGAAGTTGTGTTGGAAAATGCTCCGGGGAATCTCAAGTTAGTAGCTCCAAAGATTCAAAAAGATATTGTCAATGCATGTGCCGGGGAAACACTTGATGTTATCATGAGTGGTTTAAAAGATAGATTCTTTTCTATATTGTTGGATGAAGCACGTGATATTTCTATGAAAGAGCAAATGGCTATGGTGTTGCGTTATGTGGACGACAAAGGGCATGTAATTGAAAGGTTTGTGGGGGTTCAACATGTTACCGACACCACTTCAACTTCACTGAAGGATGCCATTGACATATTCTTTTCTTCCAATGGTTTGAGCTTTTCCAAGTTACTAGGACAAGGTTATGATGGAGCTAGCCATATGAGAGGTGAGTTGAATGGCCTTAAAACAAAGATTTTGAGAGAACAACCTTGTGCATACTATGGTCATTGCTTTGCTCATCAACTTCAACTAGCACTTGTTGCCGTAGCAAAGAAGAATATTGATATTGCCTCTTTCTTCACAACCACTAATAGTGTGGTTAACCATGTTAGAGCATCTTGTAAGAGGCGTGATGCACTTAGAGCACCACTCCAAGAAGAACTTGTGATAGCTTTTGAAAATTATTGTCTTATAACGGGGCGAGGTTTTCATCAAGAAACAAGTCTCAAACGTGTCGATGACACACGATGGAGCTAACATTACGATACCATTATTAGCATCATTTCTATGTTTTCATCTGTGATTCATGTACTTCAAATGATTATTGATGATAATCTCAATAATAGTGCCGGTGAAGCAAATAAGATTCAAAAGGAAATGCTTACTTTTTAGTTTGTGTTTCACTTATTCTTAATGAAAGCTATATTGGGACTCACAAATGATGTGTCACAAGCATTGCAAAAGAAAGATCAAGAAATTGTGAATGCAATGGCTTTGGTGAAATCATGCAAGGAAAAACTACATTGGATGAGGAATAATGGGTTTGATGCATTAGTTGAAGAGGTGTCTTCATTTTGTGACAAACATCATATTGATGTTCCTAACATGGATGAGACATTCATACTTCCAGGGAGGTCAAGGCGTAATGCTCCAATAAAGACAAATCGTCATCATTATTCTGTGGAGCTCTTTATTTATGTCATTGATGAGCAACTTAAGGAGTTAGATGATCGTTTTAATGAGGTAAACACTAAGTTGCTTATTTGTTTGGCATGTTTGAGTCCGAATGATTCATTTGTAGCTTTTGATAAACAAAAGCTTCTTCGTCTTGCTCAATTTTATCCTCAAGACTTTTCAGATGAGGATCTTTTGGCACTTGAAGATCAACTTGAGCTTTATATTCATTATGTGTGTTCGAGTAGTGATTTCTCTAACTTGCAAGGGATTGGTGATATTGCAAAAAAAATGGTGGAGACAAGGATGCATCGGCCATTCAATTATGTGTATTTACTTATTACATTGGCTCTAGTTTTACCAGTTACTACTGCTTCAGTCAAGAAGGCATTTTCTGTCATGAATATTATCAAAGGTCCACTTCGGAACAAAATGGGAGATCAATGGTTGAGTGATAGCTTACTTGTTTACGTTGAGAAGGATGTTTTTGATTGTATTGAAAATGAAGCTATAATGCTACGTTTTCAAAGTATGAAACCTCGTCGTGGCCAATTGTAATTTGTAATGTTGTTTTTAATATGAATTATGAATGAATGTACTATTGTTTCATTTTCAATGTTATTTTAATCTTTAAAAAAAAAATTTGAATTTTTACACTATGACCCTTCGAGTTCATATTCCTGGGTCCGTCCCTGATCCCAGCATTTCTGAAAAATTTACATGAATTCAACTTCTGCTATATTCTACGTTCCCACAGGAAGGCACATTGGGACCACACCAACTCAAATTTTAATTTCTTTTTAAAAACAAGTACTTAATATATTATATTACAAGATAGAATATGACCAAATAAGTCAAACACAAGTAGACATTCAACTAATGTCACCGACATGTAGCGGCGGACCCAGGAATTTTCTAGCAGAGATGCAATTTTCAAATGCTAAGAGCTTAAAAATAAAAATAAAAAGACAACTAAACATCCTTATAATTTAAACAATACTAATGTTATTCATAATAAATTCTTTCTTTTAAAGTACCGTTCCATAACTGTTCAATTAAAACAAAATAAGGGTTTTATATCTATATGTATAACTAATTGACTATAATTTATCAATTAAATAAACAAATCAATATCAAATTATCAATTAATAAAAATTAATTTTACCTCGAATAGCGTGTCAAATAGCCTCTTCCTCCTTGAGTTTGCTATTGATCTTACTAATACAGATAGAGCTAAATAAGAAAAAAAAATTATTAAAAAAAGAAACAAAAAAGAATAAACAAAATTGGCGTTTGCTCAAGAAAAAAATATGCATTCGACTAACTTTGGATTGGCATACTCAAGAAGAAGAAGAAAAAACGTATGATCTTGTGATGCACACACACTTTGATGAATTTGGGTAATGTTAAATTGGTTATTTATAAAGAGAATTCCAATCCCAATTAAATAAAGAATTCCCAAAACCCAATTGAATAAAGATAACTCCCACTTAAAATCCAATTAAGTAAGTAATTATAGAAATTAGAAACCCAATTAAGTAAGGAATAATACAAATTTGAAAGCCCAATAGAATGGCCCAGCAGCAGCAGCAGCAGTTTCCTTATTTTTTTACGTTTTTTTTAATTTAAAAACCCTGGTCCAAAACGACGTCGTTTTGGCCAGGGGATGTTTAAAAAAAAAAAAACAATCGCGCGCTGCGCGCAACGGATGCAGCGCCCATCCTAGATGGTTTGGGCATTTCGTCGAACACGTTGCGTGCATCTCTTGTATGAAGCAGAGGTGCAACTCCAGCTGCTCTAATGGACTTTTCCGGAGACCGGAGGTACAAGTGCACCTCCTTGCTCCTGCACAGGTCCACCACTGCCAACATGTAAATCAAGACAGTTGAGGGAAGGTATTTGTTGTTAGGGACATTTTGGAAAAAGCAAAAGGAGAGAGAAAATTTTTAAAAGAAGCAAAAATGGACAAAAATGCCCTTATTTATTTTTAGATTTCCTAAGGAATCCAATACATTTGCATGTCTTTGATTTGAGAGTTGAGTGGTTTTTTTGTCTTTTTTGAAAAAGCTTTGGCTTTTTCCAAAAGTGAAAATTTTTTTATGTCTAAAACCTAAAAAACCTTTGTTGTTATCCATGGGGTCCCACACCAAATTATGGCCCAGATCTTATGTTGCGTGATTGGGTTCCACTTGACCCAACATGTCATGCATATTGTGACGAGGGCCTGGGCTGGGACTGGGAGACAATAAGTTATGAATAGACAAAATAAGGTTTTAAATAATTTTACATATTCTTTTTTAAGACACTCGTTCTCTTTTATTATTGTTTGTTTCTAGTTCATACTTTATAGCAGTATGTTCAAAGATCTTATTGAAATAAATAACACGAATTAGTTATATGAAGTACACGTAAGCTTGTTTAGTGTTATGTTTTACATTGAGTGCTGTTATTTTTACCCACCTGTCATATTTTCCCACCCATCTTATCTTCTCACCCACCATATAAATTTTAAAAAACACAATCCTATTTTTACACCCACTAATATTCCTAAAATACCCTTTTAATTATTACCTCATTTCCTCTCTCCTTTATTCTCTCTGCTCATTTCTTCTCTCTCTCTCTGACGGCACACACATCTCTCTCTCATTTTTGCTCTATCTTATTTTCCATCTCCCACACTCCATTTCTGTCTATGTCTCTCATGTTTACTGAACTAAAATAGTTTTTTGTTGTAATTTTTATTTTTATTTTTGTAAATATGGATTCTATGAATATAATCACATTTTATGCTCTTAGCTTTCTAGTATTGTAAATAAACTTTTTCTCCAGAGTTATCCAAGGATCAGAAATCTATTGAACTTTGCAATAAACAAATATAAAACGTTCATTCTTAAGACATGGGAATGTCAAAGAGTACAAAGCCAAACAGATAAGGGAAAAACAACAGTACTCGCCTTCTTCACCTTCTCATGAGCAAGAAGTCGTATTCTTGTGTTTTTTTTTCTCTTTGTCAAACGATAGGGTTACTTGAGAACTGCGAAGTCTACCTTTTTTTTTTTCCCTCTCTCTTTTTCCTTAAGTCCTTTTAAGTCATTTTACAATAGGGTTAAATTTGTCTTTAAAAGTTAAAAGATAAGGTGGGTGGAAAAATAGGACAGGTGGGTGGAAATAGCAGCACTCTTTACATTTTACCTTAGCGAATGCATTTGATTTTAATAAAATTTTTTTTATACACGTGATATTCTACTTTAATGTAATCTAAACTACAAGAAAGGATTATTCGAATTCGGATGCAGAATGGGGAGCACATCCACTCTAGCTAACTTGACTAAGCTCATGTTTATGATTTTAATGGATTTTAAAAGAGTTTAAACTTTCAAATTTATTCAATCAGGAATTTGAAGGGGTTTTAATCGCTTTTCAAGGTTGGTTCACCTGTAAAAAAACTATTCGAAATGGGGGCCCAATATTGACAACAACCCTTGTGGGCTGTCGCATATCCACCATGGTCCCCGGCATAATTGGACATTTTCTTCTCACAAGTTTCCGGAGCAAGCCCACTAGCAACAGCAATTGAACCACCAACAAAATATAAAGCAGAGGCTGCCAGTAGGGTTCTTGCGGAAACAAAATTGACACAAGCGAAGTAACCGAGACTGAACCAAACACCCTCATAGCCATACGACACCAAAAACGAGCACATGGATGTCTTTCTCGACGAGGACGAGGATGAGGACGACTATGCCGTATAATTAGTTCCGACAAAAACCAAAGGCCGAGCAATATGCAAGTAAGCAAGACAGCAAAACCTTCATGAACGTAGGGTGTGTTTGGAACAGGTTTGATCCGCTGGATATCTGATCTGGACCAACGTTAGCAGCACCGGAATGACGAATGCAAAAGTGTCATGTGGGTCGGAGGTTGTTGAAGAGCAGCGGGCATGGCCTGTACTGCGACAAAAATGTTGATAGCAGCAGCAGATTGTTGACGACGCCCACATCCTTAATTAAGGATTCGGGAGTGAAACAATGTATTTTTTTATTTATCCTTAATTAAGGGCAATCATCATCATGCACACAACAAAACTTTGTCCATGCATTTATTACTTAATTGTGATTTAGTATGGTAATCACCTTGTGACTTGACAGACAACTGTCTAAATCAAATACAACCTTTCACATGAGGTTACCTTACTAATAGTAGCATAATTCTGTGTAGTGTACAGATCATGACCGTCGCCTAATGTATGGATCCCACGGCATACGGTCCAGATCATGCAATTTGCATTTAGATTGTTTCTTCCGTTTCTCTACTCTCCCTCTGCTAAACAACTGAAACTCCGTTGTGCGTGCGCGTGTGGGTTATTTTTTTCTTTCTGTTATTGGACATGACAAAATCGATTAAATTAAGCAAGAAAAAATCAAAACAAGAATACGTAAACCTATTAGATGCAGAAAACTGCGCAGAACATCTCCCTTCCTATGAAATTGGGAACGTGCAACACGAGCAAACTAGTACACTACCATGACATCGTCTCTCTTAACATTTTCGATGAAATAATTTGACTGGACTGACGATTGCCTATCTGCTTGAAATGTCCATGACGTCAAGAATCATGGCTAGACAATGGCTGTCCTTTAGTGTTCTCTTCATGACTATCTGCTTGAGATGTCCATGTTGCTGAGTGGTGACAGTGGTGAACTTGTCCTCCACAACGGTTTCGTCCCTGGAGTTCACCCACCTCCGAAGCCACCAGTTTCAGGTCGAAATCCAGCAGCATGAATAGCAAGAAGCAGAAAAGCACCGGGAGCCAGGACCAGGAGGAGGAGGGTGGAGAAAACAGAAGCCCAATAGTGAAGCGAGGGAAAGTGAACCAGATGCAATGGACCAATTACGAGGGCATACGTCATCATGAGGGGTACCACTGACGTTGTGTAGCAGTAGTAGCTCGAGGCTGAAGGCCAAGGAATAGGTGATGACGCTACACAGAATCACTGTCATGGTTACAGGGTGTGCGTGTGTAAGAGATATTGGTCTGGAAATCGCATCTGGACCAACGTCATGGCTGTGGGAATGGTGAAGACAAATATGCCATGATAGATCATACATGTTGTGGTGGAGGCAGCTGCCGGAAAGTTGATCAACAAATGCTGATGATTATTATAAGAATGATTGTTGATGAAATTGACGACAATAATATTACTACTCTGACCATTAATAATCCCACATGAACATGATCAAAATGATTCATTGCCATCTTACCAGGCTCCTCCTAGTTCTAGTTGTGTTGGTTCTTAGTGTATGGAGAAAAAAGGCGAAAGCACAAGTCTTGTATTTGTTTCCTGCTACAGCTATCACAAGCTCAAACGCACCTATATACTTAACCCCAGAGCAAGGACAACGCAATGAAGGATCCATCCAATATCTGAGAGTCTACCGTGTGGTGTAATACCAGGAAATGTACAAGAAAATGGTACAATAATGGGATTATTAATTATGGACACAAAAACCATTGAAAGGGCAGTTAACTTAAATTAATTTGTGATAATGTGGAGTGAGTTTTGAAATTGTCAGGACGTGGATGGTGTTGAATATTATATTATAATCAACAAAGAAAGAAAAAAAACGGTGTGAGAGGCACGATTATATACGGCATACAATATTTGAAAGAAAAAAATGACAAGGTTGTCTTTGAGAAAATGGAGGCGTAGCGCAAACATTATAAATGAGACGGCCTTATTTTGTTCGTACAACTGAGGGCCCTTATTAGCATTATATACTTCTTTTTCTTTTATCAACTTCTTAACATAGCGTTACAAAAAAATACTGAAAAAATTAAAATTAAAAATTTATAATAAGTTAGTTTATAGGTTTTTGTCCCTAATTATCACCATTAGCATAGATAACTCATATGGATCATACCATGACAAAGACAAATAAAATGAACCTTGTTACATAGCAAGTGAAATAGCACTAATAAATGAACCTAATTTCATCTGTATTAATTAATTTAGACCCAATTGTGTACATGTGTACTTAAGGAGCACTCACAATATATGATTATGGGTTCGTATAGGAGTGATTCTTGATAGACCAGAATTAATTTTGGGAAGAAGTCCTCCCACATGCTTCTGTAGAAAATCAATTTTAGTGATTTTAAGTGATTCTGGGGAGAAGCACTGTCCCATATGCTTCTCCATAACAATGATTATTGACCTCTCCAGAATCACTCTTAAACGAGCTCTAAGTCGTAATAAATTCCAATTCATAAAAAATGTTTAATTTGTTGAGTGGGCACATGTTAGTGCCCTTGTTGTAAATAGATCTACCAGTGATGTTGCAACCATGATTTTGATTTTGATTTTTTTTTTTTTTTTTTTTTTTTTTTTTTTTTTGTGTTTGCATAATAGTCACAAGGTTTGTATATGTAATAAATTTGGTTTTACTTATACTAGTAATTGGAATAAGAATAAAGGAAATCAGATAAATGAGGAATGCGAATGGGATCAACCTCTTCTAGTTAATATGATTACTAGTATTTGGGTATTTGATTAAAGATTTTAAGGTGAAGGACACATTATTAAATGATTCCTTATATGCAAGTAGACGGATGAGAGGTCGGATATGGAAATCATATACTTTCATCTATATTCCTATTACTTAAAAGTAATCGTGCATCACCTGTAAATTAAAGTAGCTCAAACACTATCAGTAGCACATAAAATGAGACAACTCGGGTAGTGAAGGCAATGCCTACGATAATATTGAAAACTCAACTTAGAAAATAAAAAAGACACAGTATGAGACATTGAGAGAATGTGAAGGTAAAATGTCCCATATTGAAAAGTTTGAAAAACTTGTAAGTGCTTATAAAGAGTTGGGCTACTACCCCCATTGCCTATTAGTTTTGGGTGAAACCTCAACTTCCTTTAGACACCACAAAGCAATACGTAAAATGCCCCAATGGGGTATAACTTAGTAGAAAATACCACAGACCATTAACTTGTAGACT
>NC_024130.1:14797487-14898479 GCF_000346735.1 Prunus mume
AACCAATTTTTCGTCTCTCAAAAGTTTGCGCGACCAACAATTCGTCGCACAAAACTCTAAAAATTTGGGCGAGTACCAAAAATGGGATGCGGGATGAAAAAAAAAATATTTTTTTTAGACTTGGGGCGACCAATATATATTTTTGTCGCGCAAAAATTTGGCGGGTACCAAAAATGGGAGGCGGAATTTTTTTTTTTTAACTTTGCGCGACCAATATACTAATATTCGTCGTGCAAAAATTTCAAAATTTGGGCGGGTACCAAAAATGGGACGGGGGGATTTTTTTAGACTTTGCGCGACCAATATGTATTTTTCGTCGCGCAAAAATTTCAAAATTTGGGCGGGTACCAAAAATGGGAGGCGGAATTTTTTTTTTTTAACTTTGCGCGACCAATATACTAATATTCGTCGTGCAAAAATTTCAAAATTTGGGCGGGTACCAAAAATGGGAGGCGGAATTTTTTTTTTTTAACTTTGCGCGACCAATATACTAATATTCGTCGTGCAAAAATTTCAAAATTTGGGCGGGTACCAAAAATGGGAGGCGGAATTTTTTTTTTTTAACTTTGCGCGACCAATATACTAATATTCGTCGTGCAAAAATTTCAAAATTTGGGCGGGTACCAAAAATGGGAGGCGGAATTTTTTTTTTTTAACTTTGCGCGACCAATATACTAATATTCGTCGTGCAAAAATTTCAAAATTTGGGCGGGTACCAAAAATGGGAGGCGGAATTTTTTTTTTTTAACTTTGCGCGACCAATATACTAATATTCGTCGTGCAAAAATTTCAAAATTTGGGCGGGTACCAAAAATGGGAGGCGGAATTTTTTTTTTTTAACTTTGCGCGACCAATATACTAATATTCGTCGTGCAAAAATTTCAAAATTTGGGCGGGTACCAAAAATGGGAGGCGGAATTTTTTTTTTTTAACTTTGCGCGACCAATATACTAATATTCGTCGTGCAAAAATTTCAAAATTTGGGCGGGTACCAAAAATGGGAGGCGGAATTTTTTTTTTTTAACTTTGCGCGACCAATATACTAATATTCGTCGTGCAAAAATTTCAAAATTTGGGCGGGTACCAAAAATGGGAGGCGGAATTTTTTTTTTTTAACTTTGCGCGACCAATATACTAATATTCGTCGTGCAAAAATTTCAAAATTTGGGCGGGTACCAAAAATGGGAGGCGGAATTTTTTTTTTTTAACTTTGCGCGACCAATATACTAATATTCGTCGTGCAAAAATTTCAAAATTTGGGCGGGTACCAAAAATGGGAGGCGGAATTTTTTTTTTTTAACTTTGCGCGACCAATATACTAATATTCGTCGTGCAAAAATTTCAAAATTTGGGCGGGTACCAAAAATGGGAGGCGGAATTTTTTTTTTTTAACTTTGCGCGACCAATATACTAATATTCGTCGTGCAAAAATTTCAAAATTTGGGCGGGTACCAAAAATGGGAGGCGGAATTTTTTTTTTTTAACTTTGCGCGACCAATATACTAATATTCGTCGTGCAAAAATTTCAAAATTTGGGCGGGTACCAAAAATGGGAAGAGGGAATTTTTTTTTTTATAAAGTTTTTCGTCGTGCAAAGTCACTTTGTGCTACCAATATGTTTCGTCTCGCAAAGTCACTTTGAGCGACCAATATTTTTTCGTCGCGCAAAGTCTCTTTGAGCGACGAATGAAAAAATTTCGTCGCGCAAAGTCTTTCTCCACGATCTTTGCGTGACGGAATCTGCGCGACGAAGTTTGTGTCGCGCTAAAATTTGTGCGACTATAATGTATTTTGCGCGACGAAATTCTCTTCGTCGCGCAAAGTGAAAAATGTAGTAGTGCTTGAAGCTCTCACAATCATTGAAACCCTAAGTTTCGATCTCTCCCACTTCTTCGATGACATCGACGTTGATGAACAAACCCATGGCAACTTTCAAGAAGAAGAAGAAGCCGGAAGATCAGCCACAACCGAAACCAATATTCTTTGGTAAAGGGAAGGACATGGAGACAGTCCTCTGGCTAAGTAGTCCTCCGCCCATGATCATCATCATCAACAAAACCCTAATAGGGAGCGCACCACGCATGTCCATCATCAGCAAGATTGGAATGATGAAGAAAAGATGGAGTGTAGTAACCAAAAGCTTCATCAAGAGCTTATCAAGAAGATCAAACAAGAGAAGGAAACTCCAAGTTCTTGTCAAAAACTTGCCTAAGCCTAAGCCGCATGAGCCGGAACCATTCTTTGGTAAAGGGAAGGACTTGGAAATAGTCCTCAAGCTAAGTACTCCTCTACCTTCTTAGAATGTATTTATTTCCTCCTTGTATTGTATTGTATGTCAACTTGTAGATTTTACCTCCTCGGAGAGAAGAATACACAACAAACAATTCAAACACCAAAAAAATCCCCATTCCAATTGATTAATTAATTTAACTGGAGGGAGCAACATGTGCAAAGAGACAACAATACAACACTAATGGGACAGTTTATGGTTATCAATCTGTTTCATCACAGAATGTAACAACACTTGTTCAAATTTGAACCCACTTTTTTTTCTTCAAAATCTGAACATTCCATCCACGTACAGGTCACAAAACCATTTTTCATATTTCATTGGAATAGAATAAAACTATGAGTAGGTAGTGAGCATTTATGAACATCTTGAGGTAGGACTATTTGGTTTAGGGAAAAAAGCCTATTCTACGTGAGAGACGATAACATTTGAGAAAATAGTTGGTCTCTGTGAGTGTGACACATTCATTGAGGTCACTGGCAAAAGTGGGCATGCCCTCCGGCTAATGCGATTTTGTGCCGCTCGTAATTCTTGGCTGATGCGCTGCCACAGCTTCCGATTTACCAAGCGGTTCAAGCTCAGCACCACCACTAGCAACAACAACAAGACGCACAAAATTAGGTAGGAGGAGGAGTGTGGAAGAAACAGAAGCCACAAGAGTGAAGCAACCGACAGTGAACCAAACACAAGCATGGCCATGCGGCACCAATATCCCAATGAATGATCTCCAAGGCTGAAGGCGAAGCAATATGCAAGTAAACTAGAGAGCAAAATTGTGACTGCCGTAGGGTGTGTTTGGAAGAGATCTACGGCTGGATATCTCATCTGGACCAACGTCAGGAGCGTTGGAATCACGAAGGCAAAAATTTCATGCTGATGATTGGAATTATTAGAGTACGACCTCGTCCAATTCGATGCAGCAGCAGGCACTATTTGTAGCACAACTGAATAGTTCATGAACTGCTGCGGCTGATTGTTGATGAAGTAGGTGACATTGCAACTGTGGTCAGGAGGATTAATCATCATCCCAACCCAAGCATAAAAATGATGAATTGTGTGGTTGCTGGCTTGAAGTTCGGTACTCAGCCTTTTTATTAGCCAAATGCATGCCGACGGACATGTAAGTTGACAAAAAAAAAAAAAAAGAACCGACAAACTAAGTCATATTAAAATAGAGGCATCTGCAGGCTGCAGCAGATAGTGTGGATCAAGACCGTCGGGTAGTAATTGCTTATGCATGGTCCCCCCTCGATCCCAAAGACGGATGGTGCAGATCAGGTTATATGTAGAGTGATTGGGGAGGGTGAAAAGCAGTAAATGAATCCTGTGATTATTCTAAAACCATGTTTCTTTCTAAATTGTCTTGGCTTAATTCCACAAGGGGGCCTTCCTGGAAATGAACCATGAAGAGCCGTGAGAAGTAACAGATATTCCTTTTATGGATTCGCAATTAAAGGAGAACCATATTACAATTGTGAGAAGGAAAACAATATTTTGTTTTCGTAGCGTGTGTCTTTGACTGGAGACTACATAAAAACAGCTTAGATATACTTCGGTTTTGTCGGACTCAACAGCATGGCCCCACCCACTTCTGGAATTGTTCGGTGCACAATCTTTGCTTCGATCGTATAAATGTACAGACTGGTTGATTGGAGAAAATTCCTACTCATAAGCAGTGGATCCAGGAATTTTCTCTCGGGGATCAAAATATTAACATGTGAGGAAAGCTCGTGTGTTCCCTTCCCATGACACTGAATAGGTGCAAACAACTAAGCAATTATATTGGAGCCATCAATTTTCTTTTCCTAATTAAGTACCTAAAATGTAACATGATTTGGTGAATTAATTTATTAAACTTGGCATTAATTTACTAAACGTGACATTGTTACTAAAATGTAACAAGTGTGGCTATTTCCAACCGCGAATCTAACTCAGTTACTAGGGCTGGTTTTATCACTTTTACTCTTATTCTCTGTTTGCATAAAACTTTATTTGTTTCTGCTTTGTCTCATAATTTATTATTTATTGGGTAAATTACTGAATAGTTAGATTATTATGTGCTCATGTTCTCTTCCTCTTGTTTGGTTCAAGATGTTCATACCATGACATACACAAATAAAACGAAACTTGTTACATAGCAAGTGATAGAATTAATTTAGACCTGATCGTGTGCATGTGTACTTAAGAAGCACTCACACCATATGATTAAGCCGTAGTAAATTCCAATTCAAGGAAAAAGTTTAATTTGTTGAGTGGGCACGTGTGAGTGCCCTTGTTGTAAATAGATCTACCAGTCATGTCGCAAACATGATTTTGAATCTTTTTTTAATAGTCACAAGGTTTGTATATATAATAAATTTGGTTTTACTTATAATAGACATTGAATAAGAATAAAGGAAATGTGATAAATAAGGAATGGGAATAAGATCAACCTCTTTTAGTTGATATGATTATTGGTGTTTGGGTTTTTTTTTTTTTGTTGAGAAATTCTAGGATTGCATTCATAATTCAGCCAAAAAAGTCATTAGCCACAAGAGGCCAAAACAAACTAGCCACAAAGGGCGATTACAATAACAGAGCAGTCGAACAACAAAATTAAAACAATCTGGTGCGCCTCCACTAACGATCAAACATGATCGAATAAACTTTAGCATAGGCATCCCAACTAAGATTGCAAACTCAGAATAATCAAAAATAGACAAAGCTTGAAAAAACCAAGCCATAACAATACAAATAAAACTCTCACAAAGGAGAGATAAAAAGCTCTCACAAAGGAGAGGTGAAAAGCTCTCACAAAAGGAGAGGTGAAAACTCACAGAGAACCTACAGAGTCTCTGTGACTTATTCCGAACATAAAGAAACCGCAAAAAAGATGGTGGTAGAGATCCGACGTCAAAACGCAGGTAGAGATCCAACGCTGAGACACAACCGTCTATGATGGTTGGAGGAAAATCAGAACAAATCACAATCGCCGATGAGAGAAAACCATTTGTCTCTGGAGAAGAGAGGAAGGAAGAGAAAGAGGGGAGAGGAGAGGAAAAACAAGGGCCTCCTCCCCCCTCAAAGTGAAAACGGCTCTAGGATGGTTTTTTGGGAGAGGGTTTTTTTCTCTGCTAGGGTTTGGTGTTTGGGTATTTAATTAAAGATTTGAAGGTGTAGATCACACTATTAAATGATTATTTATATGTAAGTAACGGATGAGAAGTCGGGTATGGAAATCATATTCTTTCATCTATATTCCTATTACTTAAAAGAAAACGTGTGTCACATGTAATCTAAAGTAGGTTAGACACTATCAGTAGCACATAAAATGAGATGACTTGGGTAATGGTGTCGATGCCTACGACAATATTGAAAACTCAACTTAGAAAGGAAAAAAGAGATAGCATGAGAGATTGAGAGAAGGTTAAGGTAAAATATCCCAGATTGGAAAGTTAAAAAACCTTGCAAGGGCTTATAAAGAGTTGGACTAATCCCCCCAGTGCCAATTGATTTTGGGGTGGAACCTCAACTTCTTGTATGGTATCAGAGCAAGTTTGCGCATGTGTGAAAGCCCAATGGTCACACGTGCTCCACGTCACCTAATATGTGTCGTCCACGTGTTAGGCTTGAAAATTTGTCACACATGCGGGATGGTGTGAAAATGTGTAGGTTAGAAAACCTTACAATCAGGGACGGATCCACATAGTGGGCTGTTTGGGCTACAACCCATACTAATATTTTTTTGTATTTGTAATACCATATAATATTCTTAAGAAAAAAAAAAACTTAATGGAGATAGCCCATCCCAAAGCTGCAAGAAGAAAGAACAGACAAATGGAGCAGACAGAGAGAGAAGAAAGAAAAGAAGAAGAGAGGAATAAGGAAAAAGAATAAAGAAAGAGGGAGAGGGAGAGAGAGAGAGAGAGGGAAAAAAAAAAGAGGGAAAAAAGAATAATAAAAAAAAGAGAGAGACGATAAAATATAATAAAAAAGAAAGAGGGGGGAGATATGTGTTGGGATGAGATGTGTTTTTATTTTGTTAGGTGCATTGCCCCACAAAATGGGATGTTTTTATTTTATTATTACTTTCTTTTTTAACTTCAATTCCTTATAAATATCTTCTTCTTTTTTCTTTCTTTGTTTCCCTTCAATCCCTTCCAAATATTTCAACAATATTATCAATAATTCCAATATTTTTTCTATTTCAAATGTCGTATAATAACAAAAAGTTATAAATACGATGAAGAAAATATACTAAAAAATGCTTATGTAAAATAAAAATATAACAAACTAGGGCTATGATTTACCCAAAAAAAAAAAATTTAGCCACCCCTATGGATTAACTCTAGTTTTTAGTTCCTAAAATCTATTGTCCAAGCCTAAAAATCTACAAAAACCAACCAAAATCCACCAAATTCACCAAATTTTCTTAATACATTTGTACTTAAGGTAAATTTAGCCCACCCGATTTGCAATTCCTGGATCCGTCCCTGCTTACAATGATTTATAAGGAGTTGGGCTATTCCCCTCCTCCGCTCCCCCGAATTGCCAATTGGTTTTGGGGTGGAATCTCAACTTCCTTCATACACGACAAAGCAACACGTAAAATGTCCCAATGCAGTCTAGCTTAGTGGAAAAGAGCATTGACTTGCAGACTAGTGGTCTCAGGTTTGAACCCTCATGACACGTTGTCAATGCATGTGAAAAAAATTCCCCTCCCTCAATATTACTTGTAGAAAAAAAATATTAAATAAATAAATCCAGACATGGTGCTACTTACAAGCAAACCAAGGTGCATGTTATACAAGATCAGGTGGAGATCCTTCTCACAATTCTCATATGGTTCTCGTTAAATTGAAAATTCCATGAAGGAATAATATCTGCCACTTCTCACTACTCTGCATGGTTCATTTCTGAATCTTGTATAGCTTCCGGGAAAGGCACCCCCCCCCCCCTTTATAGCCGTGTATACGTCAATGTCATGACTCATGATTGGTGTGCTTATGGTCAATGTAACGGCACATGATCTACAATCTCATCGCTTTCAACGGTCTTGATTTATTTATTTGAAGAATATGAGGTCACGGGTTATCCGCCACTCTACATGCGAAGATCTGCACCATTTATTTTTGGGAGTGAATGTGACCCATGCATAAGTAACTATTTTCCAACGGTCTTGATCTACACTCTACCTTGTACACTATCTGCTGCAGCCGGCTGCATCTAGTTCAAGTCAGATATGCCAATGTTTTAAATTAATATGGTCCAAATTAACGGAGATGCTTCGAAGCTATTTAGGCCATGTCGGCAGCATCAGACTATAATAATTTGCCCAAGTCAACACATTTTGGTCCAGTAGGACCTCCATTTCTGTATAAAATGGATGATTAGATTTCTCAAGACACGTCTCAGAAACAACGCAATTCATCATATATATGTTTGGGTTCGGATGATGATCAATCCTGTTCACAGTTACAATGTCACATACTTCATTAACAATCAGCCGCAGTACTTCATGAACTACTCAGTTGTACTACAAATAATGCCTGCTGCTTCCAATTCGACGATGTCGTATTCTATTGGTTACAATCACCATGACATTTTTGCCTTCATCATTCCAACACTCCTGACGTTGGTCCAGATGAGATTTCCAGCCTTAGATCTGTTTCAAACACACCCTACGGCCATCACAGTTTTGCTCTCTAGTTTACTTGCATATTGCTTCGCCTTTAGTTTTGGTGTTCATGCATATGAATGGAGCCGCATGGCCATGCTTGTGTTTGGTTCACTCTCAGTTGCTTCACTCTTGTGGCTTCTATTTTTTCCACACTACTACTCCTACCTAATTTTGTGCGTCTTGTTGTTGCCCGTGGCAGTGCTGGGCTTCGATCGCGTGGTTCGGAAACTGTGGCTAAGCATCCACCAAGAGTTACGAGCAGCACAAACTCTCATTAGCCGGAGGGCATGCCCGCTTTTGCCAATGACCTCAATGAATGTATCACAGAGACAAACTCTTTAGTCAAATGTTATTCTCTCTCGCCTGGATTAGGCCTTATACAATTTCATAATTAATTTCATTGATCCCATGTGATATGAGAGAGTTGAGATAAGTGTCAAAGAATAAGTTAGTGCCTAGTGCTTGTATTGTAGTCCTACTATGTAGTGTGCACTATTAGTTCATCCATATTCATTTTTGCCCTATTCTATTAGCATGAGATTCATATAAATGTTATGAAACCCAATTTCAGTTTCTTACTCTCACTCCTCTCCCAATTTCAGTCACACAATTTCGTTCTACAATTCTAGGATAATACTTTGATCGCACATTCCAAGACTACTTGTATTTTAAAAGTGATTTTTCAATAATCCTTTGGTAAACTCAATTGTGTCGGAGTCTCTACTCTAACCTATCTTTATGGTAACTCTTTCCTCCTTCGATCAGGATGTCCATGAAAAAGGAAAATTTTATACATGAGATTTTGGGTCGTTATAAATCAATTGAAACATCAATGGCCGTACTTTAGTGCTTCATTGATTTTTTTTTTTTTTTTTTTTGTGTTTTTTATATTCGTAATGCATCTATTTGAAAGACATATAATGATTAACTATCTTTGTGTCAAATCCATTAAGGTCTATGCCAAAAGAGGGCATGTCCTTCTGCCACGGTTCGGATGTGCTACCTAAATTTCCGAACTAACCGGTTCAAGCCCAGCAAGTCACGTGCCTGTGGACATTATTTGTAGATTTTGTTTGCTTTGGTGTTTTTTGTTTTGTAAATGATACTCTATGATTGGAAAGTTTACACAAACAAAAAAGACAGGCATAAATAACCCCTAGAAGTCTTATCCAATGGTTACCATCTCTATCTGAGAAGACTATCCAATCAATTCATGAGATTGATTATAATAATATGAAAGTGTGATGTTTTTTTAATCTTATTATTTAGCTAATGGATAGCCAATTTAATTGCAATTGATATTTGTGGATTTGGTGAACAACTTGGGAACAATTGCAAGGAACTAAGGAATAAATGGAGGCATTGCAAGCTGGAGCGAATGTGTGAGTGGGAGATGCTGGTTTCTACCAGGCCAAGATGGAAGAGGGAGCGAGATATTGAAAAGGATTTAAAAAAAATTCAAGAACGCGAAGATTAAGGGAGGTTGATGGGAAAAGGAAAAGGGTCTTACGACAAATATTGTTTTTTAGAGTGATGTTCTCCGGATCATGATGTCCCTCAAGAATTTTTCTACTGACAGGTCTATCATTGGCCCAATTATGGAAGATACGAAGAGACTTTTGTCACAAATCATTAGGGAAGGTTTTACCCACATTCGTCACACAGTAAATAGCGTGGCTCACTATATGGCTCGATTTGCCTTGCATATTGGGGCTTCTCTAACTTGGTTTGAAGAAACCTCAAACTTTATTTCTGATGTTTTGTTTGAGGATTGTAACCATTAATTTGTACTGGCAGCTTAATAGGGGGATGAGTTTTCTCTACTCCGTTGTTTATGCATAGAGAAACTCATCAAACCCTTGAGGCATTGCCTGACCATTCTGTAATCTTGGTTCTCCTCCTATCAATAAATCACTATCGTTTCTCCTAAAAATAAAAAATAAAAAAAGCATTATTCTCTTTTTTTGAGCCAACAATGGTTTTTAAGTTAAATGATTAATAAAGAAAATTCAGAAAAATAACAAAGTAATAATTTTTTGAACTATTTGGCGAAAGACCTCCAGGCTGTGACAAGAGCAAGGTCTTAAATATCGAGGGTTTCGGAAATATCGGTGGTTCAAAAACACGGAAATATCGATAGAAATATCGGGAAAATATCGATATAGATAAAAATTGGATAAAAACCAAGGAAATTGTGATAAATACATGAAAATTTTTAATGAAACTTTGTAAAAAGTTTATTTAGTCAATAATCTATTATTTGAACACAAAAGATTGGAAGGAAATACTAAATATCCTAAGCCCAACTAGTCAACAAGCCCAACAAGCCATACTAATAATATCCCAAGCCCAACAAACCATACTAAAATACTAATATCCTAACCCTATCTATCTAATCCCATCCATCAACGTCAGTCACTTTATTCTTTTCTTTCTTTTCTTTTTCTCACTTCACTCTCTCTTTCTTTATCTCATTCTTTCCGTTTCCACCTCTTTGTGACTTTATTCCTTTCTTTCTTTTCTTTTTCCCACTTCAGTCTCTCTTTCTTTCTCTCATTCTTTCCGTTTCCACCTCTTTTCCTCTCAGTTTTTTTTGTTTTGGCACTTGGGGCAGTCATCATCACAAGAGAGATGTGAGCCCACCATGAAAAAACTGTGGTTTTGGAGCTCTAAGCTCTCTTTCCTCCCATTTCTTTCTCTCCTCTCATTTCTTCTGCGTTTTCTTTTTCTCTCTTATTCTTTCTCTTTTATTTTTTCTTCCTCTCTTTCTCTGATTTTCTAGTACTCTGATTTTTTTTTTCTCTCGGTTCTATGTTTCTATCTCTCCCTCTATATCTCTTTCTTTGCAGATCTGGGTTCTTGAATATCTTGGGTTAAGTTCTTGAATCTGATTTTTTTATTGTTCGGATATGGAATCTGATTTTTCATGCAAATTTAAAGCTCAGTTGAGGTTCATATATGCTTTGCTGGATAGTTTTTTTATTTATTATCTTTTAAGGTTCATAACTTCATATCTGGTTTTCCTTGTATGGACTCATCGATTGGTTCCATTGATGTTTCTAAAAATATCAGTTAGAAGTTAGAAGCTGGGATGCGACATTCAAGCGAATTATTTCATTTTTGAAAGTTCATATCGCGATATTATCGATAATATCGCGATATGTTGACCGTTTGCAGCTGCCATTTGAACGAAAATATCGGTACCGAAATTATCGCGAAATTATCGATAAATTGACGATAAATAAATGGAAACCTATTAAAATATCGCTGCCCCTAAAAAACGATAATTTCGCCGAAATATTGGCGAAATTATCGATATTTTATTCTTTGGACAAGAAATCTCCATGAAGTTGTTTTTGTTTTTGCCCTGGCAGTTGTAATAAAGCTGCTCATGAAATTGCATCTTATGTCGGTACAACGGGTGGCATGTTGCTTCTGAGGTTGCATCTTATGTCAGTACAACGAGTAGTCATCATTTTTGGGACCATACGCCTCTATTAATAGCTGGCTGTTGATGCAAATGTAAGAGTTCGTTTTTGAAAAACATTCCTTTCTTCTTGGCCAAAAAAATAAAAGAATAAAAACTATTTGGTGAAAGAGACTTAATGATCCTTCCTTGTAATAAATAACTGGTTTTTCAAGGTCTTTGGTTCACATGCGAAAAATAAAAACCATTCACAATTAACTGGAATGATATAGTGGCGGGCCCAATGTTGATGAATTTCCTAGTGGCATATCCATCGTCATCAGTTTCTTGAGGAAGCCCAGCAGCAGCTGAGCCACCCATAAAAATAACCTTTTCCATGTATTTATTTGGCATTTAAATTCAATTTGCCCTTAATTGTGATTTAGCATGGTAATCACCTTAATTGTGACATTGTGACTTGCCAAGTTTTCTTATAACATCTCTGCTTCCTAATTAGGTACAACCTTTCACATGAGGTTACCAAACCAACAGTAGCATTGATGTCTGAATGAAACTTAGACTAGTCCAATTCCAATTCTTAGGATATATATGCCATGGAATGGTTTATACATCTACGTCCATAAAGACAAAAATGGTGTAGTCTATGCAACTGCACCACACCACATACTTTGTGTAAGGGCTAGTCATAGCCGTTGATTATTTAAGAAACAAAATTAACAACTCTACTATGATGGAAATACGAAATGGATAAGTCATTGCGGTTGATCTTTACCAGAAGTCCATATGATGTTGGTGCTGAGTGGTAACGGTGGTGAGCTTGTCCTCCTCAGGCGGTTTCGTCCCCGGCCAAACCGAGAAAGGAGTTCACCCAGTTTCGGGGCAAAAGCCAGCAGCGTGGCCCGCAAAAAAACACAAAAGCACTGAGAGCCAGGGCCAGGAGGAGGGTGGAGAAAACAGAAGCCCCAAGAGTAAAGCAAGGGAGACTGAACCAGACGCAAGCGAACAATTGCGAGGGCGTTCGTCATCATGAGGAGCACCACTGACAGTGGGGAGGAGTAGCTCGAGGCTGAAGGCCAAGGAATAGGTGATGACGCTAAACATCATAAGCATCATGAGTAAAGGGTGGGTGCAGAATAGATTTTGGTTTGGATATCGGATCTGGACTAACGACATGGCTGTGGGGATGGTGAAGGCGAAAATGCCATGGCGGATCATAAACGTGGAAGAAGCAGCAGCATCTGGCCTGATTTCTTGTGCTGGAAAGTGGATATGCAACTGGTGATGATTATAATTGTTGTTGATCACCACAATATTACTACTCCGAAAATTATTCAACCCCACCTCACCAAAAGGATTAGGCATCGCCATTTTAATTTCTACGCTCCTAGCTGTGTGGGTTTTAGGCCGAGATTGAGAGAGGGGGAGGCTGAGATTCATTTGCAATAGGAAACCTCATGGTTGTAACTCTAACATGCGCATTTAATTTTGATGTCACTTTCACGTCCTTTTGTTTTGAAAATTAGCGATATCACTTTCACGTCCTTGGTCAAGCTGACCCACGGTCCACCAGCATTTTTCTACGTGTGGGCGGACCCAGCAAGTGCAAGTTGTTCTACTGAATATTCTCAAGGGAATAATTTCATGGTCCCAGCCTATGTTGCACGGACATGGGAACGCGATACGGGGACACGGCGACATCAAAAATCTCAGAAAATTAGGATACGGGTACGGCTAGGACACGGAAATTAAAATAATAATTTATTCTCAATACTTCAATGTCACATAATTCCATAAAACAAAACAAATAACTAATGTTCATCGTCTATTCATAATAATTAATAGACCACAAAATAAAAAATAAATGATCTAACTCTCAATCTTCTTCAAGCATCTACGTCTTCATTGTTGTTGTTATTATTTGTTGTGTTTCTTTTAAAAAAAAAATAGAAGAAAGAATTGTCACCTCACCACCAAGTCCAGCTTTTCTACTGCTGTGGAGGGAGATAAGAAAAGAAAATAGAGAACATAAATAAATGCATTTGAAAACAGAGAAAAAAAAAATTGCAAAGAGACTTACCTTGTGCAAAACCAGAAGAAGATGGGGAGAAGAGCTGTGACGGAGGAAATGAACTTTGGCAGCAGAAAAACTGAGATTTAGGTTTTGAAAAATACAAATTTATAAATAAACTCAATTCTAGACATGTATTTATAAAAAAAACCCAAGCACTATTTAAACATAGAAATACACCCAAAATCAACAATTGTATATTTGGGTGTGTTTATAGATGAGTTTTGAGTGTGTGTAATGATGGGTTTTGGGTGTGTTTATAAAGTATTTTGGGTGTTGGGTTTTTTTATAATTTCAGCCTCCATTTTGGGTGTTTTAGTGAAACTTCCATTAAAAAATTCTTTTTCCACTTTTAGCCCTTATTTTTAAAAATATTTCAAATCAGTCCACCAAAGTTTCAAAAATCACTTTTACACCCCAGATTTTATTTTAAAAATTTCAAACTGATCCCTGCATTGTCTTGACCGTGTTAGAGCTGTGTCTTGACCGTGTCGGAGCCATGTCTTGACCGTATCCCAACCGTTGACCGTGTCCAATGCGTATCGGAAATGTGTCAGAGCCGACGTGTCGACGTGTCTGACACTCCAACACCCCAATAGTTTGGAGTGTCCGTGCAACATAGTTCCAGCATGGAATGCAATGTGTACATATGGACGACTGCGCCACAATCTGGCTGGTCCTAATTCAGAGAGTCCACGGTGGGTCCCAATACAGAGGACGGCAAGTTCTTGCAGTGATGGGACTAAAATAAGAAAATTGTCCAATGGGAATTAACCTACCTACGACCATGGGCAAGGATAAAGTCTGAAAACTAGAAATATGGAATGCTCTGCCGTTATATGAACTTCCACATTTGACAAAATAAAAACATGTATTCCCTCAACATGCCCTTTTGTACACACTTTCACAGTTTAATGGACTGCAACCCATCGGTTTTCCCCTAAAAAAAAACATATATTAAAACCAGTTGATGCAAGGACTATTTGAGATACTATTACAACAACCCTTTCATGATTTTGAATGTTGTTTGAATACTGTATCAAAATAAAAAAAATGTTTGAATACCCATTTTTATGATAAAAGATATAAATAAATAAATCATAGGCATCAAAGGTATACGATTTATACTCCTGCCATGCTGCAAAAAAAAAAAAAAAAAAAAAAAATGCAATATAATATAATACTAACTTTGAAGAAGAGAGCCAATAAAATCTATATGAACCCAAAAATAGTGGCTGAATTTATGTTCTATTCTAAAAACCACCTTTGATATCACATTAGCTTAACAGCAGTGGGGGAATTATTGTTGTCTGGCTCTCTTATATTGTCTTTTACTTCTCTGTTAGATAGATTTGCCTAATTTTTACCTTAATTAGTCTCTCTGTTTGCTTCTCTTATATTGTTTTTGTGTTTTACCTTAGCCTCTCTGTTTGCTTTTCTTATATTGTTTCTTGCTCCTCATGCATTAGTCATTGAAGTTTTGCATGTTTTATTTTCAATTTGGGTACCAAGTTCACTATATTCTCCAACTTTCAGATTATTCCTTTACAGCTTGTTGGTCCCTTTTCCCTCCGACACTCTTTTTGTGGTTTGCTCTTGGGTCGAGCAACTTTGCAGAGTGAGGAGGTCATTGGATTAACACTAATGCCCCAATTGGATTTCTGGCTCGCGAAGAGGATTCTTTCAACTTCTAAACAAAATTTAAAGTTGGATTAGGCTGACAAGAATGGGTGAGCTCAAGCTGGGACCTATCGGCCCATTTCTTCTATCATGGTTGTGCGTTGCTTAGGTGTGCCACTATTGGATATGAGACCAGCTCAATAGACCTGGTATAGGTGGTGTAGGATGTCGATTTGTTGTATTTGTGCTTATTTTGGACTTCTACTTAAGTCATCGTGCTCCAAGGGGAGTACTGGCCTGGATAAGTTCCTTTCTATGCTTCAATTAAGAGGACTTCAATATTATTTCATTTGTGCGTGTCAATTTGGTAGATACAAGCAATACAAATCAAACAAGGGAGAAAAAAAAAAATTGTGGTCAATGTTACCCTATCTAGGTTTAGAAACCTAACTTAAATCCAATAAGCCCTTAGATTGGGCCAAGATTTTGGTCAATTTGGGCCCAATGATATAGTTCATGCCTGCATAAACCTTTACTTTTAGACTGACGAAGCCCTCTTGCGGGTCTAGACCTCTATTTTAGGTCCGAACTAGCATATTTAAGCAATATGAAAGCGGGAAATTAAACTAGCATATATATATATATATAAACAGTTAAATAGCAGATATTTAAAGAAATAGTCAAGATAAATTCCAAGATTTCTTTATCCAATTTTAACTTGATAATAAAGAAAGGCATGAGTTATAAATTTATCCACTTAACTAATTCAGAATATCAATTACAATGTAAGAAAGACTGGAGATTTCTCTATCTAGTTTGAGCGATACATGAATTTAAACTGATCATTTAAAAGAAATCATACCATAAGGATGACAGAGCAACAAAAGATGAACGCGGGAGCTGTCAACTAGTTATCTGAATATCAAGTAGGTTTGTTTGAAAAGGTCTTGAGTTTTTCAAGTGCTTTTGAGATGTTGCATCTAGTTTTGGAGAGAGAGTCCCCTTCTTCTATTGCGGAGGCTCTATATTTATAGGCAAGAAAGCTCAATGATGAAAGCTGAAAGAGGGTATTTGGCTACTATCCAAAGTCGGCTGTTGATCTGTTGATCTGGACCAGTTCATAGGGGAAAGGATGGAATGTCTCTGACAAAACAGTTGGTTATATGAGCTGTTTCTCTAACTTGAGTTCTCTGCATCTGGAAATCCAGTTGGCAATCAGCTCCTTCCGGTCCTGGTGGCTTTTATCTAGCTTGCTTTTCTTGTTGGGCAAGAAGGTGGTCAAGTTGCCATTAATTGTGGCAATCCTTCTTCAGACCCTCGCGTGGGTTTATGTGTATTGGTTACCAATTTTTTTAACTTTAGTGTGGCTCAAAGTTTTGGGCTTCTTGGTGCTATGAGCTTCTATTAATTTTTATCCATTTGTCTTGCCCATTATTAAAAGAGTTCCTTTTGTCTTTTCCAAAGAAAAGTAAAGGAAAAATATTGGGCATGGGCTTCAAGAGTTCTTTTTTTGAGAGATAGACCATTTTTGGTCCATTTTCCAAATATGGTACAAACACAACTTTTACTAAACATGTTCTCAGCAAGTACTATAAGGCTAGTGATCAGTTTATACTTTCTCTTTTCTCCAATGATATAGACTTATATCGCTTGGCACATACAATATACAATGCCAAGTTGAGTGCAGATAAACCAGCTGACAGGAAGAAAAACCTGTCCAAATGACCATCATTCAGATTCGGAGGAACCCAACCGGGCTGTCCATTCTTCGTCGTGATCTCCATCACCACCGTTAAAATCATGCTTGCAACATAACTACCCATTGCTGATGAAGTCATCCACAAAGCTATCCCCAAGCTCTTCAGTCCGTCTGGTGTTTGTGAAGAATAAAACTCCATTTGTGAAACATATACAAATGCCTCAGACACTCCCACAAGTACATACTGCGGAGTCTGCCAGAAGATACTCAAAGAACTCGTCTCTTCTCCGCTGTTGCTAGCATATTTTAGTCTCTTTCTCTCAACAAAGCCAGCAATTATCAATCCTACAATTCCAATTGTAAGGCCAATTCCAATTCTTCGTAGCGCGCTTGGAGGCTTCGGTTCTCTTTTTGTTACCTTGGTGTACAAAGGAACAATGAGTTTGTCATATAATATGATGAAGAGGGAGGTGCTAACAATGTCAAATGCAGTCATGCTAGCTGGAGGTATATGAAAGTTTGAGACCCTCCTATCCATGGCGGCTCCCTGCTCGACAAAAAGAGAAAGCACTTGAATGAACACCATAGAGGAGAGGACGGTGCAAAGCCATACTGGCAATAGTCTCAGTATGCATTTCACCTCTTCAACCTGTGTCACAGTGCAAAGATGCCATGTATTTGGAGTTTGTCCTTGGTTTGACATCAGCGAGATATCATCACGGGTAATAAAGGCCGCTCGATCAAGAAACCTGTACGTCGAAAGATGATCAAAGAATTACAGAATGATACTCATTAGAAACCTCTGAGGGTGACTAATGCAGGGGCAAATTCTGTCATGAAATTTTCTTTACAGGACACTGGTCTTATACTTTTCAATAAAAAGTAATTGAATTATAATTAGTTTCATAGAAAAGCCATTTAATTGAAAATGCTTACTTGAAGCCTTTCGTGTGAAGGATTCTTCTCGAACCATTTGTTTCACCCTCCCTTCCAATGGTCTCATAAAGTCCTTCTCCATTTGAGGGCAGCTCATGATTTATCTTCCTCATGGAAGCCACTATCACTTGGGAGAACCTAGAAATGGGATTTCCAGAAGCCTTGAAGTGTCTGTACCTAAAACTACCACCTAAAAACAATACAGACCCAACAACAGAAGAACCAGTACATATCCAAAAGGCCGGCACCCAATGCCCCATGCTCTCCATGTAAACCAATACTGTCTCGGCAACCAAGCATCCAAGATTTAATGCCACATAAAAATAGCTGTAGAATGAAGACTTGGCTTGCCTTTCTTCTGAAAGTTCCTCATCAAACTGGTCTGCACCAAAGGCAGCCAATGCGGGTTCAGGGGCTCCATTCCCAAGAGCAATAAGATAAATTGATATGTAGAACATAGCAACTTCCATTGGTCTATGAGGCTCACATAACTGGCCTATTTCACCACAACCAGGAGGTCTGAGCAGAAATAAGTTGGTTGACAAGGATAATGCTATCAACCCCTGCAAAAATCAAAGGAGGGTAAGATTATACAAAATTTTGGAGAAGAGTGAGCATTCATATGGCTGACATGCCATAAGGGGGAGACGGTCGTGAATGTTGGAAGGCAAACTTACAATGATGTGGACAATTTGAAATGTGACGCAAGTAAGGTATCTTCCCAAGTAGGAGTCACTAAGAAGAGCACCAATTAGAGAGCAGAAATAGAACGTTCCCATCCATCTGCTGAATGTGTTTGCTGCCTCTGCATTGGTCTGCCTCAGTACTGATTTGGCGAAAAGAACCATATTTACTTCAACTCCAGCAAATGCCAGTGAAACTAGTCCTTGATTGACTGTCACAGTAAAAGAAAAGAAAAAGTACCAGTATATTAAGAAATAGATATTAACATTTTTGTGTTTCTGATACTGAAGGATACCTATTAGAACAATACCAAAACCAGAAATTATAGGAATTACCATTAATAACATCAATGCTGATGTGTGAACTATAAGAACACATACCTAATAACAACATTCCACATCTCCACCCACCAGTGCTCCCTTTTACGGCTGGTTTACCATACCAATCAACTGAGCCATCTCTTGTGCATGCATTCAAAAGTTTCTTCTCGCCACCTTTCGATTGATCGACCTCAAACACCTTCCAAATGAAAATTATCGACATATTAAACATATCCAGGCAGGCCTTATATAGAATATAAAATTCTAAGTGTTAATCATCCATATATACGAAACACTGTGCCAAAGATGAACATTTGATGTTGTTATTTCAACCAAGAAAATCCTGGAAAAACATAACATATATTATGAGTGTGCTTGTGCTATGGAATGGAAATAGGACATTTGTTCCCAGAGGCCTCCCTAGGTGCTTCAGACTTCTTTCAGTTATCATATCAAATTCAAAATCAGATTTAAGTAATCACAATTTGCTTTCAAACTATGGGAATTCAGTGCTGTCTACAGCTGTGGCAAATAGGATATATTGTAGCATCAAGATCATAAATGAAATTTCCAATATTTTCTTAGTTATGAAGATTTGCACTTCTAATACTATTATTAATTAGCTTTATGCAACCCCCAAAAAGAAAATTAAATAAGGCAAGGGATGACAGATTGTGTCTGCTCAATGCAATGTACAGAGAAGAAGTTTTAAATGTTAATAGCTAGGGGCAAGGGATGATGGATATGAAACAACATTGAAACTAAACTACAGAAAAAGAAGAAAAATTGCGAAGGATTAGAACCATGTTCTCGAATTATATAACTGGGCAAAGAGATGACATACATATACATATATATATATATATATATGGAAATCTATACAGAAAAGAGAAGAAAAGGAAACTGGCTAAGCATTATAATTTTATAAACCATATCATTGCTCTAACTTAGAAGATACCTTGAAGTTATTATCACTAAGTGCTGAAGTTGCAGAAGGTTCTGATTCTGGATCCATAGCTAGCTCTAAGCCTCTCCAACACACTTTCTGTGATAACAGAGGTTGGTTGGTGAATGGTGGGTTAATTTAAGATGACGTAGGACAAATTTACTTATAGAAAATCTACAAACTTGAGCACAGAAGATTGCTCTGATAATCTAATAGAACGACATGTGTCCTGAGAACATAGTCCACATGTAGACATGCAGTAGGGACTTCAGATTAAATCAAAACAGAAGCATGGCATTTTAGCACCCCATTGTGACTACAGACGTCATAGTTTTTCTGCAAGGATTCAATGTCTTTTTGTCATATTTATAGCACATTAGGGAGCTTTAATTTTGCTCTAAAAACCCTCTCATTACTCAGTTATTCACGATACTTATTTATCAAATAAAAATCTCCCTATACTTATTACTATTTTATATATATATATATATTTATCTAATAGAAAACACGCCTTGACAAGCAATTGTGACAAAGTTATTACTTTATATTCTTATTTGCATTGACACTAGAGAAAATATATATATATATATATATAATAAGGACAAGCTCTCTCTTCATTTTTTTTGTTCTCTCTTCTTTTACAGGACCTTTGATGTATGGGTAGTTGCTCTTAACCATTTGAGTTACAAACCCCCTTACTACGTACCAATCAACATTTGTATAAATAAAAATAAAAAAAAAAGGTTAGGCAATCAAGATTCTAGACTTTTTGTTTTTTTGTTTTTGTTTTTGTTTTTGTTTTTCAATTTATGAATTTTCGAAGGAGGCGATCATGAAAGTTAAGGGCAAACCAAAAATTAAGAAAAACAAAATGTAAGGGATGGGCGAAAAATACTAGAATCAATAGATAATCTACAACAAGACTTCACTTAACTACTTCCTTTCATTCATAATCTTTCTGTTTCCTATTCAAAATTCATGTATATTTTGTTTATTATTCAATAAATGTCGTTCATGAAATTTGAATGACCTCTTTTGGTGGAGGTTGGGTGCCACCAAAGCAAATAGTCAAAAATGATTTCCAATGAAAAATAGAAGGTATTTCTATAAACAAATTGCAACAAAAACTACTGTCAAGTAGCAAGTCTCTCACAGAAAGATTTGAGGGCTGATTGTTGGATCACATTGGCGTAACCCAAACTTGAGATGAGCCCAATTTGAAAGATAAAAAAACAAAAGGAATTAGGCCCACCCGATCATTTTTGGGCTGAACCCACATGAAAAAACCGAAAACGTTTCGTTCTTTTCCAAAAGAAGCGTTTCGAGGAATGACGAGTACGTTGTCTCCTTGAAGTTACTGTGTGCGCCATATTCTTCATCATCTCTCTCTCTGAATGGCACTCTCTTTCAGATTTTGGCGCCTAAATCTCCTCCCAAAACCTTCACTTTCACACCTACAAACCACTCTCAAAGCTCTGAAACCCCTCAAACAAAAACTAAGTCCCATATGTTCACTTCCCATGTCTTCTTCTTCTTTGAATTCCTTGAACTCCCACCTCTCCGTATCAAAAAATCCCACTTTTTCAGAACCTCACAATCCAACTGCTTGTCCCCAAGATGATCTTGTTGTTCTGGGCATCGAAACCAGCTGTGACGACACCGCTGCCGCTGTCGTATGATACTGATTTTGCTTCCTTTGATGCTTCTTTTGTACTGGGAATTTGTCAATTTTGTGTTTTTCTGGACCGAGTTATGTTTTTTTTTGTTTGGGTTTTTTGAGTACAGGTAAGAGGCAATGGTGAAATCCTCAGCCAAGTTGTGTCTTCTCAAGTATGTATATTTTGTTTCTTGGATTTAGTTTTGGCAGTAAACCTGGAGAGTGTTAATGAATTAATAAAGGAAAGTTGAAGAATTTTGCTATGTTTTCTTGATTGGGCATAAGAAGCTCAAAGAGGATTTTTCTTACTGAGGCCTAGTAGTTGGGGGCTAAGGTGGAAGACTGCAAAACTCATTCATACCATAATAGAAACAAAATGTACTAGTATAATCCACATTTCACATAAGTAATCATGTGTTTGTTCTTCAAAAATTTACAACTGCTGGTCATGAATAAAGCTCGAGAAGGGTGATTGACTTATCTCATATTTCCAGAAAATACTGTGGAGATAATAATTGCATGACCTTATGGCCTCTATCACTACTTCACAAGTGAAATTGATGATCAATTAGTCCTTCCTTGTAAGACTTGAAAAATCTCAAGAGCTGTGTCTGTCAACTGCTGAAATGTCATCCACGCGTATGACTTTCACGCAGCTGAAACCTGAAAGTCACCCACGATCTTAGCATTTCTTATTTGAGACTTAGATAGTTGAAACATTTTATGGAGATATATCATTGCTCCTTGAAAACCTAACTGAAATAAGTGGTGTAGATAGAAGAGACCACAGTAGACCCCTTTCCCTCTCGGCACACTCAAAACATTTCAAGTACACAGTAACAATGATTCTTGTATAAAGCTTTCATTTTTAAGTTGCCAAAAGAAACAAAACTAAGAAGAGTCTCTCTGGGTCTGCGTCCCTGTCATGTGTACCTTTTCTACGAGCCCTTGGTTGACTGCTGCCTTGAAAAAAATCCAACCTTTTTCCTGTTGTTTCTTCCATTAAAAAAAAAAAGTTAACCATTGAGAAAGCTAGCCCTCTGTTTCTTCCGTTAGCCATGAATTCTACTACTATATGGTTTTCCATGAATACTATGTTGCTCATCTTCCTTGTAGTAATTCTCCCCCCTTCCACTTCCATTGCCATTGGTGAATTGGGCTGAAAAAGGTGGCGGCTTTTTGTGTGTTTCTCTTCAAATATCTACTTGTTAGAATCAAGTGTACGGTGGAAACAATATGGTCCTGTAACTGTGCTATGTAGTGTGTTCTTTTAATTAACAAGAATGAGCTATTAATTTATATAATTTCTTTATTCTACTTATACTGGTTACTAATTTTGAGCCTTGACCGCATCAAGGCAGATTTGCTTGCTCAATATGGAGGTGTTGCTCCAAAAATGGCAGAGGAAGCGCACTTGCAAGTGATTGATCAGGTAAAGTTTCTTCAGTACGATCCCTTCAAGTTCAGTTTGATGTTTCATTTATTGTTTATACATGTGGTACTTGAGCCAGATTTTGATACTTATGTTGGCACCTACATCACACTTATAAGTTTTGCAAACTTGCCATGTCTGTCAGTCACTTTTGGATGGCTTTCAAGACTATCTTCTTTTGTTTCTTGGTGATTTTAAAATAATTGAATGTTAACTTGGGGCTGAATTTGTGATTTTTTATTGCAGGTTGTGCAAGAAGCGCTTGACAAAGCTAAATTAACTGAGAGGAATTTGTCTGCAATAGCGGTTACTATTGGTCCTGGTTTAGGCCTCTGTCTTCGTGGTAAAGTTACTATCACTTTTTGTTCTCTTTCCTCTTCTTTTTAATTTTCCAGTGTTGTATGTTTATTTGAAAATTTTCTTACCACTGATGCCTTATGGTTGAGTTTGTGCCGGGAAACCTGGCCTTAATATAGCAGCCGGGGATCATCGTGAGGAAAGTAGTAAACTTAATTTTATCTTTTGAGCATCGATTTTCTGTTCAAACTACAAGGAATTGGGTCACATTTTCTTTCTTGTGCCCTGAACTGACCAGATTTGAATTCTTTGTTACTGCTAAGGAGTTTATTAGCACTAATGTTTCATTCAATTGTTGTGCAGTTGGTGTGCGGAAAGCTCGTAAGATTGCTGGTAGCTTTAACTTACCAATCATTGGTGTACATCACATGGAGGCTCATGCTCTTGTAGCCAGGTACAGAATGCCAACTATCTATCCAATGGAGAATGGGGTGCACAAAATCTCTCTCTCTCTCTCTCTCTCTCTCTCTCTCTCTCTCTCTCTCTCTTGCTTAGGGGAATATTGTATCTTTAAATTTGCCTAATCTGTCGTTAGCTTTTTATATGAAATACTGATGTGAGTTACTTATACATATGATAAATCTCCTTCTCTTGTTCTAGGTTAAACGAAAGAGAGTTGCAATTCCCTTTCATGGCTCTGCTTATTTCAGGTAGAAACTCTACACCTTTCCTGCATCAGGTCTATTTTACTAATTTCACTCAAATTCAATCTACATTTTTAGACTACATGACAGTACCATAATCAGAAAAATAAGAAACTACATGACCACATTCAAGTCCATAGGTTACTCCTCTGATGTATACGGTAGTCATATGTTGCAAACTAAATTTGCACAAGTCACACCTAATTTTTTTCCCTTATTTGTTATTTTCAAAATCTAAAACCACTGAAATGTCTGTTTCTAGCAAGAAAAGTGGGTGATTTTGCTGTGTGTTATTGATTTAGTTGAGGAAATTTATGTGTATATATATATATACAGAAATTCTCCTATGCAGACGGTGATAACGTCCAGACGTCTGCATAGGAGAATTTCTGTACAGATATATTTTTTCAGAGGAGAGGTTGTTCAGTTTCAGTGGTGTGGCTAGGTTTATTAGTCAACATTCAAAACATATAAATGTTTTAATGTAAATTAGAGCAGATTCAGCAGGTTTAGTAAAGCTTCCTTTCTATTCTCGTTGTCTGTCATCAGGAGGACATAATCTACTCATTCTTGCTCGTGATCTTGGCCAATACATACAACTTGGTACCACAATAGACGATGCGATTGGTGAGGCATATGACAAGACTGCAAAATGGCTTGGTCTTGACTTGAGGAGAAGTGGTGGGCCAGCTATAGAAGAGCTTGCTCGAGAGGGTGATGCAAAGTCAATCAAATTCTCAGTAAGTTATCTTCCAAGACATTCTCTTTATCTAGTCTGGTTTCCTTTGGCTGAATATGTATTGTTTGGTTCTACATACGAAGTCTGTTATATATGACCTAGATTCCTGCAATGTGAAGTCGTATCCTAAGTTTGATACTCATTTGTTTTCTAGACTCCAATGAAACAACATAAAGATTGCAACTTCTCATATGCTGGTCTGAAGACTCAAGTGAGGCTGGCAATTGAATCCAAGAATATGTATGTATATTCTGTAGATACCATACAATATTTTGCAAGTAGAAACTTCTATTTTATGTTTGTCCTGAACTTTACTTATATCACGCATGTCCAATGAAACAATTGTGACTTCTCATACACTGGCATGAAGACTCAAGTGAGGCTTGCAATTGAATCCAGAGATATGCTTGTAGGTTATATAGAATATATGATCATTTTGCAAGCTGAGGCTTCGGTTTTATATGTTTTTTTAAACTTTTACTGAAGATAAGGAAATCTGGCTATTTACAGATGTTGACCACACAGCTTATGGAACTGATAAGACTGTTAAATCACAAAAAATTGTTGTTTGTTGTTTCCAGTGCTACTATATTGTTTTGTGCAATTATTCATGTCAGCAAGCTTAGCTATTTTCTTTTTGTCGCCATCTTTCCTGTGTTATGCAGTAATGCTACAATTCCAATTTCTTCAGCGAACAGCGAAGATAGAAGGACTCGTGCTGATATTGCTGCCTCTTTTCAGGTTACTGAATTTGTATTTGTTTCAGTCTTTATCCTAGTTTGATCAGAGTTTGAATTTTTAGGTCTCGACTATTTTTTCTTCTATTTCTTCTTCACAATAAGATTGTTTCTTATGCAGCGAGTTGCAGTATTACATCTAGAGGAAAGGTGTGAGCGAGCAATTGAATGGGCTCTGAAGATTGAACCTTCTGTAAAATATTTGGTGTGTAAACTGCACTTTTGTCAGTTTTGTATTCTTTAAGCCACCTCATAATGATGGGCATCTCTTCTTTATGATAGCATTCCTGAATATAGAGCTTGAATCCCTCTATATATTCATCCTATGCAGGTTGTCTCCGGAGGCGTTGCATCAAATCAGTATGTTCGGGCTCGGCTTGATCAGGTTGTCCAGAGAAACAGCTTACGACTTGTGTGCCCTCCTCCCAGCCTTTGTACTGACAATGGTAATTCCTTTTATCTAGTTTCGGCTCAACTTGTGGATGAGATGAACTTTCCCTTGATAAAGAAGAATCTTAGCATGTTTACCATCATTAGCTGATGTGACTTAATTCTGAGAATTAAAAGCTAATGTACCCATACTTGGCCATTAACATGCGTGGAAAGGACTTCTGGATGAATACTAATGCCTTTTTTGAAACCTAGTTTTCCTTATCTTTACACAAAATTTCCTTTTGGCACGTTTCATATATTTATTGCTTGTTGGACAAGGTGGTCATTACCTGACCTGAAGACTAATGTCTGGACTTTAACATGAACAGGTGTCATGGTGGCTTGGACTGGCATTGAGAACTTTCGTATGGGAAGATTTGATCCACCACCACCTGCGGATGAACCTGAAGATATTGTGGTTTGTTTGAAAATTATTTTTACATATGATTGCTTTTTCACAGGGCCCTTCTTAAGGAGAATCCCGCTCCACTGTAGCTGGAGCAGGATCCATATCAACATCCATCTCAACACGTTAACGACTATCAATATGTTGTCCCTATTGGTGATACTATAAATACTTCAATTATACAGCTGTCAATATGGATCCTGCTCCACTGTAGCTGGAGTGTGATCCCCCTTAATTAGGGGCCTGTTGCTTTGTTCATTCAATTTCTTATTTTCATGTTTAGTCATTTGTTTAATCGGGATCTCTTTTCCGCTGGTTTTTGCCTCACTTCTTAAGATGTAGCGCTGGCTAAGTATTCTTAACACCTTCCTTTTTGCCATAAAATCAAAGGAAGTAATAAATATGAATAAAATATAGGAAACCTTTCCTAGTGTTGGCCGTTATTATTACCAATAAGCCATGCTCATACTGAATTTTTTTTGAGTTGATGTTTCATGCGTCAGAACAAGGTACTGTTTTGTCCCCCTTATAATAAAACAGGTTTTCTGCTCTGAACTTTTTCTCTAACAATTAAATTGATTGTGAATCTTTGGATGAACTATGTTTCAGAGAGTACTGCAACTATCAAATTGTTGGCCTTCATAAGCATGCGTCTATATGATGTACATATAACTATGCCAGTAACCGCATATGTTCAACATTACTGTTTGTGTTTGTGTTGATTGAGTTACCATTTCAGCCAAGGCTGTTGGCTGCTTAATCAGATATTCCTTGTCCGTCTATTAGATTATTCACCGGAGCCTTATTTGTCAGTTTTTTCCCTTATGAATCAGTATGATCTGCGGCCAAGGTGGCCATTGGGAGAGGAATACGTGGAGGGAAGAAGTGAAGCTCGCTCAATGAAAACAGCCCGCATTCATCCCTCTCTGACATCTATGATCCAAGCATCTTCACAACAGCAACCATAGTCTGCATCTCCTAAATCCAGCAACCACTTCATGCTGTTCAACGGTCGGAGCCATTTGATGAGTCAAATTGATTTTTATATGTTGGAATGGTTGACTCGGTTTGAGCCACCTTTCTAACGATGAACGGAAGATTGATCACAAGTGTGGCACAGGGTAAAAGACCGACCATTGGCATCAAGCAAATGTTATGTTAATGCATGTGATGCACCTTAACATATGCTACACCGTGCAGCAACTTCATACTTTCCCCATGTAACATATGCTACACCTTGGATTGTGTTAAAACTATTTATTCTTGTGCGTTTTGTATAGCACATTATTCATCGAGTTGTATGATGTTGATATCAGAATCACTCCGGCCAACCACCATACTTAGAAATGGAGATGAGAAAGAAAATAAATCATATAGTAAATAAATATCTTATCTGGTCTTCAATTTCCTTCCAAGTAAAAAATTTTCTTTCTACTGAAATTATTGTAAAAATGTTTTTTTTTTAGGACCTTTTCTATTGAGAGGGGCAATAGTATACTAAACTCATACACATTATACGGATGATAGGACTCGAATCTAGGACTTTTCCTGGGAGATCAATTGCTCCAAACCACTACACTAGTAGGTCCTTTACCTATAAAAACTTGTTAAAATGAAAGGTAATCTCCAAATTCATTTGTGCACAAAATAAAAATTAAAAAGAAAAAGTTATATGAACAAGTAGTTTTCCAAAATTATAAATTCAATCACCAAATAGCTTCATTGCCATTGCCAACATTATTTACTATTTCCAAACATTTTTAATATTGCAAAAAGAAATGTAATGAAAATTTATTTGTTTATTTATTTATTTAAGAACTCTCTTTGTCAACCAAAGATAAATAGAATGAAATGTCAATCTTATCTTTTTCCTGAATTGAACAAGTTCAATAACAAATTTAGAAATTAAAACTAGTATGGTTATCAATCTTACCACAAATTTTTGCCTTCCATAATTACCCCACCTTTTTTTCTCACCTCTCATAACAGGCAGTAACTTTAAACACACGTGCAACACGTGCACCAAAATTTCCCTCCACTTTCCCCCAACATTATCATACGTTGAAAAACCTACTTCTTTCTTTCTCTAGAATCTACAGAATGGAAGTGGGAAGGTTACCAATCTCAGCATCACAGAGAGGCAAACTGATATCAGCAGGCTATACCACTCTCGCTTCGCTCTCATCTCTCTCTCCCTCCGACCTTGCTCGAGGTAATCTTCTCTCAGCCGTTAAATTTTTCTAATTTTTTCTGTTGGGTTTGTGTCAAATTGATAGCTTATGGGCTTGCTCGCCAAATGTTTGAAGTAATTACACTTTGTGTTCTTAACGCAATACTGCTTCATACTTTCAAGTTCCCATATAACTTTTGAAGAGAAAAAAAATTATGCAATATGGAATGAATTGGGTTGTGGTAGTTCAAAGGTTCTTATATAACAATGCATGATGGTCCTAAATCCTACTAATAGTAATTTAACCTTTTGAACTGGTAAAATTAAAATTTGAAGTATTTTCGATGCTGTCTGAATTCGGGAGAGATAACCCATGTGACCTGAGTTTCCACGGTGTACCTTTTAATAAGATAGTTTTGGATGGTACTGCAGCAATAAAAGTAGTAATGTATTTTTGCAGTTCTTTTTCTCTATAATGGTGTTATAAATCTTCTTTTGACAATGGCTTCCATGTTACTTTTTCAATAAGTTCTGTACGTCATGGTTTTGGTCCAATTATTTAAGGAAATCCATATTGATTTTGATAAAATTTTGAGATGTGATGGTTGAAGTTTTCTAGCATTCTTTATCGTTTAACAGATCTAAAAATTCGAGAGAGTGAAGCTCTTGAAATCCTGAAGGTTGCATCACACGACTGTAGGTTGGACCAACCAGAAAAAAGTAATGGCATTTTCACTGGTAATTATCTCTTTGACCCATATATGCGAGTGCTTAAGTAGAAAAAAATGTTCTCTTGTCAGATTGTTAAGCAGGGACATACATTTAGAAAGGTTTATCCAATCCATGATCCATATTGACCATTTGAAAATATAGCGTATCATACGTACCCTATACTAACTTTTTCTTTAACTGAGTAGTTTTTTCTATAAAAAAAATTATATGAAATGTCTTTCTCCTTTTAGTGTCCTTTACAGCCTTCACTAGCAAGCTCACAAGAGCCAAATATAATTGCATCATTAAGTACCCATCTAAGAGTGTAGTTGGCCACACTTTATCTTCCCTTGTAAACATGCCTTATAGCACCATCATTTTCCATCAAATGTCAGACAATAATGTGGTTTCGCCTGTATAATTTCCTTGCTGGTAGTGCCAGTGGATACAACACACCATATATGCACTTATTAAATCTATGTCAGGTGAAAGTTCCTTTGTTGCCTAAGGTTGATACTTGTTCTTAACCCGACAACAAGTGTGACTTATCTTTGAACTTCTTGCATACAGATTAACCCTCAGTTAAGATAACTCTGCTACGTACTGGCTTCCATCTTGCATTCGATCATTAATTCATATAATACTTTGATTATATGTCATTTCTTCTCCATTTTGTAATAACTTTTGAACTAAAGTTACCTCTTTGTTGGTTGTCATGTATTGCCATTGATCACAAGCAGATTAATCATCACTTTGAGTGTAGTCTTTCTGTAACTATTTTGTGCTATTAGAGTTGATTTGCGTTTGTTTCTGTAACCTCAATCATTTTATTTATATGAAAGCCTTTTGTTCTTGTGTCTTAATTGTTGAAAGATTTTCTCAAGCTGTAGTTTATGCCACCATTTTTTGTATATTTTGAAAACTGAAGTTAAAAGAGTAAAAAATTTTCCTGTCTCCTTTAGGTGCACAAACTGCTTGGGAAATGCTCCATGAGGAGCAATCATTTCCACGCATCACGACATCTTGTGCTGATCTAGATAACATCCTCGGTGGGGGAATTAATTGCAAAGAAGTTACTGAAATTGGTTAGTTATTCCATTTGTATACTTTTGTCTGCATTGTTTATGTATGAGCACAAAACTGTAGCAAGCTTTCAGTTGTCCAGATGATTTTATTGGATTTCTCTTCTTTTTTATTATCACAATAGGTGGAGTACCGGGCATTGGTAAAACACAGCTGGGGTATGTATTTTCTGCATTCTATTATTTTCTATCTTTTCTTTCATTTGTTTTCAAGGGCATCAAATGCATAGTTTGCTTTGCAGCATTCAACTTGCAGTGAACGTGCAAATTCCAGTTGATTTTGGTGGCCTAGGTGGAAAGGCAGTATATATTGGTCAGTGTGTCAACTTTTTTTTTCTGTCTTATTCTGTTTTTGACAAAGGTTTCCAGTTGCATCTGATGTTTAGAACATGGTTCTTGCATGATCCTTAGATACGGAAGGCAGCTTTATGGTGGAGCGGGCTCTACAAATTGCCGAAGCTTCTGTAGTGGACATGTCACATTACAATGAGCTTCTGCGGAAGGAACTTCGAACTTGCCAAGTTGAAATTCAGCCTACTGATATCTTGAAAAACATATTTTATTTCCGCATCTGCAGTTATACGGAGCAGATTGCCCTGATAAATCACTTAGACAAATTCATCTTGGAGCATAAAGATGTAGGTATAGCATTAACATATTGATTTGAATTGGAACTTAATGCTTCTCATAGACTCATATATGCAAGGAAGTCGTCATTTTTCTATGAGCATGTCTTCATTTGTTCTGTTTGTTGATCAATTAATCTGGCTTATTTTTATATGTACTTTTAAGCCTTGCTTAGTTTTATTAATATTTCTTTTAGCTGATGGACAGCTCATTTGTAAACTGAAACTGGATCTCCTTTCGATTATCATTGCATGCACTATATATAATCTTCATCACTGGAAGTACTAAACTTTCTTCCAAACAATTTTCAGGTTAAGATTGTGATTATTGATAGTGTTACTTTTCACTTCCGCCAAGATTTTGAGGACTTGGCTCTCAGGACACGGTTACTTGGTGGAATGGCTTTAAAGTTGATGAACCTTGCAAATAAATATAATCTGGCGGTAAGCAATAGTTTTCATTTCTTGAAAAGAACTCTAGACTAGTGAGCTCATCATATATGTTGTGATGCCAGATAAGTTGATGTAATTTGAATGCAAGGAAACAGTCCTAAATTTGAATACTTGATTTCCCTTGCCAAGGTTGAATGGCTTCATTGGAATATCCCACTATCATTTGACAGGTTTCTTAGCAAGATCTAGGACAGATTTACCATGCCCAACCAGAGCATGGTTGATATTCTCAAATTAGTATAGGCTATTGCTTGTATTGATGTTTTTTAGAGATAGTTACTTCTACTTATTAGATTGCCACGGTACGTGTTTGTGTGTGTGTGTGATATGGACATGTGTTGCCCTTATTGTTTTTCACGTTAACTTTATTGTGCAATTAGCAGCCCCTGGTGATATGTGAAATCGGCTCCTACAATTGAAATCTCCTTCTTAATGAACCTATGTTAGTCTTGTTTTATTTCATCTTGTTGGGTTCCAATGATTGCCTCTTATTCTCTGTGGCAGGTTGTCATATTCAATCAAGTGACCACTAAGCACAAAGAAGGTTCATTCCAATTAAGTCTTGCTTTGGGTAAGTTCTGTTCTCAGTTAGAACCCACCTGCAACTCCAACTGGTTGAATGGTTAATATGGTACTTTCCGTAATCGCTTTGCATCCCTGAGAGTCCTTGACAGTCTCCTGTTTGATTATACTGTCTAGGTGATAGCTGGTCACATTGTAGCACAAACCGAGTCATACTGTATTGGAACGGTGATGAACGAAATGCACACATAGACAAGTCGCCTTCTCTGAAATCAGCATCAGCTCCATTTTCTGTGACCAGGAAAGGGATTAGGAATTCTGCGTCAAACCATAAGCGAATCAAATTGATGTAAGATTTTGAATTAGATGAAGTCTAAGCAATGTTTCATATTATTTATATTGTATGCAGCATGCCTATTCAAAGTGTACCTTCTGTGTTGTAAGGGAACTATAAGAAACATTGCTTAGACTAAATTTATGCTCCCATTTTATTATGCTTCTTGGGAATTATCATTTTATTCTTTTTTTTTTTTTTGTAAGGGAATATAAAGTAGAATATCATTGTATTCTTTTCTTTTTATACTTACAAAAACTTTGAAAGAAACAAAAAACACCCACCGAATGATGACCATTGCCCATCGATTGTGAACGTCATGGCATGAGCACGAGCACCCGTGGCTAGCCAAGGTTTTTATTTATTTACTTTTTTGTTAATTTTTTTTTCTTTTTATTTTTCAATAATTTTTGAATTCTTTGAAAATGAATGGGGTTGTTGATATTTACAATAGAAATGATAGAGACTTAAATTACTATTTTAGGTTTAAATAGACTCACTTTAGCAGAGAGAATATCAGCCAATTGCTTTATTTTTCCTTTGAGCATCTCCAAGGGAGATGTCAAATACTAAACATCAAATTTAAATTTGATAGCTGATGTGGCAATTTGACATTTATACAGTTTTATACTCCACCCAATATGTCAAATAAATAATTATTGTAACAGTCAAATCATTTAAGATAAAGAAAAAAATAAAAAAGGAAAATAATAAATGAAAGTTACAACCAACTGTTTTTAAAAAATAATAAAATATTCATTTGACATCTTGCTTTTGGGATGTCAAAAATAACAGCTGAACCTCCAGTCTTCATTCCACATCAGCTTTGACAATTCGGTTGGAGTGATGTGACTGTTAAATGTCTATGTGGCACTTTTGACATATCGGTTGGAGATATGTCAAATACCAAACATCAAATTTAAATTTGATGGCTGATGTGGCTATTTGACATCTTACACAGTTTTACACTCCACCTGATATGTCAAATTAAATTATTATTTTATTATATTTCAGTGTAGATTTATTTTAAATTAAAAAGAAAAGAAAAATAATAATAAAATATTCATTTGACATCTTACTTTTGGGATGTCAAAAATAGCATATCAACCTCCAGCCTTCATTCCACATCAGCTTTGACACTTCGGTTGGAGTGATGTAAGATGTTATTTCTAGCTGTTAAAAGTCTATGTGACACTTTTTACATATCGGTTGGAAATGCTCTTAGACTATTATATTCTTCTCCTACTGAATGTCGTATGCACCACCATGTGAAGACATTATATAAAAATAATAATAATAATAATAATAGGTCAGCAAAAATAAAAAAGATAAGATAATATAAATAAAAGTTGCATTTGTCAAACATCTGAAAATGCAACATAATAGATAATATAAGATAATATAAATAATAGCTGAAATTGCAACATATTTTGAACTTTGCGTGGCCGACTTGAAGTTAATATATCTTCTTTTTTTATGTCAGGGGTTAATGTATCAGCCCTGACCAACTTCTACCGTTTCTTGAACAAATCTTCAACACAAAGGGAATAAATAAATAAACATATTGACATAGATCTCATATAGACTATCCCTCCACCAAACTCTTTCATCTTCTTTCCTTTCCACCAACCCACCAAATTTGATACAACACTAGACAAAGGCAATCATTGGCTACTGGGGATTTTTTTTTTTTTTTTTTTTTTAATTTAAGAAAGATTTCTCATATTAGGGAATAAGGTAGGAGTTTCAAATTTGGAAGTGGTTATATATAACAACCTTGCTTTCATACCATTTATTTTACCAAACAAAAGAGGGAGAATTGAAACTTGAGAAAACTTCCAAAACTGAAAATATAAAAATAAAAAAAAAATTATATTTCTACTATGCAATGGTTCACGAAAAATACGATTCATCATCCCGCGAAATATTTAACCTACTTACACAATTTTTGTACATAAAAAGTGTTACGAAAGAGGTAGTCATGGAACAAACCAAGTTGGTACATGAATGTACTAAGGTGGGAGCAATCATCAACAACTAAATAAATAAATACACAAAGCAAAAGTCAAAAAATACAAATAATTTCACCCCACCAAAAGTTGGAAGAAAAAATAAATAAATAAATAAACAAATATGTTCTCAATTTTGGTTTGGATAGTGGAAAAAATGGAAGGCAGAGCATTTCCTAATTCCTACCCTCAGTCCACGGTCGAGATTGGATCTGTGCTGAATCTAACGGTCAGCTCATCTCTCTACCTGTCCTCTTGTGCAGACGAGAAGCTCAAAGCCCGGCTCTCCTACCCCGATAAAACCAAAGAGCCGCAAACGGTATCACAGGCTCTCAAAAGTCTCTCTTTCTCTCTCTCTCTCTCTCTCTCAGCCATAGCCAGAACCACAGAGCAAAAGCCATGACTTCGTCTACATCTGTGACTCTGTCTCAAGCCCTTTTGGCTCGCGCCATTTCTCACCATGGCTCGAGCTCAACCTCAGACCGGGTCTCTCTCTCTGCAGCCCTCACTCTACCAACTTTCTCCGGTCTCAAATCCACTTCATCGTCGCCATCGTCGTCGTCTTCGACGTCATCCAAGCTCTCTCGGTTCCAGCGCCGCCGTGTAGGCGCGAACAGGCCGGTCCGGGCCGCCGCCGTCGAGACTCTGGACAAGACCACAGAGACCTCTTTGGTCGAGAAGTCGGTCAACACGATCCGATTTTTGGCCATTGATGCTGTAGAGAAGGCCAATTCGGGTCACCCCGGTTTGCCCATGGGCTGTGCTCCAATGGGTCATATTTTGTACGATGAGATCATGAGGTACAACCCCAAGAACCCGTACTGGTTCAACCGTGACCGGTTCGTGTTGTCTGCTGGACACGGGTGTATGTTGCAATACGCTTTGCTTCACCTTGCTGGATATGACAGTGTCAAGGTGGGTTTTTTTCTGGGTTGTATGTCTATTGTTTGTTTGAGTTGAAAATGAATTTGGGTTTTATGTATGCGGATTTTATTTTGGTGTTTTGCTGGAGAATTAGGACATTGGTGGAAAAATGTTTTAGGTTTAAGCTTAATTTTCTGATATCCTTTTCTTTTTGTTCTCTCTCAACACACACTAGATTTGATTCGGCTGTTTGTTTGGTAAATTCATGTGTTTGAACATATGCATGTTTGTCTGGTGAGGTTTTATGATCATTGCTTTTCTGTTTTTATGAAAACAGCTGTAAAGACACTTGCTAATTGGTTTGTTCTTAACCAAATTTTGAAGTGGCATTTACTTCTGTTTGTACTTTTGGGATATGGGTGCCTTTTGTTTCATTAACCCAGTAATCCACTTATAAATTAATCTATCACTATTGTTAACTTTGCTAATGATTCATTCGTTCTCATATAATTGACTGAACATTGGGTATGACCTTATGATTTGAATTTGGATCGATGAGTAGGAAGAAGACTTGAAAGGCTTCCGTCAATGGGGAAGCAAGACCCCTGGACATCCTGAGAACTTTGAAACACCTGGTGTTGAAGTCACAACTGGTAAGATTCTCTCTTACTTATTGAAGTACTTATGAGTTCGTAGGTTAATTGATTACTCTTTTTAGAAGGGAAAAAAGAATTCATTAGCTTTAGATGGTATTCTTAAAATTTTCATCATTTTATGCAGGTCCTTTGGGGCAAGGCATTGCAAATGCTGTTGGTTTGGCCCTTGCTGAGAAGCACTTGGCTGCACGTTTCAACAAGCCAGACAGTGAGATCGTTGACCACTACACGTAAAATAACTACCTTGATGTTTGAACTCGTTTTTATCCCTTCCACTCTTTGATTTTTGCTTAGCAGTATAGGTGTTGTTTCACTGCAGATATGTGATATTGGGTGATGGTTGTCAAATGGAGGGTATTTCAAATGAAGTTGCTTCTCTTGCGGGGCATTGGGGACTTGGGAAGCTGATAGCCTTCTATGATGATAACCACATTTCCATTGATGGAGACACTGAGATTGCATTCACTGAGAGTGTTGATACCCGTTTTGAGGGTCTTGGGTGGCACGTTATCTGGGTGAAGAATGGAAACACCGGGTATGATGAGATTCGAGCTGCCATCAAGGAAGCAAAGGCTGTCACAGATAGACCCACTTTGATAAAGGTCAGATATATGCTGCATTCTTTTCAGATTGTTGAATGTTGAATATAGTACACTTGGATGTGATTTGAAGAAACAAACCATTATCTATGAACTATTATATTTGTCACTTATTTATTGGAAAAGGTCTAATATTTGCGGTAATTGTATAATAGCTCAAACAGCTTTGTCGTTAAATCTTAGTAAGAGGGCAAGCTACGTGATTTTTTGGTATAAATGCCTATTTTTGGAGTTCAAGGGGAATTTGATATGACATTTTGATTTGATATTAGTCAATGTCATATTGAACTTTTGCATCTTTGCAGGTGACAACAACCATTGGTTTTGGATCTCCAAACAAAGCAAACTCATACAGTGTTCATGGTGCTGCATTGGGTGCTAAGGAAGTGGATGCTACCCGGAAGAACCTTGGATGGCCATATGAGCCTTTCCATGTACCAGAGGATGTTAAAAGGTAAGGACCACCCCATTAAATTTCTGTTGTTTTAATCAGTCTACTGGCATTAATTACAGATCATCTTGTTTGTTTCTATCTTAGTCATTGGAGTCGCCATACCGCTGAGGGTTCTGCTCTTGAAGCTGAATGGAATGCCAAGTTTGCTGAATATGAGAAGAAGTACAAGGAGGAAGCTGCAGAGCTGAAGTCCATCATTACGGGTGAGCTACCAGCTGGTTGGGAAAAAGCACTTCCGGTGAGTAGAGCTCTACCTTTAATTGCTCTTTTTATCTTTAAGAACCTATTTAGTTATTTTACATGCGGGCTACTTGGCAATGAGCGCAAAAACATTGGCGCAAGCATTCTGAATGGCATTGGTATCATGTCTTGGCTTCTTTTGGGTCCCTGCACCTTAACTTAGTCTCAGAATTGGCCAGGCCTACTTTGCAGATTCTGTGATAAACTATTTTGTATATTAATGTAGCTAGCTAGGATTGGATATGAAAGTCATCTTATGAGGTCTACTGTTTGCAATTTTCCAGACTTACACTCCAGAGAGCCCAGCTGATGCTACCCGAAATTTATCTCAAGCAAACCTAAATGCCCTTGTGAAGGTTCTCCCTGGTCTTCTTGGTGGAAGTGCAGACCTTGCTTCTTCAAACATGACTTTACTAAAAAGTTTTGGAGACTTCCAGAAGAATACCCCGGAAGAACGCAATGTTAGGTTTGGTGTTAGGGAGCATGGGATGGGAGCCATCTGCAATGGGATTGCCCTTCACAGCCCTGGCCTCATTCCGTACTGTGCCACTTTCTTTGTTTTCACGGACTACATGAGAGCTGCCATAAGGATCTCTGCCTTGTCAGAGGCTGGAGTTATCTATGTTATGACCCATGATTCAATTGGGCTTGGAGAAGATGGACCAACCCATCAACCAATAGAGCACTTGGCAAGTTTCCGGGCAATGCCCAACATTTTGATGCTCCGCCCAGCTGATGGGAATGAGACTGCTGGGTCATACAGGGTTGCAGTCCTTAACAGGAAGAGGCCATCTATCCTCGCCCTCTCTCGCCAAAAGCTGCCCAATCTTCCTGGGACTTCCATTGAGGGAGTCGAGAAGGGTGGTTACATTATATCAGACAACTCTTCAGGTAACAAGCCAGATGTCATTTTGCTTGCAACTGGCTCCGAGTTGGAAATTGCTTTCAAAGCTGGTGAGGAACTCAGAAAGGAAGGGAAGGCTGTTAGAGTTGTCTCCTTTGTTTCTTGGGAACTCTTTGATGAGCAATCAGATGCCTACAAGGAAAGTGTTTTGCCGGCTGCAGTAACAGCAAGAGTTAGCATTGAAGCTGGATCAACATTTGGGTGGGAAAAGCTTCTTGGAAGCAAAGGAAAGGCTATTGGAATTGATCATTTTGGGGCAAGTGCACCAGCTGGAAAAATATACAAGGAGTTTGGCCTTACCGTTGAGGCAGTTATTGCAGCAGCAAAAGAAGTTAGCTAGGCAACTTGTTATTTAGCAAATTTGGTTTTGGTTGGAGATCAAGGTAAGAGGCCATATTCTTGTGATTTGTTTCACAGTATGGTCTCTTTTGTTTTAATAAAATATTATTTTCCATTTGTTGCTTATAATTCTTCAGTGAAGCAACATGGATCAAAAGAGAGGGTAGGGTATGAGAATGCTCTTGTATTTTGTAACAACTCTTGGACCTGTCTTGAGTTTTGTAATGCTAATGCTCTGTGGTTAATCAATGAGTTTCACTTTCTCCATCATTTTCTTCACTTTGTAACTCAGAAACTATTTGGGATTGTCTATTTTGTAATAAGAAGGGCAGCTTTACACTTGGAATAAATATTGTAACTGTTATTTTTCAGGTAAATAAAGTAGGGCAATCCATTTGTGTGTTCCCTCCATAAAAGTGGTTTTGTATGTAATTTCTAAAATGATTTGGATTTGGATAATGGACATTGATTTCAAGCCATTCAAAAGAGAGTAGGGCAATCCATTTGTGTGATGACCTTCCAAGTTATGGCAACAACCTTGTGTGTAAGAAATTTGGCATGCCAAAGCCATGGGGTCCACATGTGGGCAATGAAGGGCAAATGCTGACCCTTAAGTTTGTGGTTGTTGAAGCTGCTGTCATCACCCTCACCTATCCATATTGTTGTCTTCTACCACCAAAAATTCATTGATATGATATAATGATATGCAAGTATGGCTGGGTGTCAGCAGAAGGTGCATTCAACAGAGGTTGGTATTTCCTTCCCTCAAATATCTTTCTTTGGAATTGACAGTGAAGTTTTTTTTTTTTTTTTTTTGGGACAAACATTGACAGTGAAGTTTGGTGCTGGCAATGGGACCCAATTTACAAAAATATTATAATTATAATTTAACCTAAAATATTGTTTAGAGAATTACAGCATATTATTCAGCATACTGAGCATATTCTTTTATTATATCTCTCCCCTTGGATTTGTTTTGAGCATATTATATCCCAATTTACAAGAAGGAAAATAATAACCTCAAATTTCCATATCATTATTTTGAAAGTGAGAATTAATTTGGTGAGTTTTGGAATATACTATGCACAATGTATATATTTATGCTATATTATATTCCTTTTCAACCAGGCATCTCCCCCACAACACTGACAAATGAAAAGTACCATTAGAGTAAGATGGACATGTGCATGCATGGGATTTGTCACCTGAATCTCTCATCTACCAATTGACCAACGCACATCATTTTGATTCAATGTGAGTGTTTTTGAAGGGAGGGTGGAAAATAAAATGGCCACAGAAAGGATCAACACAGGCCAACCCAAAATGACTCTGGGGAAAGCCCATTGTTTCAGATTTGGGAAGAATATGGAAACAGAAAAGTTCTTGAGCACACCGGAGAAATTAGTACGAGGTGGAAAAGGTTTAATGAACTTTGTTAGTTTTCAATGAGTTAATCTTTGTTTAATATTTTCCAATTAGAGAGCAATTGAAAGGTTGTTTTCCACATGTTTAAGCGATAAAACATGTGTATGTGTGTTGGTTTTTCAATTACTCGTGTGTAAACATGCTCTTTTTTGTTTGTTTGTTTTGTTGTTGTTTTTCACGTGCAACAACATGTTGCAGACGAATATAATGTGCTGTGTGCAGGCTGACATGTGAGACGACCCATCTTCTAAATGATGGCCCATATCTACTTCCTCGATTCTCAAGGCCCACTTTTTCATGTAACGGGAGTTTTTTTTATTTTATTTTCTCCTTTAAAATTAGTAATTTAAATTTAGAGTTTGAGAACCTCTTCTAATATTGGGAAAAGAAATACGCAAGTTCTCATATTTAGGGTTAGAAGTTGTAGATCCAATGCGATTCTATATAGAGAAGAACTGAAAGAGAGAGGTGATGACTCGTGGGATCCGGATGAAGGAAAGAAAAAGGAAAGCAAAAAAAAATTGTGAAATAAGGCAAAAACAATTTTAGGGTTAGAGTTTCTTAGCAAATGCGGGACAAGATGGAAAGGAGAGCCCCGGGGAAAGGGGATGAAAAGAATGACTTAAGTCTCTGTATGCTTGTGTTTTATTTTGGACATCGTCACACTGTTGGGTTGCTTCATGCAAATTACAAAATAATTCATTTAAAAAATATAAAAAAAATGTGTACGTGTGTCAAATTATGATTGGTAGAAAGTTAGAAATTTCTACTTTTAGAGGAATGAGGAAAATATTTTCCTTTTTATAGGACCTCATGAATAGGGCATTGGTCGAGTTTACTTCTTAGGTCAAAATAGTCCATATCAAGATAAGGCATGAGCCAACACATGTATGGTCCAATCTCTTTGGTTCGCATCTATTAAGTATGGTTAGTACTAACCATACTTAACATGATATGTGCTCTAGTTCGTCTATATAAGTAAATACTGTTAAGTACTTGATTTACAAAATTACAAACTCTTTGCCCCTAAATTTTAACTTTTTTAAGGCAACAGAAAGGACCAAAATGATATAAGGAATGGAGAGTGATTAATGAATTTCTGTTGTTGGATCATCAAGTGGTTGGTATGGTCACAAGATGGCTAATTAAAGCTCCAACTCTTTTAGAATATATTTTTTTTCCTAACTATAGAAGATGAATAATGACATGGACCTCCTGATAAGGGGGTTGGTGAGAGACAGTGACACTCTATACTTCCCATTCCCAGCAAAACGTGCGCAAGCCCTACCAAACCCAATTAGGGAACAAATACTCCAAAAACCCCTCTAAATCTTTTTCTTCCCAGAAAAGGCAGAGTACACCATTTCAAAGCACAAGGTACAACCCTTCAAAGCACAAAGGCAGGTAGCTAACATTTTGAATATACAAAATTCCCACATGGGAAAATAGAACTTCCTCATTTATATTTCAAATTTCTGATGTCAGAATTGGTTGGTAAATGGTAGAGAGAGAGAGTCCATCAATCCCCACCTACGACCACTCCCACCAAAAACCCAACTTTCCATTCCGCCAACTCTTAAAAGAGAGTTAGAGAGAGAGAGAGAGAAAGTGAGACAACTCTTAAAAGAGAGTTTGAGAGAGAAAGAGAGAGAGAAATAGCGAGATGGCCCAAGTGAGCAAAATCTGTAGCAATGGAGCTCAAAGCACCAATCTTTTGCCCAATATTTCCAGACCCCAAATACCCAAATCTTCAAATTTACTCTCGTTGAAGTCACAGTTTTCGGGATCCTCAAATTCTCTGAGTTTGAAGCTGAAAAATGGGTTTGTGAGTACTTGTACGGTCGACAAAGTCAGGGTTGGTCCGCTTAGAGTTTCAGCTTCAGTTGCCACAACAGAGAAGCCGTCGACAGTTCCAGAGATTGTGTTGCAGCCCATCAAAGAAATCTCGGGCACCATAAAGTTGCCGGGTTCCAAGTCGTTGTCTAATCGGATTCTGCTTATTGCTGCTCTATCTGAGGTATAAAAAAGATTGTCTTTATAGCTGATTTGAATTTGATATAAGCCTGATAAAATGTGCTTGGGATTGGTAAGCTTTGTTTGGTTGTTGAAAAGATGTGGGAAAGAAATTAAAGCAATTTTTGTAGATTTTGATAATTGGGTTTATCCATTCTTTCACTAATTTAGTTTTCAATTTACATTACAGATTAGAAAAGGATTCTGTCTTGTTGATAAGTAGATTGAATATTTTGTGGTTTGGTATCTGAAACGTACTTTGGGGGGATATAACTAATTAAACTGGAATGAGATCAGATATGTTTCTGTCGACTAATTAATTGTACTAGAATGTTGTTCTGTTTGGTGGATCGGAAACTCTTGAAAGCAAATTGAGTTTTTGGAACAGTATTATCCAAGTTATCCTATTAGAGAGAACGAATTCTGTTGTTCCATAGAGTGATTGATGATACTTCCTTTTGCTTCATACATTTTATTTTCAAGATTTCTTTACATAACTCTTGTTTTCATGCTATTATTCAGGGAAAAACTGTTGTAGACAACTTGTTAGATAGTGATGATATTCATTATATGCTTGGTGCATTGAAAACCCTTGGGCTCAATGTGGAAGAGGACAAGGCAAACAAGCAAGCAGTTGTGGAGGGTTGTGGTGGTCAGTTTCCTTTGGGTAATGAATCAGGAGATGAGGTGCAACTTTTCCTTGGAAATGCTGGTACAGCAATGAGGCCATTGACGGCTGCAGTTGTTGCTGCTGGTGGACATTCTAGGTTCGTCTGATTTCCATATTAAACTAAAATTGTGATCCTGCCCCCTTGGATGGATTTTTTTCCCCCAACATTTTACATTACAGAACAATTTTCTGTTAAATACTTACATATTTATTGTAATTCAGCATCCTTGAAATCTGGTATTATAGTAATTCGCTACAAACTAGTATCATATTTTCAATGACTTTCCTGTACTATTAAAAATGTTCAGGTATGTGCTTGATGGGGTGCCCCGAATGAGGGAGAGACCAATTGGAGATTTGGTTGCTGGTCTTAAGCAGCTTGGTGCAGATGTTGATTGTTTTCTCGGAACAAACTGCCCTCCTGTCCGTGTAATTGGAAAGGGAGGCCTTCCAGGGGGAAAGGTATGTTTTGCATCATCTTTTACAGTAATGGTTGTTTAATGTTTTGTTCTTGATCTAATTCATTGTAAACACTAAGATACTATGAAAGTCTGATCAATAATAGTCTCTGAATTTTATTGTGTTATTTGAGAATAAAATATCACTCTTGTATGTGTCAAAATATGATTTCTTCTTCCTGGGTCTCTTATGTTTTCTCTTTTGAATTTGCTGAAGCTCTTAAGTTCTTGGGAAGCTGAAGCTCTTTAGTTAAAAAACAGAGAACTTATGCAATATATAATGTTTTAGTTGCCCAATTATTCATTGGCTTTTTCTAGGGAAGAGAACCCATTTTGATTTCTTGCACTTGGCGGTTTCAAAAAAGAAAAATAAAAAAGGGGACATGATTTAGTCATTTGTTATATTTGATATATAAACTCTTTGCAGATGTTATCTCATGCTAATTAATAAATCAATAAATATTTTTCAATAGTTTCCTTCTTTTGAACTAAGCCTTTGTAGTGGTAATTCCTGCAGTGTTGATGAAGGTTATCATTTTAATCTATATTTATGTGTTGTTTTCAGGTGAAGCTCTCTGGATCAATTAGTAGTCAATACTTGACTGCTTTGCTTATGGCAGCGCCTTTGGCTCTTGGAGATGTTGAAGTTGAGATCATTGATAAACTGATTTCCATTCCTTATGTGGAGATGACTTTGAAGTTGATGAAACGATTTGGAGTCACAGTGGAACACAGTGATAGCTGGGATCGGTTTTTTATCCGAGGAGGTCAAAAGTACAAGTACGTCTTATTTATTATATAGCTGGGCCAGTTTGTGAAATATGGTTGTGTTGTGTGTAACAAAATGAAAAAAATCTATCAGGTCACCTGGAAATGCTTTTGTAGAAGGCGATGCTTCAAGTGCAAGTTACTTTCTAGCAGGTGCTGCAGTCACGGGTGGGACAGTCACAGTTGAAGGCTGCGGAACAAGCAGTTTACAGGTATTTCACAGAGACCAAGATATTTTGTTTACTTCTGGTTACTTCCCCACTGTGTGCATGATTTCAGATTGGTACAATCTTTAGTATTCTTGGGGCACTCTATTTTTCAATTCATAGTTACAACTATGTCTCGGTGATTTTTGGAAAGTAATTATGAATTACAACTAGAAAATTCTAACAATCTTACATTTTTATGGTCTTTCATTAATCAAGGGAGATGTAAAATTTGCTGAGGTTCTTGAAAAGATGGGTGCTAAAGTTACCTGGAGAGAGAATAGTGTCACTGTTACAGGACCACAACGAAATTCTTCCAGAAAACACTTGAAAGCTGTTGATGTCAACATGAACAAAATGCCAGATGTTGCGATGACTCTTGCTGTAGTTGCTCTTTTTGCCGATGGTCCAACTGCCATAAGAGATGGTATGGTGTATTTTAGTTTGTTTAATCGCTTGTGCTTAACGCTTTAGTTTTATGTAGACAGTAAAGGTAAAGCATGGGTGGAGTCCATATAGGTCTCAGATTTGCATGTTTCGAAGTAAATAAGCAAAAAAGAAAAAAAATAACTTAAGAGAAACGAAAATAAAGAATCTAAAACTTATGCAGCAGTAATGGAAGCATTATTGTATACTGAAATATAAGGTTCATTGGCACTATACAACAATTTTTATTTTATTTTTTCGGGAAAGCTTTTAGCGACCTTATTTAGTTATTTCGTGAGTTCAATGAATAAAACCTTAGCAATTTTACATGGTGGAGGATCAGCTATCCCTTTTTGTTCTGAAAACAGCAGTGTATGCAATGCTACTAGAGTCCTAGATATTGGAATTCCCATTTGTTCGGCCTTCCACTTAACAGCTGGTACAAGCACACTAACACTGAAAAACTACCAGTAGTCACTACATGGGGGGTGACATCTTTCTTCCTTTAAAATTAACAAATAAATTTCTTGGTAGATGGGATCCCTGTTAAAAGATGGAGGCCCCTTGGAGAGAAGAAGGTTGAAAGGAAAAAAATATTTTTCATATAGTTGTTGAAGTGAGAATGAAATTTTTTTTTTTTCAGGCCGAAGCCCTTGTTGATAAGTATATAATTCGAGATTAATCATTTTTCTTATCAAAACAGAATGCTCATGCTTTTAAAACTACTGCATGTTATTCAAAAATTACTTGTGAAAACACTTGCCTTGACTTCTTGAGTTTGTATTCTTCAGTGGCAAGCTGGAGAGTGAAGGAGACAGAAAGGATGATTGCCATTTGCACTGAACTCAGAAAGGTCAGTTGTTAGTGGCTTTCCTTTTACTTGATATTATCATATTCCTACACCTTGTTAAGTATGCCTTCTCTAACATGTTTGTAATTTGTAACATTATATTTCAGCTGGGAGCAACTGTCGAAGAAGGACCAGATTACTGTGTAATCACACCGCCAGAAAGATTAAATGTGACAGCAATTGACACCTATGATGACCACAGAATGGCCATGGCTTTCTCTCTTGCTGCATGTGGAGACGTTCCAGTCACTATCAATGATCCAGGTTGTACCAGAAAAACATTCCCTGATTACTTTGAAGTCCTTGGGAAGTTTACCAAGCATTGAACAGCTACTCAAAGTACTTCTATGTAGATAGGGAGAGAGAGAGAGAGAGAGGAATCATCCTTGTGCCTCTACAACCAAGCAAGTGCAGATAGAAGCCACCCTTTTTTATTCTCTTTGTTGCCTTGTAATTTTGGATGATTATATTTGCAAGTTGAGCGCACTATTGTTTCAAATATTGTGATCTTATTCTACTCAATAATAGTGCATTAGTGATTTGGTTCTAGGATCTTCTTTGTACCTTTCTTTGGGACAAACTCTCACATTTGTTTATGAAACTCTTAACTATTTGTCTGCTCAAGAGTAGTGAATTAGTGATTTGGTTCTGGGATCTTCTTCTAATTAACAACTAGGATTGAAACTAGTAGTGATCAGTGATCACCAAAATGTGGGCTTACATCTTTCTTCCTATCAAATGAACAAAGCAATCTACCTATCTTGGCGACAAAATAGTTCAGAGAATTTTATTTTTCAAATAGTTGTTGGAAGAAGTTAGGTTGAATGTTTTCCAGGTTGAAGCCCTTGATATAATTCAATTATTAATCTTTTGCTTGTCTGAACAAAGTGCTTGTGATTTTATTAATCCTGCGTGTTTCAAAAACCACAAGTGAAATTTTTCTTGAGTTTGTATTCTTCAGTGTCAAGCTGGAGAGTGAAGGAGAAAGAAAGGATGATTGCCACTTGCTTTTGCACAGAACGTAGTCTCTAGTGGCTTTCCTTGCACTTGATATTCCTACACCTTAATACATATGCGTTCTCTAATATGTGCGGGCATAATATTTCAGATGGGAGCAACAGCTGCAGAAGGACCAGGTTACTGTGTAATCACACCGCCGGAGAAACTAAACGTGACAATGATAGACACGTACGATGACCACAGAATGGCCATGGCTTTCTCTCATGCTGGCTGTGGAGACGTTCCAGTTAAGGATCCTGGTTGTCCCAGTAAAACATTCCCTGACTACCTTGAAGTTCTTGGGGGGTTTACCAAGTATTGAACAGCTATTATATAGACATTTATAACCAAAGCAATGCAGATGGAAGCAACACTTTTTTATTCTCTGTATTGGCTTGTAATTTTGGATGACTACTTTTGCAAGTTGAGCTCATTATTGTTTCTAAGATTGTGATCTTATTCTACTCAACAATAGTGAAAATTGGTGATTTGGTTCTTGGATCTGCAGACCCTTTTTTCTTTGTACCTTTCTATGGGACAAATTCCATCACATATGTTATGAAACGCTGAACTATTAGTTCATCCCAAAAGCACTTTTTGTTTGTCATTGCATAGGTTTCTAGCAGCACCGTCCTGGATCTACTGTACTATGAGAATAGCCATGAGTGTTATATACTTTATTAGTAAACTACAAGTTGTGTAGATTTAATCACGTGTCCATGTCCAGCTTACATTAACTTGCAGGGCATGGAACATGATGCCAGGATATTAAATAAAAGGCTACCAAGACATGTTCCCCTGTCCTTTTTTGTATCAGATTCACATGGAGATGGTGATAGCAGAGTAAAATTTATGTTTTCAATAACATACATAACAGCCAATGCATCTTCAGGATCAACTGTGCTTAAAAATGCAGAATTCTTGGTATCTGCTACGTTATAATCAACTTGTTCTATTAAATGGAAAATAGTCCGCTCATACCTCGTGAGGAATAAATTATCGTGTAAAATTGAAACACGATTCATATGTCAAACTATAACTTATAAGTGAGAAAGAATTGACTTATTACTGGAAATGAACTAAACACAGAAAAATTGAGTAAATTGAGAAGGGGGAAAGGCTTTATTCTAATGTGGAGTAAAAGATGGATTAAAAATGGGAGATTCACTATTATACTCAATATATGAGCCCAAATTTTTTTTAATAAAAAACCCTATATGAAATGGACTTTATAAACACACCAAAAGCTCATTTACAACATAACAAAAATATTTTTAATTTCTTTTAAATTACAAAACTGCAATTAATTTCTTGAAACAAACCTAACCCAAAAACCTCATAAAAAATCCCAAAACATTCAATAGGGCATCAAAGTAATTTAATAATCAAAATTAAATTCAATAGGGCAAGCTGACATTTTTTAGGTTTTTTTTGGGTTTGTTTATAGAAATTAAATGGTGTAGAGTTTATTTATAATTTTAGTGCTAAGTGCTAAGAATGGGCATATGACTAAATATCTCTCAAAGAAATGGGATAATCTTATTCCTAGTGGTAGTAGCCAAGATAAAGGCAGATAAAAAGGGGTTGGAAAGACCAAAATTAGTCTTACTCTTTATGGTCAGAATTCCAAAATGTAAGAGCATTATCGATGGGTGCACCAGTTGATGTATATCATAAATGTATTGGAGTACGTTGTAGGGAACGTGGGGCACAGGTGTAGGTGCGATTTCTTCAGCATTACTCTTCATTTTGAGTTGAGGGGGCAATTGCCAATTAGCTTTTTGATGAAGTAATGCAGTTTGGGCTTCTTATCCTGCAATAATATTACATTTGCAACTACCCACATGATCCTAGTCTGCCCATAAATTGCAGTATAAGATACCAAATAAGACTTCTTGGAAAGATGCTTTTGCCTTCATTTCAAGTTAGTTTTGCATTATAAGTACTGTCTCCCATAGCCTTTAAATCATGTTTGTATAGTTAAAAGGTGAAATTATTGTGTGATACTGGAACATAAAAACGTAGTGTTACTAATTGACGGATTAAGCAAAATATTGGTGGTTGATAAATTTTGACTTTAAGATATGATATTAATAAATATACAAGTGTTGTAATATGAGTGAATTGGTTACATCACGGAGCTGGTGATACAGTCTCAACTAAACAAGATGACAGAAGGATGAAAATGATCAACCTTTATATAGAAAGGCTTCTTGCCAGATCAAGATGTAATTGCATGTAATAAGGTTGAACAATCACACATGACAATCACGGTCTGCTTATGATGGAATTGTAAGCTCACCTACCACCTAATAAAAAAAATTAAGAAAACAAATGTAAAGCCTACTTTGAAATACAAATTCCAATCATTATGATCATTATGTGTTGCATTTGTCAACATAATCATGATCAGCTTATTCATCTAAGGGGGAAAAAGGACATTAATTATAGTCTTGGACAATTTTGCAGACGAAATGGTATGCAGACCTTAATAATAGCTTTCACTAATAGAAAATATAGAATACTCAAAAGTTTTCGACACTTGTAATCGCATAATAGTTCAGTATATTTATGATATAATTCAATCAACTCATTTTTTCATACATAAAAAATGGGGAATCGATCATTTCATCTTACTCATTGAATGTAATGTGAAATAGGAAATATGTGAGGCATGTAGATAGTTTGATTTGATCAATGAAATGTAAAAGCTCAAAAAATTGACACATAACATGTTATTTTTTGATGTTCAGAGATGTTCAAATTTTCTGAATTTTTTTTTAAAACTAATTGATGTAACACATAACATGTTCTTCTTTCATTTATCATATATATATATAAACTATAACATGTTATTATTTATAAAACTATAATTGTAGCGATTAATGTATCCTAAATCTTCATTATGAGATAATTGCAATTCTCAATCCCTACATTTCTTACATGAGGAATGCTAGCAACATTATTTATAACATTCTCTTTTAAGTTAGAGAGAAGGTTAAAAGAGAAGATTGTCAGCATTCATCTTCTCACATATTTCCACGGTGATAAACTAAAAAAAAAAGTCAAAATCTCAAGTAAGCAAAAAAAAAGAGTCAAAAATGTCATCCACACCATCTCCAACAAACCACATCCCCACGCCTCCTCAAATCCCAAACTTAATTATAACTCCAACCCAAATATAGAGAACTCTCTCACACAAAATATCCCAAAATAAATGGGGCAAAAATTTAGAGGTGTTCACAACCAATCAAATGAAAATCTTATAAAACAGTATTTGAATTTAACAGCCACAACAAAAAACAATATTTGAATTTACTGTTGTTTTTATCAAACAAACAATCTTTGATTGTTTTCCTGTTCAAAGCAGAAATGAAACCAAAAGTATCAACAGAAAAATGACACCAAAACTAGCTATCTTTGATGCTTTGCAGAAAACTACCATCAATTTAACAGATTTAATTAAGTTGTACAGTTATTTGTCTTCTTGATCTCCATTACTGCCCCCATTTCAATAAATATTACAGTTCTCTGTCTTCTTCATCTCCATCACTATCTCTTCCTCTCTCCTCTCTCTCTCTAAACAGTGATTAACCAAAATATAAAGCTTTGAACTTTCTTTTTTACTCTTTCTGCGTAGACCTATAAACCCAAAAGGAGAGAAGCCACTGCACCAACAACAACCCATCTCTCCAAGAAACCAGAAGATTCCCATTATCGATCAGAACATGAAAAAGAGCTAAAAAGATAAAAAGAAAAACACCAACCAAAGCCCCTCACTTTTCTTATCTTCAACACCACCACCACCACCACCACCAACCCCACCACATGAAATTTCAAGGTACCCAGTTCCTCAAACCCTAAACCTGACCCAAATCCCAAACTTCCCAGTCACAATTCACCGAACCAAGAACTGGGTTCTGTCCACATTTTCCATAGAAAATGTCCCAGCTCAAGCACCTTGACAACAGTCCTCCAACTCCAGGAAAGTTCAAGATGGACAAGTCTCCTTACATTCACAGGCTTCGTTGGCACGGCTCTCTTGCCAAGCTCACATTTTGGTCTTTTATCTTCTTGGGCTTGATCTTGATCTTCTTCTTCCGGTCACCGTCGTCCAATTCTCTACCGTCCGATCCCTCTCGCCGTTCTCTCAGAACCTACAATTGGGGTGGACCCGCCTGGGAAAAACGGGTCAGGTCCTCGGCCCGAGTTCGGTCCCGCCACGGAATGTCGGTTCTGGTCACTGGGGCGGCCGGGTTCGTCGGGACCCACGTCTCTGCGGCGCTCAAACGCCGAGGAGACGGCGTGCTTGGTCTGGACTGTTTCAATGACTACTATGACCCTTCATTGAAGAGAGCTCGCCAAGCGCTTTTGGAGCGGTCTGGGGTGTTCATTGTGGAAGGCGACATCAATGACTCTGCTTTGTTGAGCAAGCTTTTCGAGGTTGTGGCGTTTACCCATGTGATGCATTTGGCTGCTCAAGCTGGTGTGAGGTATGCCATGGAAAACCCTGGCTCATATGTGCATAGTAATATAGCTGGTCTTGTTAATCTTCTTGAAGTTTGTAAAAATGCCAATCCACAACCTGCTATTGTTTGGGCTAGTTCTAGTTCTGTTTATGGACTTAATACTAAGGTACCCTTTTCTGAGAGAGACCGGACTGACCAGCCTGCTAGTCTGTATGCTGCTACTAAGAAGGCTGGTGAAGAAATTGCACACACTTATAATCATATCTATGGCCTTTCCCTTACTGGGTTGAGATTCTTTACGGTTTATGGTCCCTGGGGAAGGCCTGACATGGCCTATTTCTTTTTCACGAGGGATATATTGAAGGGGAAGACCATTCCAATCTTTGAGGCAGCTAATCATGGCACAGTTGCAAGGGATTTTACCTACATTGATGATATTGTGAAAGGCTGCTTGGCGTCATTGGATACTGCTGAGAAGAGTACTGGGAGTGGGGGAAAGAAGAAGGGGCCTGCTCAATTGCGGGTTTTCAATTTGGGGAATACATCACCTGTGCCAGTTTCGGATCTTGTGACCATTTTGGAGAGGCTTTTGAAGGTGAAGGCCAAGAGAAATATAATGAAGTTGCCTCGTAATGGGGATGTTCCGTTCACGCATGCAAACATCAGTTCGGCTCAGAGGGAACTTGGGTATAAGCCCACAACAGATCTGCAGACAGGGTTGAAGAAATTCGTTAGGTGGTACGTCAGCTACTATTCTGGTGGGAAGAAGGCTTCTGGGTGATAAATTCTTTTGATTGTGTGGTAGATCCTTTGAATTCTTGTTCATTATAATTCTTATGATTGTTTTTAACATTTCCGTCATTGCCCCGGGTATCAGTTTTCCATATCTTAATGATGTAATGCCATATGAGGAGGAACCTTGTGACCTACAGTGAAGAAGTTTTGTGGTTGGGGGACATTGTTTTCTGAGCACTCCCATGCTGTATTAAGAGAATACGAGGACCATCTCTTTTTTTCTTTTTTTTCTTTTTCTTGGAATGTAATTGTTGGAGCTACGGCGTTGTAGAATTAATGACTGATAGAGCATATGCTAATTGGTGGACATGTATCATTGCCATGCAATTCAATAAAATAGCACACGATAGTTTGGTTCCTTCCTTACTACTATATGAAATGAATCACAGTTACTTTTGTGTAATACCTTATTTGTTTATCATAAAATTTGTTTTGTATAATTGATGTCCATCGATTCCTTTGCTGCATTTTTATGGATAATCTTGCAGCTGACTTTGTTGCCCTGCACAGCCAGCTTAAGTATGTCATGTCGCTCATCTGCAAGACTAAGCCTGTGTGCCCCTTTGTTGGCTTAGACTTAAGGACAGATCATTCATGTATGTCAGGTTTGCACTTCAGTTTTCTTTTGCTTCCTGGTTTATATTGTCATTAATACAGATGGCATGTGGGATATGCTCAAATTATATGTTCTTCTAGGATGTTTATTCCTTGTTTGAATCTTCTAGGAATATCTGAAAATTCATTACTAGAGTTTGGTAAGTTATAGGTGGAATAAAACTCAGTTTTGTGTTTCTTTCTAGTTTCTACATAGAGGAGTGTTTTACTGTATTCCCCTGAATGAAATAAGAAGCCAAAGAACTTCTAATCATTACTCTAATTAGTATATGGATCTCTCTATCATTTTGTTCTCTCCCAATATAAGGGTTCTTATTAACTTTTTTTTTCTTATCTTTTGATGAAAGGCAAATAGTATGGAAGTACTTCAAAAGTGGAAAGTGAAAAACTTCCCAATCAGAGTACCTACAATTCACCACCAATGTAGCAATTTCCGATTTCGGATATACTCAATTTGATATGTACACATCCATTCTGAAATGATAATTTTGGCAATCCAAAAATTTGTTTATATATCTTCCTTTTTATCTTCAATTTCCTTTGTTAAAACTTTGCAGACTTGACCTTTTTCTTTGCTTCTTACTCTGATTTTGAAAGACCTTTTCGGCATTATATGCATCCTAAAACTACCACAAGTAACTTTGTCATTCTTTTCTGAGTCATGTTTCCTTATTAGTGCATGGGATAGTATTGTCTATTGTCTTTGTTTAGGAGTGAGTTATGATAAAGATGATAATTACATAGTTCAAACACCCGGTTGGACTTTTCCAGTCTGCAAGTAGGGTAATTAAAGATTGAAAGGTTTTGCATAAGCAGCAGTATGTATAATAGCAGTGCCCTGGAAGAAAAGAGTTGCTTTGATTTTCATTACAATTAATTTATTTCCTATAATCATTCTCACACTCTGCAAATTTAGATCCAGATGGCAAGGATTCTCTTGGCTTTGTTAAACTTTTTGCAAATGCTTTCTATATTAGTTTGTATTTAAAGGCTGATAAGTTGCAGGAACATTGAATCGTTGAGATTATTTTGCTTTAGGCGGTACATGATGCTTCAAGAAGTTCGAGAAAGGGTAATATTCTTTTGTCAGATATCTGGCATATTATGTTATCAAAACTGTTAATCTGGAGCTACATTCAACAAGAAACCATCTAATTGTGTAACATATAACATGTGTTGGGTAAAAGAAAGAAAATACTAAGTTTTGGCAGAACATGCTGAAAAATGATGCTTATTTCTTCAGGAGTATGAGGCCAGAGTATACACATTGTCTCCTCTATGTGTCAAGCCTGAGAACTGAATTATTTTGATGCCTGCTTTAACTTGTCAGCAAGCCTGGTAACATGTCAAGAATCCAATGATTTGGCTCCACATGGATTGCTTGAACTGACATAATTTGGATTTTGCTAAATTGAGTCAGTCGCATACGTACCCAATTGTTATGAGATTCTTTGTGAGAGCCTCAACTAACTGAGTGCGTGAACAACTGATGCTAACATACATCTTGACATAACATTAACGTGGTTTAAAACTTACAGCATTGTTTGCTTCATCAGGAATCAAACACAATGGTAATAATCTCATCTTCAATCTCATTATCGCTAAGCTCAAACTCTGGTGCTAATAACCTCCCAAGTGGGCAGTTGTGCAGCTCAAAACTATTGGTTCCTGGCCCCCCAACAATGAGTTGGAAAACAATAGCAAATAAGTGGAGGCAGGCAGTTTTAGTTATATGCATGGCCCCAAATAAAAGGCCAAGAAGCTATGCAGCTATTACTGCATTGTACCTTCTCAAATGGTCGCCTACCAAACTTCATTACTGCATTAGCCTTGATTTCCTTGCTTGTCTCGCAGAATGAGATGCAACTTATTACATGAATCTCAAAAGATTATGTACTTTTTTTTTGTTGGAGGGAAGAATAGGCGGCAAGTTGACCTACCATACTCTCAAGTCTCAAGCGTGTAACATATTTTTTTAATGGGCTTATTAAATGAATCTCATGTGTTATACACCATGTCCTCACAAATCTATGACATTGTACGACCATTGTGGAAAATGCATATGGAACTTCATATACATGCGACATCATTATATTTAATCGTTAAACACAAATGACTCGGAGAAAGCATCATATGACGTTCTACTCAACCAAAAATGATAACTTAAAAAGAACAATAAACATAAAAGCAAACCCATATAGCAACTAAACATTTTATACAGTCCAAAAATAAAAAATAAAATTGTTATTGGCAACTTCAACTACTCTTTAGAAATTAGATGCTCACTTATGATTGGTTGGACTAGTGAGATATTAAGGATGTGCATGCATTGTTGGGGCGTCCCACATCGAAAAGGAGCAAAGGGAGACCTGGCGACAGTGGCATACAAGCCGAAACGCCATCAGCTTTGTAAAAGCACGCAGCCGCGCGCTGAGCACAAAGCGAACTATTCTTTCGCCTTTTACTAAAGAATACCGTGTGCTCGCCGCAATTAGCGGCATACGCCAATTTTTTAAAGGAGTTTCTCTTCACAGAGAAGCTCTTACAATGTAGTTTCCAAGTTTTTATATCAACGGTTTTTTTTTTCTTATCTCTCATCCGCCTTAAATCTGAATATTTTTCAAAATTATTGTAGAAGTCATTTCAATAAAGGCTATATGCAGAGAAGGCTGAGACTTTCATGATCAAGAATACTTCCGTTAGTTTCGATTCGATCGGATTATAAAGAACTTTCATTATACACATAAGTACTTTTCTGGCAACTTTTAGATATAAAGCTATGACTAGCATTAAGCAGAAACGAGGTAGGCATAAGAAGTCTGTTTCTTGCACTACCATGACGAAGAAATGACAAACTTCACAGAATAATGAAATGACAAAGCACAAGAACCAGACCTTCCAATCAAGGGAAGGCCTGTCTAAGTAGCAGACACCGGAAGATTCTATTTCCTTTCGATTTTCAGACCGGCAACTCGTAGTACCTCAAAGAGATTCTGTGGATACTTCCTTTTCCAGTGCACCAACCAAGCAGTGCAGGTTTGGCATCCGCAAGAAACCCTTCAACATATTAAAGAGAGAGTCTTATAGATCAGGCAATTCAGCATTGCAAGTCAAATTGCTTAACTAGTAATTTCTGTGTGTCACAAAAGTTTGAGAGAAAAACCGCTAGATCATTATCGTTAACAATGCAATGTTTTGATTGAAACTTGTGCTTGATGGCCTTAGTATGTGCGACTACCTCAAATCTCAAATGAAAATCATCGTCCATTAGCAAAAGTTATCCCACATCGGAAGATAGGTAAAGAGTCCTTCCCAGTATGCGGATAAAAGGAGACATCACCAACATTACAAACCACGCAGCCACGCGGTGGACACAGAGCGAACTATTCTTTCGCCTTTTACTAAAGAATACCGTGTGCCCGCCGCGATTAGTGGCATACGCCAGTTTTTGGAGGAGTTTCTCTGAACAGAGGAGCTCTTACAATTAGTTTCCAAGCATTGTTTTCCAATACAAGCGGTGGCCCAGTAAACAATACAGACGCGCGTGCTTTTTTATTATAAATAGTATAGCCGGTCGGCTATACTCGGTATTACCGAACGGCTATATTACGGGTTTTATTATGAAAATAGTATGGCCGGTCGGCTATACTATTTTGACACGTGGCGAAATGGTTTCAGTAACGGGGACTTTTTTATATATCCGCGCGGCTATACACCGATTTTTTATAATCAAAATAGTATAGCCGCACGGCTATACTGTATTCACACCCGGTAAAGCCGGCGTCAGCGCCAGGCGTGTCCTCTGTCGTCTGTTTTTTTTTTCCAAATAGTATAGCCGTCCGGCTATAGTACGTGAATTTTTTATAATAAAAATAGTAAAGCCGCACGGGAGTATTTTTTTATAAATAGTATAGCCGCACGGCGATACTATTTACATGAAAAATCTTCACTTATAAATACCCTTTGGCCTTTTCCAAAATGTCCCATAACCCTAATCAAACACATTACCGCTAGTCACTTGCCCATCAGTTGGCAATCCTCGTGAGAAGTGAACATGCAATCGGCTCATGCTCTTTAGATCAGACTCTAATATTGATTCTAAATTCTTCCTATAGGTCCCATGCACGCATACTCTAAACCCTAACTACTATGATCAGCTTCGCATGTGTTACAAAAAGGATCACTGTTACATCTCATTAAGCTGGGGCAGCCAGCCAACGGGTCAAAAACGAAAAGGAGAAATGGAATGATTGTGTCGCGACCGATCCTGGTTCAGAAAGGTAATCGGCTCCACAATTCTATTTTCTCGAAGTTCTTGACTGCACAACACCATCAAAACCTTCGGTCAAGATTACCAAGAATTCTGAAACAATTGGTGAACTTAAATGCACTGAACTTAGACCTCAAAAGGGTCACAGATAATGTGGAGTATTGTCATCACAAACACTTAGGAACTACATTATTTCATCAGATCCCTTACAAACTTGTCTGCAACTCGCTCAAGAGTTGATGAACCATGAGATAAGTTCGATCAAGTCCACCTTTCAATTGGCACATTTGCAAGGGCCGAAGAAAAGAAAATTCAGGTCTCTTCCACCAGAAAGTGTATATATAATTGGAAACTTTTGGCAAGTGGAGTCCACAAATGGCTCTCCCCAAATAAGTGTTCGTATTCATATGTGTGATTAGAAGTCAATAAGAGTTCATCATCACCATATACAAAACTCTAATGTTGTGTGAATTGTCCCCCGTACCCATTCCATTCTTTTCTTCGTTCATCATTTATTGGCCCTGTTTATAGGAAGCAGGTGCAAAGTAGAAAATATGCTACAGACTACAGAAGCAATGCTGACTGATCAGAGACACGTTCATGCATATAAAAAATCTACATAGATAAATAGCCCTAATTAAAAACGTACCACTAATCCCTTGCCCATCAGTTGGCAAGCCGAGTGAGAAGTGAACATGCAATCGTTTCATGCTCTTTAGACCAGACTCTAATATTGATTCCAAATTCTTCCTATAGGTCCCATGAACGCACACTGCACATCCAGGGGGAAAAACAGTGAATCAAACAAAAAGGTATCGTTTCAATAGAAAACACTAATGACTCTTTTTATTCTCTACACGAACAAGTTATGTACTCTACACTAATGTTTTGATTGAAACTTGTGCTTGATGGCCTTAGTATGTGCGACTACCTCAAATCTCAAATGAAAATCATCGTCCATTAGCCAAAGTTATCCCACATCGGAAGATAGGTAAAGAGTCCTTCCCAGTATGCGGCTAAAAGGAGACATCATCAACATTCCAAACCACGCAGCCACGCGGTGGACACAGAGCGAACTATTCTTTCGCCTTTTACTAAAGAATACCGTGTGCCCGCCGCAATTAGTGGCATACGCCAGTTTTTTGAGGAGTTTCTCTGAACAGAGGAACTCTTACAATTTAGTTTCCAAAATCATAACATCAATAACAAGAAAGATGGACTTGCAAGACCTTTCTTCCATTAAAATTGATTTGGTACTTTCATTATATACATAAGAAAAGTACTCTTCTATCTAGCAATGTAGATATAAATATATCACTGCAACATCAATTCAAGCTGAACACTGAAAGCCCCAATCTCATTTCCATTTCTGAGGGAATTGCTAACTACAACGACCAGCTTAACATGTGTTGCAAAAAGGGAGAACTGTTACATCTCATTATGCTGAGGCAGCCAGCCAACGGGTCAAAAACGTAAAGGAGAAATGGAATGATTGCGCCCCAACTGATGCAGGTTCAGAAAGGTATCAGCTTTGTATCGGGCCCCGACTGATACATTCTTCACGGTCATTACCAGTATAGCTCATTACTTCATGATAGTCATTATCATTTAAAAGTGTAGAGAAGGAATAATTAAATACAAGCGGTGGGCCAGCATCCTTTTTAGGTATCGCCGCGCGGCTATACTTAGGTTTTTTTTATTAAAAAGCATACAGTCGGGCAGCTATACCAAGATTTTTATTATAAGAAATAGTATAGTGTTCGGCTATACTATTTTTACACGTGGCATGGGCGCTAGGAACCCAGCAGGTGGTCTTTTTTTAATTACAAATAGTACAGTCATTGGGCTATACTCGGGGTTTTTTTTTTCTTCATAAAAAGGGTATCCAGTTTTTATTTTCCACACGTGGTGAAACAGGCGCAGGCGCCCATCAGGTGGTCTTTTTTTTATTATAAATAGTATAGCCGGTCAGCTATACAATGGTTGTAATTTAAAAATAGTATAGCCGCACGGCTATAACATTTTTGAAACGTGTCAAAATGGGCGCAGGCGCCCAGCTGTTGGTACTTTTTTTATTATTATATATAAATAGTATACCCGCGCGGCTATACTCGGGGTTTTTTTAACCTCCGTTCCCGGGCTATACTATTTTTGACACGTGGCGAAATGGGCTCAGGGACAGGCGGATATAAATTGTATAGCCGCACGGCTATACTGTTTTTACTCCTGATGAAGCCACGCCATGCGGATCCTTTTTTTTTTATTTTTTTTTACAAATAGTATAGGTTACACCCGGTGTTTTATTAAAAGCCCGGCGATACCCGGTGTTTTTAAATTATAAAAAAGAGTATAGCCGCGTTCGGCTTTACGGAGGTCTGTTTTTTTTAAAAAAAAAAAAATAAATATATTTTATGAATGGCTGTACTCTTTACATAAGACAGGGTGGTGAATATAAAAAATTCTACACTTATAAATAGCCCTAATCAAACACATTACCGCTAATCAGTTGCCCATCAGTTGGCAATCCTCGTGAGAAGTGAACATGCAATCGATTCATGCTCTTTAGATCAGACTCTAAAATTGATTCGAAATTCTTCCCATATAGGTCCCATGCACGCATACTGCACTGCACATCAAGGGGAAAGAAAAAGGGTAAAGAAAACAACCAGGTATCCAAATTCTTCCTATAGGTCCCAGGGCTCTGCTTTCTTATTATCTTCATATTCTATCTGAAACTCAACAGAGAAGCTTCTACAGATTAGTTTCAAAGTTTTTCTTCTGTTAATTTTTAGTAGCCTGCAGAGGATTTAAGACATAATTTCGAAACCAAGTCTAACACAGAGTTAGAATTGCGAAATGCTTTTAGGCACAGTATTGGCAAAAACCCAAAAATCATGACATTTTGCAATTTACTATGGATTAGTCACTTAAACAAGGCAATAACAAATATGGATTAGTCATTTCGCATTGTATTTTTATACTCCTGAGTTATATTTTTAGTTTATCGCTCTGACAACACTTGGTATCGATTCCTATTTGCTACGCTAGTTTATTTTCCCTCAATATCAGCTTATCAGTTCGTCAGTTTATCAATTTATCAGCAGTTTTCTTATAAATTTTTATTTATAATGGATTGAATCGAGAAATCTTCAATTATAATGGATTGTATCTATTCATATTGGACTAGAAAAACCAGAAAACAGTCTACATACTTTTTAGTCTGATCTGCCATTTGCTAGTCCGATCTGGGCATTTTAAGCTCGATCAAGGTCTAATCATTCAGGATATCATAGACACCAGTGCATAAAAGTAGAATATAGGGATTACACAATGTCTAAAATATTGATGGTATCGGAAATATAGATAGTTCAAAAACACGGGAATTTCGATGGAAGTATCGGGATATTATCAATATCGATAAAAATTGAATAAAAACCACGGAAATTGTAAGAAAAACTTGGAAATTTTTATTGAAACTTTGAAGGATGTTTATTTAGTCAATTATCTATTAGTTTATCACAAAAAATTGGAAGAAAATGCATTGTATGATGTGTTTAACTAATTTAAATTGATTATACAGCAAGCTGACAAACACTGTGAGTATAGAAAATATGTAGTAATTAATGAAAGAAGATTAAACGCACCATAATCATTTATATATAATGATTTACTATAATATTTTACACTTTATACATTGTATCGTAAGATACATGAGTGATTTAGTACCACATAGAGTTCCTATAAGGTTTAAATTTTTCACTATCTTCATCATCTCTATGTGTAGAGTAAGTGTATTGTGAAGATGTAATCATTAAATAATAAATCCCCAAAATAGTTTTGCATATAATTGTTAACATGTCACCCATATGGATCCCGAGATTGGTTGACGTTGTCTATAAGCAAAATCATTTGAAGATTTAGTCTCAGATTCTTTCCATGAACCACTCAATTAGCGGCACATGCCAATTTTTTATATCAACGGTTTTTTTTTTCTTTTTCTCATCTCTCATCCACCTTAAATCTTAATATTTTTCAAAATTATTGCAGAAGTCATTTCAATAAAGGCTATATGCAGAGAAGGCTGGGACTTTCATGATCAAGAATACTTCCGTTAGTTTCGATTCGATCAGATTATAAAGAACTTTCATTATACACACAAGTACTTTTCTAGCAACTTTTAGATATAAAGCTATGACTAAAGCATTCAGCAGAAACGAGGTAGGCATAAGAAGTCTGTTTCTTGCACCACCATGATGAAGAAATGACAAAGCACAAGAACCAGACCTTCCAATCAAGGGAAGGCCTCTCCAAGTGGCAGACATCGGAAGTAGATTCTATTTCCTTTCGATATTCAGACCGGCAACTCGTAGTACCACAAAGAGATTCTGTGCATACTTCCTTTTCCAGTGCACCAACCAAGCAGTGCAGGTTTGGCAGAAACCCTCCAACATATCAAAGAGAGAGAATCTTATAGATCAGGCAATTCAGCATTGCAAGTCAAATTGCTTAACTAGTAATTTCTGTATGTCACAAAAGTTTGAGAGAAAAACCACTAGATCATTATCATAAACAATGCAATGTTTTGATTGAAACTTGTGCTTGACGGCCTTAGTATGTGCGACGACCTCAATTCTCAAATGAAAATCATCATCCATTAGCCAAAGTTATCCCACATCGGAAGATAGGTAAAGAGTCCTTGCCAGTACGCGTCTAAAAGGAGACATCATCAACATTGCAAACCACGCAGCCACGCGGTGGACACAGAGCGAACTATTCTTTCGCCTTTTACTAAAGAATACCGTGTGCCCGCCGCAATTAGTGGCATACGCCAGTTTTTTGAGGAGTTTCTCTGAACAGAGGAGCTCTTACAATTTAGTTTCCAAGCATTGTTTTCCAATACAAGCGGTGGCCCAGTAAACAATACAGACGCGCAAGAAAGATGGACTTGCAAGACCTTTCTTCCATTAAAATTGATTTGGTCATCTCATATTCTCAATAATACTTCCATTAGATATAAAGATATCACTACAACATCAATTCAAGCTGAACACTGAAAGCCCCAATCTCATTTCCATTGGTAAGGGAATTGCTAACTACTACGACCAGCTTAACATGTGTTGCAAAAAGGGAGAACTGTTACATTTCATTAAGCTGGGGCAGCCAGCCAACGGGTCAAAAACGAAAAGGAGAAATGGAATGATTGTGTCGCAACCGATCCTGGTTCAGAAAGGTAATCAGCTTTCTATCGGGCCACGATTCTATTTTCTTGAAGTACTTGACTGGCACAACACCATCAAAACCTTCAGTCAAGATTACCTTGTTCTCTGAAATGTAAAACTTCATTCCCTCTGCAACAAAAATTGAAAATAAACAAAACTTCACGCATAAGAAGTCCTCTATGTTTCCTCAACTACCTCAATGAAGAATAAAAGGTGGTGTGCTCATGACAAACTTAAAAGAAAACTTTACACTTCGATAATGAAAGTTTGCATAACCATACCTTCTAAAGCTTTTCTGACATCGAGATAGATCAAAACATTAACATCCCGTCTCATACCTAAAAGAAAACAAATCAAACCAATTACCAGCATAAGCTGAATAATGTCATTGTCTTGGATACATTCTTCACGGACATTACCAGTAGTATAGCTCATTACTTCATGATAGTCATTATCATTTAAAAGTATAGAGAAGGAATAATTCAACACAAGCGGTGGCCCAGTAAACAATACAGGCGTGCGGGTGGTCCTTTTTTATTATAAATAGTACTGCCGCGCGGCTATACGCGGGGTTTTTTTTAAATTAAAAAGCGTATAGCCGGTCGGATAAAATAGTATAGCCGAGCGGCTATACTATTTTTGACACGTGGCAAAATGAGCGTAAGAAACCCAGCGGGTGGCTATACGCGGATTTTTAATAATAATAAAAGTATAGCCGCACGGCTAAACCGTTTTTACACCTGGCAAAGCCGGCGTCAGCGCCAGCGCCAGGCGGTCCTCTTTTTTTTTTCTTTTATAAATAGTATAGCCGAGCGGCTATAGTCGGATTTTTATAATCCTGGCGAAGCTGGCGCTAGTTTTTTCTTTTTTAACAAACAGTATAGCCGCGCGGCCATACCACATATATATATATATATATATCTATATATCTATATATCTATCATGAAGCATCTTTGTTTTTTTCTCAGCCATATTTTGTTAAGAAGCTTTTAATTTGTTGGAGGGCAATCTAAGAAATTGGGAAAGCCTTTTTTCCGTTTCTCAAAAACAAAGTCTAGAGTTTTAATTCACGATGGAGTTTTTTTTTTTTTCGATGAGATAGGGAGGACAAACCCCAAAAAGAACCAACAACTAACTAGAACAAACTAGGCGAGGCTAAAAAATCATCCTCCATAAAGGAGCTAACCCAAGACGGGGCCTCATCCAAATAGCTAACCCCCAAATCCAAGTTAAAGCTCCAATTAGCCATACAGTGAGCTACAACATTCATTTTTCTGTAAACACGAGCAAGGTGTCATTTTTTAATTCACGATGGAGTTCTAATTCACGTTAAAGTCTAGAGTTTGCCTAATTATTTATCATTTTTCAATCACTAGCTAGAACAAATGACAAATGACATCCAAGCTTGCTTAGCATCTTCCTTTTCTTTTTTTTCAATTGCTTAGCTCTGTCCTACACATAACATTTTGAAGCATTAAATTTTTGTTGGAGTATTTTCCAGCTTCATGAATTAACTTGTTGGAGGGCAATCTATGAAAATGGGAAAAAGCCTTTTTTCTGTTTCTCAAAAATCCCACATGGAAAAAGAAGCAAAAGCATCAGAATGAGAGCAGCTATAAAAATAGAAGAAATGGGACATTTGAAACCACGCAGCCACGCGGTGGGCACAGAGCGAACTATTCTTTCGCCTTTTACTAAAGAATACCGTGTGCTCGCCGCAATTGGTGGCATACGCCAATTTTTGGAGGAGTTTTTTTCAACAGAGAAGCTCCTACAAGTTAGTTTTCAAAGTCTTTCTTCTGTAATTTTGTCCGATCTAGGAGTTTTTCTCAACAGAGGATTTAAAAAATGCTTTCAGGCACAGCATTGGCAAAAACCCAAAAATCATGACATTTTGCAGTCACTAAAGCAAGGCAATAACAAACATCGACTTGCAAGACCTTTCTTCCATTAAAATTGATTTGGTTATTTCACATTGTACTTTCATTTACACAAGAAAAGTACTTCTCTAGGAATGTAGATATAAATATACTACAACATCAATTCAAGCTGAAAATCAAAAGCGCCAGTCTCATTTCCATTGATTGCTAACTACGACGACCAGCTTAACGTGTGTTACAAAAATTACATCTCATTAAGCTGAGACGACCAGCCAATGGATCAAAAAGGAAAAGGAGATCGTTCTTCATAAAACTTTAAATAAATAAAAAACTATAAAAACTATAAAAAAAAATAGGAAAAGAAGAAATGGAATGATTGCACCCCAACTGATGCAGGTTCAGAAAGGTATCGGCTTTCTATCGGGCCACGATTCTATTTTCTCGAAGTACTTGACTGGCACAACACCATCAAAACCTTCAGTCAAGATTACCTTGTTCTCTGAAATGTAAAACTTCATTCCCTCTGCAACAAAAATTGAAAATAAACAAAACTTCACGCATAAGAAGTCCTCTATGTTTCCTCAACTACCTCAATGAAGAATAAAAGGTGGTGTGCTCATGACAAACTTAAAAGAAAACTTTACACTTCGATAATGAAAGTTTGCATAACCATACCTTCTAAAGCTTTTCTGACATCGAGATAGATCAAAACATTAACATCCCGTCTCATACCTAAAAGAAAACAAATCAAACCAATTACCAGCATAAGCTGAATAATGTCATTGTCTTGGATACATTCTTCACGGACATTACCAGTAGTATAGCTCATTACTTCATGATAGTCATTATCATTTAAAAGTATAGAGAAGGAATAATTCAACACAAGCGGTGGCCCAGTAAACAATACAGGCGTGCGGGTGGTCCTTTTTTATTATAAATAGTACTGCCGCGCGGCTATACGCGGGGTTTTTTTTAAATTAAAAAGCGTATAGCCGGTCGGATAAAATAGTATAGCCGAGCGGCTATACTATTTTTGACACGTGGCAAAATGAGCGTAAGAAACCCAGCGGGTGGCTATACGCGGATTTTTAATAATAATAAAAGTATAGCCGCACGGCTAAACCGTTTTTACACCTGGCAAAGCCGGCGTCAGCGCCAGCGCCAGGCGGTCCTCTTTTTTTTTTCTTTTATAAATAGTATAGCCGAGCGGCTATAGTCGGATTTTTATAATCCTGGCGAAGCTGGCGCTAGTTTTTTCTTTTTTAACAAACAGTATAGCCGCGCGGCCATACCACATATATATATATATATATATCTATATATCTATATATCTATCATGAAGCATCTTTGTTTTTTTCTCAGCCATATTTTGTTAAGAAGCTTTTAATTTGTTGGAGGGCAATCTAAGAAATTGGGAAAGCCTTTTTTCCGTTTCTCAAAAACAAAGTCTAGAGTTTTAATTCACGATGGAGTTTTTTTTTTTTTCGATGAGATAGGGAGGACAAACCCCAAAAAGAACCAACAACTAACTAGAACAAACTAGGCGAGGCTAAAAAATCATCCTCCATAAAGGAGCTAACCCAAGACGGGGCCTCATCCAAATAGCTAACCCCCAAATCCAAGTTAAAGCTCCAATTAGCCATACAGTGAGCTACAACATTCATTTTTCTGTAAACACGAGCAAGGTGTCATTTTTTAATTCACGATGGAGTTCTAATTCACGTTAAAGTCTAGAGTTTGCCTAATTATTTATCATTTTTCAATCACTAGCTAGAACAAATGACAAATGACATCCAAGCTTGCTTAGCATCTTCCTTTTCTTTTTTTTCAATTGCTTAGCTCTGTCCTACACATAACATTTTGAAGCATTAAATTTTTGTTGGAGTATTTTCCAGCTTCATGAATTAACTTGTTGGAGGGCAATCTATGAAAATGGGAAAAAGCCTTTTTTCTGTTTCTCAAAAATCCCACATGGAAAAAGAAGCAAAAGCATCAGAATGAGAGCAGCTATAAAAATAGAAGAAATGGGACATTTGAAACCACGCAGCCACGCGGTGGGCACAGAGCGAACTATTCTTTCGCCTTTTACTAAAGAATACCGTGTGCTCGCCGCAATTGGTGGCATACGCCAATTTTTGGAGGAGTTTTTTTCAACAGAGAAGCTCCTACAAGTTAGTTTTCAAAGTCTTTCTTCTGTAATTTTGTCCGATCTAGGAGTTTTTCTCAACAGAGGATTTAAAAAATGCTTTCAGGCACAGCATTGGCAAAAACCCAAAAATCATGACATTTTGCAGTCACTAAAGCAAGGCAATAACAAACATCGACTTGCAAGACCTTTCTTCCATTAAAATTGATTTGGTTATTTCACATTGTACTTTCATTTACACAAGAAAAGTACTTCTCTAGGAATGTAGATATAAATATACTACAACATCAATTCAAGCTGAAAATCAAAAGCGCCAGTCTCATTTCCATTGATTGCTAACTACGACGACCAGCTTAACGTGTGTTACAAAAATTACATCTCATTAAGCTGAGACGACCAGCCAATGGATCAAAAAGGAAAAGGAGATCGTTCTTCATAAAACTTTAAATAAATAAAAAACTATAAAAACTATAAAAAAAAATAGGAAAAGAAGAAATGGAATGATTGCACCCCAACTGATGCAGGTTCAGAAAGGTATCGGCTTTCTATCGGGCCACGATTCTATTTTCTCGAAGTACTTGACTGGCACAACACCATCAAAACCTTCAGTCAAGATTACCTTGTTCTCTGAAATGTAAAACTTCATTCCCTCTGCAACAAAAATTGAAAATAAACAAAACTTCACGCATAAGAAGTCCTCTATGTTTCCTCAACTACCTCAATGAAGAATAAAAGGTGGTGTGCTCATGACAAACTTAAAAGAAAACTTTACACTTCGATAATGAAAGTTTGCATAACCATACCTTCTAAAGCTTTTCTGACATCGAGATAGATCAAAACATTAACATCCCGTCTCATACCTAAAAGAAAACAAATCAAACCAATTACCAGCATAAGCTGAATAATGTCATTGTCTTGGATACATTCTTCACGGACATTACCAGTAGTATAGCTCATTACTTCATGATAGTCATTATCATTTAAAAGTATAGAGAAGGAATAATTCAACACAAGCGGTGGCCCAGTAAACAATACAGGCGTGCGGGTGGTCCTTTTTTATTATAAATAGTACTGCCGCGCGGCTATACGCGGGGTTTTTTTTAAATTAAAAAGCGTATAGCCGGTCGGATAAAATAGTATAGCCGAGCGGCTATACTATTTTTGACACGTGGCAAAATGAGCGTAAGAAACCCAGCGGGTGGCTATACGCGGATTTTTAATAATAATAAAAGTATAGCCGCACGGCTAAACCGTTTTTACACCTGGCAAAGCCGGCGTCAGCGCCAGCGCCAGGCGGTCCTCTTTTTTTTTTCTTTTATAAATAGTATAGCCGAGCGGCTATAGTCGGATTTTTATAATCCTGGCGAAGCTGGCGCTAGTTTTTTCTTTTTTAACAAACAGTATAGCCGCGCGGCCATACCACATATATATATATATATATATCTATATATCTATATATCTATCATGAAGCATCTTTGTTTTTTTCTCAGCCATATTTTGTTAAGAAGCTTTTAATTTGTTGGAGGGCAATCTAAGAAATTGGGAAAGCCTTTTTTCCGTTTCTCAAAAACAAAGTCTAGAGTTTTAATTCACGATGGAGTTTTTTTTTTTTTCGATGAGATAGGGAGGACAAACCCCAAAAAGAACCAACAACTAACTAGAACAAACTAGGCGAGGCTAAAAAATCATCCTCCATAAAGGAGCTAACCCAAGACGGGGCCTCATCCAAATAGCTAACCCCCAAATCCAAGTTAAAGCTCCAATTAGCCATACAGTGAGCTACAACATTCATTTTTCTGTAAACACGAGCAAGGTGTCATTTTTTAATTCACGATGGAGTTCTAATTCACGTTAAAGTCTAGAGTTTGCCTAATTATTTATCATTTTTCAATCACTAGCTAGAACAAATGACAAATGACATCCAAGCTTGCTTAGCATCTTCCTTTTCTTTTTTTTCAATTGCTTAGCTCTGTCCTACACATAACATTTTGAAGCATTAAATTTTTGTTGGAGTATTTTCCAGCTTCATGAATTAACTTGTTGGAGGGCAATCTATGAAAATGGGAAAAAGCCTTTTTTCTGTTTCTCAAAAATCCCACATGGAAAAAGAAGCAAAAGCATCAGAATGAGAGCAGCTATAAAAATAGAAGAAATGGGACATTTGAAACCACGCAGCCACGCGGTGGGCACAGAGCGAACTATTCTTTCGCCTTTTACTAAAGAATACCGTGTGCTCGCCGCAATTGGTGGCATACGCCAATTTTTGGAGGAGTTTTTTTCAACAGAGAAGCTCCTACAAGTTAGTTTTCAAAGTCTTTCTTCTGTAATTTTGTCCGATCTAGGAGTTTTTCTCAACAGAGGATTTAAAAAATGCTTTCAGGCACAGCATTGGCAAAAACCCAAAAATCATGACATTTTGCAGTCACTAAAGCAAGGCAATAACAAACATCGACTTGCAAGACCTTTCTTCCATTAAAATTGATTTGGTTATTTCACATTGTACTTTCATTTACACAAGAAAAGTACTTCTCTAGGAATGTAGATATAAATATACTACAACATCAATTCAAGCTGAAAATCAAAAGCGCCAGTCTCATTTCCATTGATTGCTAACTACGACGACCAGCTTAACGTGTGTTACAAAAATTACATCTCATTAAGCTGAGACGACCAGCCAATGGATCAAAAAGGAAAAGGAGATCGTTCTTCATAAAACTTTAAATAAATAAAAAACTATAAAAACTATAAAAAAAAATAGGAAAAGAAGAAATGGAATGATTGCACCCCAACTGATGCAGGTTCAGAAAGGTATCGGCTTTCTATCGGGCCACGATTCTATTTTCTCGAAGTACTTGACTGGCACAACACCATCAAAACCTTCAGTCAAGATTACCTTGTTCTCTGAAATGTAAAACTTCATTCCCTCTGCAACAAAAATTGAAAATAAACAAAACTTCACGCATAAGAAGTCCTCTATGTTTCCTCAACTACCTCAATGAAGAATAAAAGGTGGTGTGCTCATGACAAACTTAAAAGAAAACTTTACACTTCGATAATGAAAGTTTGCATAACCATACCTTCTAAAGCTTTTCTGACATCGAGATAGATCAAAACATTAACATCCCGTCTCATACCTAAAAGAAAACAAATCAAACCAATTACCAGCATAAGCTGAATAATGTCATTGTCTTGGATACATTCTTCACGGACATTACCAGTAGTATAGCTCATTACTTCATGATAGTCATTATCATTTAAAAGTATAGAGAAGGAATAATTCAACACAAGCGGTGGCCCAGTAAACAATACAGGCGTGCGGGTGGTCCTTTTTTATTATAAATAGTACTGCCGCGCGGCTATACGCGGGGTTTTTTTTAAATTAAAAAGCGTATAGCCGGTCGGATAAAATAGTATAGCCGAGCGGCTATACTATTTTTGACACGTGGCAAAATGAGCGTAAGAAACCCAGCGGGTGGCTATACGCGGATTTTTAATAATAATAAAAGTATAGCCGCACGGCTAAACCGTTTTTACACCTGGCAAAGCCGGCGTCAGCGCCAGCGCCAGGCGGTCCTCTTTTTTTTTTCTTTTATAAATAGTATAGCCGAGCGGCTATAGTCGGATTTTTATAATCCTGGCGAAGCTGGCGCTAGTTTTTTCTTTTTTAACAAACAGTATAGCCGCGCGGCCATACCACATATATATATATATATATATCTATATATCTATATATCTATCATGAAGCATCTTTGTTTTTTTCTCAGCCATATTTTGTTAAGAAGCTTTTAATTTGTTGGAGGGCAATCTAAGAAATTGGGAAAGCCTTTTTTCCGTTTCTCAAAAACAAAGTCTAGAGTTTTAATTCACGATGGAGTTTTTTTTTTTTTCGATGAGATAGGGAGGACAAACCCCAAAAAGAACCAACAACTAACTAGAACAAACTAGGCGAGGCTAAAAAATCATCCTCCATAAAGGAGCTAACCCAAGACGGGGCCTCATCCAAATAGCTAACCCCCAAATCCAAGTTAAAGCTCCAATTAGCCATACAGTGAGCTACAACATTCATTTTTCTGTAAACACGAGCAAGGTGTCATTTTTTAATTCACGATGGAGTTCTAATTCACGTTAAAGTCTAGAGTTTGCCTAATTATTTATCATTTTTCAATCACTAGCTAGAACAAATGACAAATGACATCCAAGCTTGCTTAGCATCTTCCTTTTCTTTTTTTTCAATTGCTTAGCTCTGTCCTACACATAACATTTTGAAGCATTAAATTTTTGTTGGAGTATTTTCCAGCTTCATGAATTAACTTGTTGGAGGGCAATCTATGAAAATGGGAAAAAGCCTTTTTTCTGTTTCTCAAAAATCCCACATGGAAAAAGAAGCAAAAGCATCAGAATGAGAGGTCGGATTTTTATAATCCGGGCGAAGCTGGCGCTAGTTTTTTCTTTTTTAACAAACAGTATAGCCGCGCGGCCATACCACATATATATATATATATATATCTATATATCTATATATCTATCATGAAGCATCTTTGTTTTTTTCTCAGCCATATTTTGTTAAGAAGCTTTTAATTTGTTGGAGGGCAATCTAAGAAATTGGGAAAGCCTTTTTTCCGTTTCTCAAAAACAAAGTCTAGAGTTTTAATTCACGATGGAGTTTTTTTTTTTTTCGATGAGATAGGGAGGACAAACCCCAAAAAGAACCAACAACTAACTAGAACAAACTAGGCGAGGCTAAAAAATCATCCTCCATAAAGGAGCTAACCCAAGACGGGGCCTCATCCAAATAGCTAACCCCCAAATCCAAGTTAAAGCTCCAATTAGCCATACAGTGAGCTACAACATTCATTTTTCTGTAAACACGAGCAAGGTGTCATTTTTTAATTCACGATGGAGTTCTAATTCACGTTAAAGTCTAGAGTTTGCCTAATTATTTATCATTTTTCAATCACTAGCTAGAACAAATGACAAATGACATCCAAGCTTGCTTAGCATCTTCCTTTTCTTTTTTTTCAATTGCTTAGCTCTGTCCTACACATAACATTTTGAAGCATTAAATTTTTGTTGGAGTATTTTCCAGCTTCATGAATTAACTTGTTGGAGGGCAATCTATGAAAATGGGAAAAAGCCTTTTTTCTGTTTCTCAAAAATCCCACATGGAAAAAGAAGCAAAAGCATCAGAATGAGAGCAGCTATAAAAATAGAAGAAATGGGACATTTGAAACCACGCAGCCACGCGGTGGGCACAGAGCGAACTATTCTTTCGCCTTTTACTAAAGAATACCGTGTGCTCGCCGCAATTGGTGGCATACGCCAATTTTTGGAGGAGTTTTTTTCAACAGAGAAGCTCCTACAAGTTAGTTTTCAAAGTCTTTCTTCTGTAATTTTGTCCGATCTAGGAGTTTTTCTCAACAGAGGATTTAAAAAATGCTTTCAGGCACAGCATTGGCAAAAACCCAAAAATCATGACATTTTGCAGTCACTAAAGCAAGGCAATAACAAACATCGACTTGCAAGACCTTTCTTCCATTAAAATTGATTTGGTTATTTCACATTGTACTTTCATTTACACAAGAAAAGTACTTCTCTAGGAATGTAGATATAAATATACTACAACATCAATTCAAGCTGAAAATCAAAAGCGCCAGTCTCATTTCCATTGATTGCTAACTACGACGACCAGCTTAACGTGTGTTACAAAAATTACATCTCATTAAGCTGAGACGACCAGCCAATGGATCAAAAAGGAAAAGGAGATCGTTCTTCATAAAACTTTAAATAAATAAAAAACTATAAAAACTATAAAAAAAAATAGGAAAAGAAGAAATGGAATGATTGCACCCCAACTGATGCAGGTTCAGAAAGGTATCGGCTTTCTATCGGGCCACGATTCTATTTTCTCGAAGTACTTGACTGGCACAACACCATCAAAACCTTCAGTCAAGATTACCTTGTTCTCTGAAATGTAAAACTTCATTCCCTCTGCAACAAAAAATCAAAAGAAACAAAACAGGCATAAGAAGTCCTCCATGATAAAGAATAAAAGATGCTGGGCTCATGGCAAACTTAAAAGAAAATTTTGAACTTTGAAAAATAAAAGGTTTGCAAAACCATACCTTCTAGAGCTTTTCTGACATCGACATAGATCAAAACATTAACATCCCGTCTCATCCCTAAAAGAATACAAATCAAATCAATTACCCACATAAGCTGAATAATGTTATTGTCTTGAATTCATCATTACCAGTATAGCTCATTACGGCATGATAGTCATTACTGTTTAAAAGTATAGAGAAGGAATAAGTCATTATATGTGGTATCCCAGTGAATAATACTAATAAGCCCAAAAGCTTCCAAGAAACCAAGAATTCTGAAACAATAGGTGACCTTAAATGCACTGAACTTAGACCTCAAAAGGGTCACAGATAAACAATGTGGAGTATTGTCATCACAAACACCTAGGAACAACATTATTTCATCAGATCCCTTACTAACTTGTCTGCAACTCGATCAAGAGTTGATGAACCATGAGAAAAGTTCGATCAAGTCCACCTTTCAATTGGCACATTTGCAAGGGCCAAAGAAAAGCAAATTCAGGTCTCTTCCACTAGAAAATTGTGGACCATCTACCTTTTTTCAATCTGACCAGTATACACAGAAAGTGCATATATAATTGGAAACTTTTGGCAAGTGGAGTCTACAAATGGCTCTCCCCAAATAAGTGTTCGTATTCATATGTGTGATTAGAAGTCAATAAGAGTTCATCATCACCATATATAAAACTCTAATGTTGTGTGAATTGTCCCCCGTACCCATTCCATTCTTTTCTTCGTTCATCATTTATTGACCCTGTTTATAGGAAGCAGGTGCAAAGTAGAAAATATGCTACAGACTACAGAAGCAATGCTGATTGATCAGAGACACGTTCATGCATATAAAAAATTTACATAGATAAATAGCCCTAATTAAAAACGTACCACTAATCACTTGCCCATCAGTTGGCAAGCCGCGTGAGAAGTGAACATGCAATCGTTTCATGCTCTTTAGACCAGACTCTAATATTGATTCCAAATTCTTCCTATAGGTCCCATGAACGCACACTGCACATCCAGGGGGAAAAACAGTGAATCAAACAAAAAGGTATCGTTTCAATAGAAAACACTAATGACTCTTTTTATTCTCTACACGAACAAGTTATGTATTGAGAATACAAGAAAATTGCACACTAAAAGATAAACCTGGAACTTCTTCAGATGCAAGGATGGGCTTCAATAATCTTCCAGATTCAACTACCTGCCAATATGCGCATACAGTAGATATAAATATTCAATGTCCAAAGCCAACAAGTATAGATGGACGTTCAACCCAAAAACGCGTGTCACAAATAAATTGGTGAAGAAAATTGTCTAGAATTTTACAAAGTTTAGAATAACGTTGGTGCAAACAAATATAGTGGATCCTCATCCTTAGGCTAACATTTTACAGAGTTCAGGATGAACAACACTACTTTGTATTCATGTTGAAGAAAAAAAAAGTTGGGAAGTACAAATATCGGTATTATGCTATTGAAATTGAAAACAAGAACTTCATAATTTACTACATAATGGTCTCAAACTAAGAGTACAAGAGAAAATAATGAAAGACATCTAGTCTTAGGGTGTAGTTACCAAATCTCTAGCTTCAACAATTTTACAAGTCTTAACCAGAGATTCTACTTCTAGCTAGACTCGGACCTGACAGTGCTTTGAAAAGATTATGCAGAGAGAAACTAGTTATTCCCTGGCTCTGCTTTCACAAGACTACACAGAAACAGTAAAATCCAAGAAAACAGTTCCAAATTCAAGCAATTAAAAATGGTTCGGCGTCTCCACAAAACGAGCCTAATAACTCAAACTCAAATATTAAAGATAAATGAGGATATGTTACCGTTGTTGTGTGGCCTTGGTTTGCACGTATCAAAAGCTCCCCATTTTCTTCCAAGAGGCCGAAGCGCTGCTTATTATCCTTTCTGACAGCCTGGTAAGAAACAGCAAATAAATAAACATCCTCCTTAGGAAGTTATCTAAAAATAACTGACTACTAAAAGACTGCTCACTAACCTCCTTAATTTCATCAACAGTATGTGATCTCAATGGAATATTAGCAAATGTCTGTATGTTCAGCTTTAACAGATCTTGAACCTTCACATATCCATCACTTCGCATATTCAAATTCAACTCAGCCGCCATATGGCGCAATATACGTGTCCTGAAAAGATAACAGAGGGGCTGAATTTAAACAAACTACACCATTCAGCCGCGCAACATTACCAATATTTAACAAAAAAGGTTTAAACTATTTCGCACACATTGAATACTTAAATTAAAATTAGAAGCTACAAAACAAACAAAATGACGAAGTGGGTATTGTAGTACTTACAACAATCTACCAAGGGCGTCAATTTTATCTTTGCCAGAGCCACCCCCTCGATCACCACCACGGCCCCTTGATCTTTCTCTATCATCCCAATCTCCTCCTCTACCACCACTGACCACAAAATACATAATCACATATTCACAGTATAATTATATAACACACTCCAAATTTTCTCTGCCAAAACAAAATTTTCAAACTTCTAATTGGTTGCCGAGAAATGCCAGAAAAAATTGGTATATTGCAACGATAATAAAGTACAATAAAACTGATAATGCAATAAGGGCAATCCCGTTTTTGCTAAACCCATACATTCTCTCAGAAAAACAATGGAAATTCATAATTCATTTTTTTTCTTCTGTCTGAACTCGTTAGCAGAAGCGAACAGGAGAAGAAAGAGAATGAACAAAAAGATACCTTCTGTAGTTACGAGCAAAAGATGCAAAAGAAGACCCGCCGCCACTGCTATTGTTGTCCATGAGAACCCGTGCAGGATAGGTGGGAAGGAGAAGAGGATGAGATTTAGGGCTACGTGGAAGGGAAACACAATAGTAGCATAGAACTGGAATTTTGTTAACGGTGACAGACCCCCGCATGAATATTACAAGAATTTGCAAAGCCGAGAGGATGATGAGGAAGGAGACAGAGGGAGAGAGGAGACTGCTCAGAAACTCTCTGTGACACAGGCGGGGATGGGGGTCCTTTCTTTTTCATAAATAGTATAGCCGGTCGGCTATACTCGGGGTTTTTTTAAAATCAAAGGAGTATAGCCGTTTGGCTGTACTATGTTTTTTATTATTAAAAAGATATGAATACAATATTTTAAAAGGACAGCCATGCGGCTATACACGATGAATATAATATCTTTAACGTATAGCCGACCGGCTACACATGAAGAATAAAATATTTTAAAAGTCTAGCCGAACGGCTATACTCTTTAAGTTGCATAATATGGATTTCTCTTTTTTAATTACTTTAATTAGTAGTTATGTTTTAGTTATTATTTACTTAGTTAATAAATAGTATTTAAATATTTTATTTAAGAAAAAAATAGAAAAATTGAATTACTGTTTATTAAGTAGTATAATTCATGAAGTTAATTAAAATATTTAATATTAATTATTCACCAAAGAAATAATAAATAAAATATACTTACTAATTTAACTAATAAAATCATTCAAATATACTATTTAATTACTAAAATTTATTAACCTAAACATACTAAGTTTATATTTATTTTTAAAACATAACCTCTCCCGATGAAATTGCGTCTGCATAGTTCTATCTTGGCAAAGTTTTGCCATATTAAACCTCTCCCAACGAACTTTCATCGGCAGAGGTAACTTTCGTTGGTCAAGATCTTATCCGGTAAATATTTGCCGCATAGATCTGTACCGATGAAAGTTCATTGGTAGAGGTTTTTTGTTTTTGTTTTTAATTTTAAAAATATAAAATTAGTTTCTTTACCCTCTTTTTTTTGGGCCAACTTCTTTAATTTAATATATGTAATTATGTAATATCTTAGCCTTTTTGAATTACTTTAATTAAGAAATAATGTTTAATTATTATTTCTTGTGTAAATATTTAAATATGTTACTTATTTCATAATTAATTGTGTAGTCGTGCGGCTATACTATTTAAAAATAAAAAATAAAAAAATCATTGGCCACCTAGTCGATAGGCTAGTGCATAGGGGCTCGCCGGCAATATTTTTTAAAATAAATAAATAAATAGTACAGTTGCCCCTGCTATACTAGTTAAATATATAATGGGATCTTTTTTCTTTTCTTTTTTTCCTAATTTTCGTTTATCGATAAGAGTAGTTTAGAGCATTTTCTATTACTATTTGGCCATTACCGGAGTTTCTTTGTCCCCTTTTGATTTTTTACTTTTCCAGAATTATTACCATATAAAGAATTTAGCATGTTCCCATTTAATACTCGTATTATACACGTATGTATATATATTTTAATAATACTTCTGTTTTCCATACACATCTTAAAGACTGTAAAATAAACGTTTTTAAAAAGCAAACATACAATACACATACGTATGTATTTTTCAAGTTTTTTACAAAATTTTCAATAATACACATAAAATTCACATATTATACACATAATTTTCACATATTATTGAAAATATATTGGGGTTCTTTTTTTTAATTTATTTTTAATAAATAGTATAGCCACGCATCTATACTCTTTAAAAATATATTGGGATCCTTTTTTACTAATTTTCATTTATCAATAAGAGTAGTTTAGAGCATTTTTCACTACTATATAATTTGGCCATTACCCAAGTCTCTATTATTCTCTTTTGATTTTTTACTTGTCCAGAGTTATCGTACAAAGAATTTAGCATGTTCCCATTTAATGCTCGTATTATACACATACGAACATATTTTTTTAATAATGCTTCCGTTTTCCTTACACGTCTTCAAGATCCGATAAAATATACATTTAAAAAAAATACATACAATACACATACATACGTATTTTTTAAGTTTAATACACATGTTTTTTTTATAGAACTTTCAATAATACACACAAAATTCATGTATTATATATTTATTTTTCACATATTATAAATTGAATATATACATGGGTCCTTTTATTATTATTATTTTGTAATAAATAGTACAGCCACGCAACTATACTCTTTAAATATATACTAGGAACCCTTTTTGTTTTAAAAGTTTTTTTTCTTCTTCTAATTTTCGTTTATCAATAAGAGTAGTTTAGAGCATTTTCCATTACTACTTGGTCATTACTGGAGTATTTATTATCCCCTTTTGATTTTTTACTTTTCCATAGTTATTACTCGTATAAAGAATTTAGCATTTTCCCGTTTAATACTCGTATTATACACATACATACATATTTTTTTAATAATACTTTTGTTTTCCATACACGTCTTAAAGATTAGGTAAAATACATGCTTTTTTTAAAAAAAAAAAAAAAAAAGCAAACGTACAATACATGTACGTACATAGTTTTTCATGTTTTAATACATGTGTTTTATTACAAAATTTTCAATAATACATGCAAGATTCACGTATTATACATATAATTTGCAAATATTATTGAATATATACTGGGGTCATTTTTTTTAATTTTTTTAATAAATAGTATAGCAGTGACTATACTCTTTAAATATATACTGGGATCTTCTTTTTTTTTAAATTTTTTTTCCCTAATTTTAGTTTATCGATAAGAGTAGTTTATAGCATTATCCATTATTATTTGGCCATACCTGAGTCTCTATTGTCCCTTTTTGATTTTTTACTTTTTCCAAAGTTACCCTTATAAAGAATTTAGCATTTTTCCATTCAATACTCGCATTATACACGTACATATGTATTTTTCAATAATTCTTCCATTTTCCATACATGTCTTAAAGACTCATTAAAATACACGTTTTTTTATTAAAAAAAGCAAACGTATAATACACATACATACATATTTTTCAAATTTAATACACGTGTTTTTTATAAAATTTTCAATCATACACACAAAATTCGCGTATTATACACATAATTTTCACATATTATTGAATAAAAATAATATATAATTAAATATTAAAATATTTTCAATTCTAGAGGATTAAGTGAGAAAATTTTTGTTTCAGGGTGTAAAGTGAGAAATTAAGACCCTACAGTTCCCAAGCAACCGTGTCCCACCCAAACCGATTGCACAAGCCTTCCCTCCACCTGCTTCTCCTCCTGTGGCAAGTCATCACTCCTCCTTCTAAGCTAAGTTGTGAATGTCTTTAAATATTTTTATCATGAACTCATTAATTTTTTATGCGATGATCAAAGATCATTCACTCTTCCTTTGTCCGCATGAACCATGATATTGACATGCATTAGAAAGTTATCAATGAGTTTAGTTTATAAAATCTTGTAGGAACTCTTTCGCGCTAACAGGAAACAGGAAAGGAGATCATGCAATTTCTTTTTTCTTCCTTTATTTTGTTCAGTGAGTTTCAGAGTGATTGTGGCTTTTAGGTTGGGATAGCAGTCTCTGTTCATTCATGCTTCTACAGTATGAAAAAGGAGAATGATGAGAAGGGCAAACGCAAAGACATAAGGGGACAAGTGTATATATAATTGTCAATAAAAAGTGAAGTGAAAGATGTGTCTTACTCTTATTTAACATTATACGCTTTAGCAAAGTTACTTGGTTTGGTGCTTATGATTCCAAAGTGAACTCTGGATACATTTTGCTTTTCCAGTTTGTCCGATTGTTGTGGAAGAGAATCAAACCCTTCCTATATGCTAATCATTTTCCTGCGACTTTGTTAGAGAGAGAGAGAGAGAGGTCTAAATCCTCATCTTACCCGTTTTAGACAAAAGGGATATAATAAGAAAAAAAAATTTAAATACAAATCAGTCAAATACAAAATTTTGAATCAACATGTCAAAAATGGAATGTAATCTATATGGCAAACTAGTCAAATGACTTATATCAGCAAACAATAATTCGAGAACTAAACCCAACTATCGGTTGAATTTTTGGACCTCTATCAACTTTTCAATAAAAAATAAAGTAGATATTTAGCATGTCAATATGTACCATTAATGTGAATTACTGTTGTAGGTGTTATATTAACATATCTAATATTTGGCCAAAGGAGGTCACACAATAAAGAAAGAAGTTTTGAGCAAAGTTGTATCTCATAAATTTTTGTGTGTGAGACTTTAAATAACTTTATTTTAGGGACATTTTTATACTGCCAACTCTGCATTGTATTTCAACAATTCAAACCATCTATTTTATAGGATACAAACATCGATACGATAATCATAAGTCATTCTTGTTTCTTTTATAGTATTGGGAACTTTTAGGTGAGGCTACGAAGCAGGTTGGACTAGCGAGGAAGCTTGTCACGAGCTAGCTCAAATGACATATATATATATATATATATATATATAGCTAGATATGTCACATTATATATGGAAGATATTAGTGATGTACTTACAAATTTTGTGGAATTTGTGGTGGAAAAGCTAGCTGGCTGGTTCTGGTTATTGCAGACTTGCAATTAGTTGTACCCTAACCCTACCAAAACTCATATATATATATATATATATGTGTGTGTGATATCTGTCTTACCATATTGTAAAGTCCAACAGAGTGGTGAGAGAGAGCCGTGAGTAAAAATTGTCGTGTTCTGTTTTCCATGAGCATATAAACATCACAAGCTCTGTAAAAAGTAATGCCTACGGAGATAAAAGACAAGGTTTCATAATGTACAAGTTCACATGACATGAATATTGGGCTATACAGAGTGAAAAAAAGGAGTTCACATGAAGCCCGACAATTAATGGGTCCACTTAAACAAATTATAATTAATGCTCTCTCTCCCCCTCTCTCTCTCTCTCTCTCTCTCTCTCTCTCGGGGTCAAGGTCAAGCTGTCGAAGCAACTTCTGTGTTTTCATACGTATATACAAGTTCTTTTTTGAAGCAGCATATGGAAGAACGGAATGCAAGGTTCTACGTACTTGAGTTTGACAGGAGGAGGAACATCGTCACGAGCCCTAAATTAAACACAATAATTTTTACTTTAATATGAATCCTTTTTTCTTAGTAGGGCAGGCAGCATCTCACAGCTCAAGAATTCAAACTACAAAATAAGGAAGTTGTTATTCATACTCGAAAAATATTCATCATAGATGCACTCCATGGTTTACTGACTCATTGAGTATATAAAAGTGCAAATTAAAATTTTGCGTTTCTTGGTTATTTTATAAAGGGGGGACATTTTGGAAAAAGCAAAAGGAGAGAGAAAATTTTTAAAAGAAGCAAAAATGGACAAAAATACCCTTATTTATTTTTAGATTTCCTAAGGAATCCAATACCTTTGCATGTCTTTGATTTGAAAGTTGAGTGGTTTTTTTGTCTTTTTTCAAAAAGCTTTGGTTTTTTCCAAAAGTGAAATTTTTTTTACGTCTAAAACCTAAAAAACCTTTTTAATTAATAATTATAAATTTAATATACATTGTTAATTTTTTTTTTTCCACACATTTAGATTTCTTAAGCTAATGATTGTCCGACATGATATCAAAGTATTCTTAGTAACTCGGTCATGAACTCAATTCCGTTTTTGTGTTTTTTTTTTTACAAATTTATAAATAAACCCAATCCTAGACATGTATTTATAAAAAAACTCAAGCACTATTTAAATATAGAAACACACCCAAAATTAACCCCAAAGTCAACTTTTTGGGTGTGTTTATAAATGGGTTTTGAGTGTGTGTAATGATGGATTTTGGGTGTGTTTATATGTTTAAATAGTGCTTGGGTTTTTTTATAATTTCAACCTCTATTTTGGGTGTTTTAGTGAAACTCCCTTTTTTTTTTTCGGTTTGACTCTACATTTACATGATGAGTTTGCATAGATTTTAGGAGTGCAAGTTTGATGGTCATCATTTCCCTTTACAATCCTAGGCCTATGGTAGCTTTTATAGAGTGAAAACAATTAGTCACAATCTAATGATATGTTATTAAACTCTCAATATGAATCGTGAATTATAACTTTCCTGGTGTAGTCAAAATTAAAAGTTTGAAAAGACAATTCAAAAAGTATGGGAAAAGACAAAATTACCCAAAAAATAATTAAAAGTGAAGACTAATAGCAGAGACAGTAGAGCATGGTGAGTCAGCAGAGAAAAGAAGCATGGTATTTTGCTTGCTCACCTCAGGCTCACATCCTTCTTAATTGACAGAGACACCAATGAATTCAAAGTACTGCCATCCATGTTTGTGCCATTGTTTTTACCAATGCTTTTTAGGCCTTTTGCCTATAGCCAATCAAGAAGCCAAAGCTGGAGCCAAGCCGGCACATTTCAACTATTTCTTTTGATAAAAACGAAAAAAACACTCCCAGGTTCCCATCCCCTGCCTTAAAGTGGTCTCACTAAAGCACCCATAGTCCATTTCAAAAACAATGGCATCGCTTTCCTGATTCCCAATTATTATTTCCAGTTTCCACTAACTACAGTCGTTATCATCATGAAAAATAAATAAATACAGTTCCGAGTTCATAATGTTCAATTGTGGATCAAGTTAAACTGCTGTTGATGCAAAATTTATACGTTCCTCAAGTATATATTTTGCTGCTTTTACAAGAGTAATCAAATAGTTCATTGATGCTTTAGCTTTTCATAATTTCCGTAGTAAACAAAATCATAGCAATTCTTATGACCATAAACAATTTAGTCTTGAGATGCAGATTGAAGTTCCTATTTGCCACTGCTAGTTTGCCAATTTCAAACATGGGCAGCCATACTGTGCTAACTTGTAATAAGTATTCGGCTTGGTTTCTCTGTTTTTCGGTTCCAATGCCCACCCCTAGCTAATACCTATACAATGAATGTTAGATAAATTTTATTTTACAATGCTCACGAAAATATTGTTTTTCAATGGGATCCAAATGCTTATGGATGGATAGAACATTACATGTGTGGCCTACATTTCAAATGCAGGCTAACGAAATGAGACCATATAAAGTTCTTCAATAATTATGAATCATGGATGATGAAATTCACTGAGAACTTCATGCATTTTCTTTTGATGAATAAGATTTCCTTGTCTCCTTTAAACAATGAACTGGTTGAACAAAATGTGTTCATAGGGGCCATATATACAGTTGAAGGACCCATTGATTCAAATTTAGGTGGAGGGCCCCATAATTTTGATATGCTTTAGCTTCCAAAAGAACTGCAACACTCAAAACTATCACATTTACATGAAGCAGGCATATCATGATTCATGTATGACAGTGCAACTCTGTTTTCACCTGCGAAGTCCACCGAGATTAGAAACCTCTCGCTTTCAAAACCTAACTTCACTCTGTGTCTGAATCCAAAATAGAAAATAAGCAAAAGATCAAAACTCACTCGGACACTCTCTCCTCGAACTTATAAAATCCCACATTTTTCCAGAGAGTCAAAACAAAAGCAAAGCAATTTCCACCTTTTCCTACCCATTTTCTACCGTTCTCCCTCAAACCAAAGACCACTGTTTATCTTCTCAGGCATTATGCAGAGTCTTTAGACCACCCATTTCACTTCAAAACCTCACAAAGCCAGCACAGCCCAGAAAGCAAGAGTTGAAAAAGATCCAAAATTTCCCACCAACCCCTCAAACCAAACATGCATTTCACTTTCTCCATTCTCCTCCTCCTTCTCTTCCCCTCTCTCTGTTTCTCCTCACTTACTGAGCTCCCTGCTCTTATGGCCATGAAGGCCTCTCTGGACCCACAAAACCAGTTCTTGACTTCATGGACGCCTCACTCTGAGCCATGTAGTGGAGCTTTTGAAGGCGTGGCTTGCAATGAGCAGGGCCTTGTGACCAATATCTCTCTTCAAGGGAAGGGTCTCTGGGGCCAAATACCCCCAGCTGTTGGTGGCCTGAAGAGCCTGACTGGTCTGTATCTTCACTTCAATGCTTTGAGTGGGAAAATACCAAAGGAGATTGCTCGTTTGAACCAGCTCAGTGACTTGTATCTCAATGTCAATAATCTTTCTGGTGGAATTCCTCGTGAGATTGGTAACATGCCTAATTTGCAAGGTGGGTTTAAAAAATAATAATTATTGTTGTTTAGAGTTCGCAATTTTGTGCTTATGTGAGATTGAATTTTCAGATTTTTTTTTTCTTTTATATGTCGTAGAATTTCTTGTTATACCTTTTTTTTCTTTGTGAAAATAAAAAGTTCTTACTTTTTGGTTAATAAATATAGAGGCAGTGAAAAGCTTTCTGCTTTACATCTCACATGGAGAAAAGTGGGTGCATTGGAAACTTTTGCTCACAGAAGGATTACATATGGATTTCTGGGTTTTTTTAAAAACAATTCTGAAATTTAGAGGTTGAAATGGGTGCACTGAAACTTGAAAAGCCTTGTTGTATTATATCTTCCCTATTTATTTTTCTTAATTCATATTCTTGTTTTCTCTACTGGATTAGGTTTGAAGTGGTATTGTCATTTGCATTTACCAGCTTTCTTGAGATTAAAACTACAGTAACTATATCTTTTGAATCGATTACTACAGTAACTATATCTTTTACAAAATTATTTCATATGGAATGAACTTCAAAAGTCCTTAGCTCTAGATTTAATTTTTATGGTCTGTTCAAGAAATGAATTTAAAACAGTTTTGGTATTCTAGCTAAGAATGGAGGGAAGGAAGAAAGGAGTGGTAATCTAACAGTTTTGAATCAATTAGGTATTCAAAAATGGTTCTTATAGTTTGAATAGCATAAACTTTTCAGAGTTATGTGTAGAACCAGTGATTAAACATATTAGTTTAACCGAGTTTTCTTTGTTTGGAGTGTGCAGTTTTGCAGCTGTGCTACAACAAGTTGACTGGGGGCCTACCGACACAATTGGGAGATCTTAAAAGGCTCAGTGTTCTTGCAGTGCAATCCAATCAGTTAACCGGGGCAATTCCAGCAAGCCTGGGTGAGTTGGGGACGCTAACAAGGCTGGATTTGAGCTTTAATAGCTTTTTTGGTCCTATTCCTGCAAGATTGGCTCATGCTCCTATGCTTCAAGTCCTTGATGTTCGAAGCAATAGTCTCTCAGGAAATATCCCTCCAGGTAATATGGTGTGATGCTCTCAACCAGTTAACTTATGTTTTATTTTCTTTGTAAGAATTTTAAGTTCACCATTTGCATTTGTGGATGTAAATACAGATCTAAAGAGACTGAATGGAGGATTTCAATATGAAAACAACCCAAGCCTATGTGGGGTTGGGTTTTCTGGCTTAAAAGTTTGCACAGCTACTACTACTCGGAACCCAAACAAGCCACAACCATTTGAACCTGGTAACTTTACTGCAAAAAATCTTCCAGACTCACCTACTGCAAGAGAAATCCCTGAGTCTGCAAATTTAGAGTCCAATTGCAGCCAAACCCACTGTTCAAGAGCATCAAAATCCCAACAAATTGGTATAGTTTTTGGGGTGATTGGAGTTATTGCTGCTTTAGCTGTATCTGGTCTCTTTACCTTCTCATGGTATCGTCGCCGAAAACAGAAAATTGGGAGTACTTTGGACACTTCGGATAGCAGGCTTAGTACTGACCAGGCAAAGGAAGTTTACAAGAAGAATGCATCTCCTCTCATCAATCTGGAGTATTCTAACGGGTGGGACCCGTTGGCTAAAGGTAGCGCTGGGTACTCTCAAGAAGTTCTTGAGAGTTTTATGTTCAATTTAGAAGAAGTGGAGCGTGCAACTCAGAGCTTCTCAGAAGGCAATCTGTTGAGGAAGAGTAATTTTTCTGCCATCTACAAGGGAATCATAAGGGATGGATCAGTTGTTGCTATAAACTGCATCAGCAAGACAAGCTGTAAGCCTGATGAAGCTGAATTTTTGAAGGGATTGAAGATATTGCCCTCATTAAAACATGAAAATCTTGTTAGGTTGAGAGGCTTTTGTTGTTCAAAAGGCAGGGGGGAGTGGTTTCTTATCTATGATTTTGTCCCCAATGAAAGTCTGTTACAGTATCTCGACATTAAGGTTGGCAGTGGGGAGATTCTTGAGTGGTCAACCAGGGTATCTATAATCACTGGCATTGCTAAAGGTCTGTGTATCTCTTGCTCAATAAAGTTACCATAATTGTTTCTGGTTTTTGCCTTTTTGTTCTTCTTACCATCAGTGTATCTCTTGCTCGATAAAGCAACAAGAACTCCATAGGAAAATTTGACATATTATTCCCTTCTATTACTTGGTACTAAAATTTGACATAATATAACTCCTTCTAATACTTGGTGTATACTGAATGTTTGACATATTTTGGCGGCAGGTATTGGATATTTGCATGGAAGTATGGGCAATAAACCTGCAATAGTTCACCAGACCATATCAGCTGAGAAGGTGCTTATTGACTCCCACTATAACCCCTTACTCTCAGATTCGGGCTTGCACAAACTCCTTGCAGATGATATTGTCTTCTCGATGCTCAAAGCCAGTGCTGCCATGGGATACCTGGCTCCTGAGTACACAATTACTGGTCGCTTCACTGCAAAGAGCGACATTTATGCATTTGGTATGATTGTTTTTCAAATCCTTTCTGGAAAACGTAAAATCACCCAGGTGAATCGCCAAGGGGCTGAGGCAGGCAGATTTGAAGATTTCATTGATGCAAACCTTGAGGGAAACTTTTCAGAATCAGAGGCAACCAAACTTGGAAGACTTGCTCTTCTTTGCACGCAGGAGTCTCCCAGTTACAGGCCGTCCATAGAAAATGTGGTGAAAGAGCTAAGTGGGTTTATCTGCACTTGATTTTCATATGGAGTTATTGCCACAATTTTCAAATCATTAGAGAGATTTAGATGAAGCAATTAACTGCTGACTGATGGCTGAAGCTGTGTTTTCTTCTAATTATCGTGTCCGGTTCTTGATCAGTGAAGTGTTCGTGAATGGTATGTACTGGTTTGCTGTAATTTATGGCAGAAGTGATTTTGGTGGGAGGAAGCACCCTTTGATTATTTGTCTTTGTTGAGGGAGGCAAGTTGGTTCAATTAGCAAGACATTATTTGTAGTTTTTATGTTCAACACGTAGAAGCTGTTGTGTTCCAACAATGTCATTAGGTTGCTAGTGCATGTAAAGTGTGAACTAAACTGTGAACTTTCCTTTAAACTCAGATGTAAAATTGTAGATGGAAGCAAACTCAGCTTCCTAGTATTGTACGTTACCTTTGATATTTATAAACTGCCATTGTTGGAATTCTAAACAAGTTGCAACCATCACTTGTGAAATGGAAAATGTTTGGATCAGAAATGGCTGGCTAGGAAATGGACAAAATGGTTCCAGTCTACAAAGCATGCCCAACTCTCAACTAATTTTTTTGATTGATTTCTTTCATTTGAACTTGGACACACATTGGTCCAATTTCATTGCTTTTGCTAAGGTTGCGTGTGAAGCCTTCTTGTCGTTTTTAACCTGCCTGGCTTTGTTCCTTTCCTTATCATTTTTCTTCCAAGAAGAAAAAGAGAGAATTAAGGGAACTTGTGAATGCTGTAGTACACAGTACAGAAAGAGTTCAATCCACCCAGGTCCTTCTACTGAGGAAAAGGCTTGATGCATAGGTTCAGCAATAAATTCTAACTGACATGACATACCATGAAGTTCCTCGAAAGGGACTTGATTACGAGAGTTAAAATCAACTAGCTCTTACTCAAGGGATATTTCTTGTTACAAATATAAAAAGGAGCTTCTATTGACGCTCCAAAAGAGTCATCATACATCCCTAGTGCAATTTATCCGTTGTGTTATTATGACGGGGATTACATGATGACATTTTTGAAGTTGGCTTGGTAAAATTTAACGGGCCTAAAGAATAAATAAGACGTGCCTTGCTTAGCCCATGATCCATTCAGAGCCCAATCTGACTAACCACCCAAAAGCAGCTAGAATGAAAAACACTTTTTGTTCGTTGACATTGACATGGTCAATTAATCTGAATTACAAAGTTTCTTAAAAGGGATTAGATGCCATTTCAGATTAGGGTCGTCAGGTGGTTTAGATATTTATGCAAAACAAATAGAAAAACAGGGATTTGATCCTTTTGGGGTTATTGTCATCCTGTTGCTTTCAAACATGAGGTAGGTGAAGGCAACAGCTTCTCTTTTTCCAATTTACTAACTATTTCTAGTTTGTCTCTGTGATGACGAACAAACCAACATTTTTCCAAGACCTAATAATGTTTACAACAAATTACAGAAGAGCTTTGTGGTTTTATTATGTACGGAGAAAAACTTATATAAAATGGATTCGTGTTATCTATATATATGTTTCTCATCGTGTGGTGATGAGAGAGATAAGTATATGAGTTATGAATCCGTGATAGCCAAGTTTTCTCATGAAGAGGGTTAGGACTCATCGGCTCCCGTGGTAGAACATATGTTAGATCTATATTTTGGCATTTAACACACGTTAGATTGATCAATTGTGCATTAGAAGGATTGTGGATTACATAGGAAAATATCTCATATCTTCTCAAAAGTTATTCTTTGTGTTGAGCTAACAAACAAATTACGTTTACTGGGACAAATAGACAACAAAACATTTGTAGAAGTCACTTTTATGCTTAATTCTAGTTGTTTATGGCACCTTGGCAGTCAGTGAAGTCACTCTTAATCCAACCTTCAATTACTTGACTACTTCAAAAACCCTTGGCATAAATATCTTCGCCCATGTTTAAAATAAATTGTATTTTTAAATTTTAGTTATATTATTTATATGGTTTTTTTTAATAGTCATTTAATTTTATAGGGTTTTCTTAGGCGTGCAGGTATTTAATTAATTTCTAATAATAATATAAGGTTGACTTCAGTTGAGTCTATATATATATATATATGGGAATCATGATGGCCGTACACTTAGAATGGTGCATATATAATATACATATATAGATATATGCCTACTTGGCTTAAATCAAATAGTAATAACGATGCGATCTTATCATTTTTGCATCACCAATTAACGTTTATTTGTACAACCTTGTTGTTGATTAGATATATAATATTTCTATGGCAAGTTGAGGGTATACTGACTCAGTACAATATATTGTCATTATCTGTCCCACCCCCTCGACATTAGTTATGCAAGTTGCCTTTGTTTTATATATATCTCCAAATTAATCTATAATAACTAAGACTTAGTCATGTGTACTCTAGTGTGTTGAAGAATATGAGTCTCACATCCGAAACTTAAGTAAATAAAATACAAATATAATGAATGGTTCTATTATTAAAAATACTAAGGTCTTTTGAAATAAAACCCAACACCTACTGGAATTTATAGGTGATTAAGTTGGGGACAATATTGGTGTTGTTAGTTGTAGGCCGTAGGCCCGTCTTTCTGAAATTTAATATGGTATTAGAGCGGGTTGATTGATTGGACTTGAATTACTAGGTTTTTACCCCTACCCCTTACCCAACATGTGATATTCACATGTTGGGCTTGAAACCCCACACCTATTGAGATTTGTAGGTGGTTAAGTTAGAGACAATATCGGTATTGTTAATAGTGGGCGGCATACTCGTCTCTCTGAAATTTGACATAGATATCATATATGCCAGTTATATAATTAAGGGATAGTAATATCACATCCTCATAGAAGTAAGCTATGTCTCTATTTAATTGTGCAAGTAGGCAAGTAGCATCCGTTAAAAAATCTCATTCCCAAGCAATGAAGTAAGCAGTATTCGTTAAGAAATATAATCAGAAAATACGGTAATTTTATTATTTGATGAGTGATGTTATTTATACCGTATATATTTGATATAATCCACATAGTGGGTAGGCCATCTGTGTAAGATGTGATCATCAAAATAATACAAATAACTTTATTATTACTTCATTAATACATGATTTTTTTATATATATGTCTCCTGGACACGCATGATGTGTTTGGAAGATTTTGCTAAGGTATTGTTGTCCTTGAAGGTACATTACTAAAGGTGATATTTTTCGAGAGTGCTACAACGAATCATTGGGATTTATGATCATGTTGACTAGAAATACAAAAACCATCATTATCTCATCAGACATGAAAACATATACCCACAATCAGCTCACGCTACTGCCCTGCCCTCCCTAACTAGCTACCCAATCAGAAAGATGCCTTCACCAATTATGCTCAAAAATAGGGTGAAAACATTTTATATAGATGGATTCTGTAGAAATGGCGACACTACAGTCTCAGCTTGTTTATTCGTTTTACCATACCTACTAGCTAGAATTATATGTAAATAAATTCAATTCCACGACTAATTCCATCGATGACCTAAACAAATGTGCGCGTATGTATGTTTTCACCTTTATTGATTAAAATAATTTAACACATGTCAAAATCACATTAGTGATAAGGAGGAGCTCCTCCTCAATCTTACGGAACTAAGTTTTTTCCTTGAAAACATTGATATATATATATATATTATTACTTTAAGGAAAATGTTAGGCTTACCACATTGTGTACAATCTCTCTTATGGAGATTAGCCCCATTATATTGGTGGGTTTCCACATCTATTAAAAAGGTGGTACGCAATATGATATTTGAAGAGCATGACTCGGCTTCTTAAAATTGAGAAGGAGCTCCTCCTTGAAACCAATGGGATTTTATCAAATTCTAGCAACATTGACAAAGTTCCAACAACAACAAAAATAATAATAATTTAACACATGTCAAAACCACATTGGTTGTAAGGAGAAACTGCTCCTCAATCTTAGAGCATCCACAATCATGCTCTCTATTTTTTAGTTAAATTTTAGCTAAAAACATATAAAAGTTATTTTAGTAGCTCTCTATAAAATTTAAACTTCAATCATGCTCTCTAGTATAGGGAGTCATAAATGCTATAACTCTTTTTTAATTGATCAATCTCTATTAAAAATAATATAAAAAATAGTTAGCATTAATTAAAGGTTTGAAATACTCGTTAAATAAAGCATCATTAAATTATAGGGAGCCACTAGGAGTTCTTTCTCTCTCCTCAGATTTAGGAGTTCCTAAAGGTCTCCTTATTTTAAGAGGTGAATAGAGAGCATGCACTGGCGGATCCACAGAGGAGCAAGGAGGTGCAGCTGCACCTTCCCTCGCAAGAAACTTCCTTGAGGATGCCAGAATTTGCCCCTTTGCTAGTGCCCACCAATTGTTCGACTAAATGTCTCAAAGGCGTTGTATTGTTTGCTGCATTGTGAGACCCTGAATATTTACCTTATATTGTTGGGCTCGATCTCACGAGCATGTAGGAGAAAACGGCTCATCAATCGGAGCTCCACAACCAAAGTTATGAATTTTCGAAGTTTTTCTACAATATTTGAAGTTAAGTTGCAGAGGCACAGTTCAAGGAAGAAGAAGACTCCACGTTAGACGTCAGCGCTTTTGATTTTGATTCTTTTTTAAATTGTCCAATAGCAAGCCGACACAGGTCCATTTCTAATTGGTCTAAATTAAAAAATTCATTAAAAACTCATATGTGTGCCAAAAAATTTACCAAAAATTACCCTCAACTTTTAATCATGTGTACTTTTGTTTCATGACCTCCAATTTACATGTGCTTTTGGTTAGATTAATTGGTATTGACTTTTGTTAGATTAAATATGTAATTGACATGGATTTTGTTCATATTTGATATGAATTTTGGTAAACTAATTGTGTCAATGACAAAGATTTTGTTCGTATTAATTGATATCCATATAGACTATAATCAATTAGTTGTATACATAAAACTCTTATTTATTTTAATTATGAATGACATTAGTATTGGTTAAATTCTAAGGGCATTTGGTTGTATAATTTTTTTTTTTGAATTTTTAGCCTTTTTTTTTTTAACACACTACACAGATGTTAGGACTTGAACGCAGGGCCTTGCTTGAGTCCTTTGTAAATTTTTAGCCTTTTAAATATTGCACCTCCCCTGAAAAATTCATGGATCCGCCACTGCTGCATGGTTGGAGTTGTATTTTTCCAAGTCCTCCCTAAAATTTGTCTAAAGAAGTGGTTTAGGGAGCCCATTGTGGATGTTTTTAAAGAGCCAAACTTTTTTCCATATAAAAATGTGATAATTGTAGCATTACCCTTACTTTAATTAATATTCAACGGCGCTAATGTACAAAATCTAAGAAATTTTTTCTTAATTCTCAGTTGTTGCAACTTGGATCCTCATCAAAAAGTAAATTAATGAATGTTTATGCCGCCCAAAGCAATCTAGCCGTCGTTAACTTAACCTTATCCCCGATTTAGAACTAGTACTCCTTCTGGTTTAGGCATCTTAAATTATAATTAATTTAAAAGTCAAAATTATAATACCGTACGTACAATTGTCAACTCATGGTGATACATGGCACATAGAGGATAGGCAGGGAGAGGAGAAAAAGATAAGAGCCCTCAACTTGCAAACTGATGATCAATGAATTTCCAGATGACGCTATAAATATATATATATATGTTATTTAATGCCAAAATCGCACACGTCCTAAAGCCTCCTAACTGCAAGTGTTCCCAAATGTCAACTCTAGCTTTGTTGTTTGTACCAAAAGATAGCTAGGCGACAATTCTTTCTCTTTCTCCCAAACCATATTTAAAACCAAATAAATATATCACACACCTTGCTCGTATACTCCATTTGAATTTAGTCCTTCTTCTTCATCATCATCATCCTCTCTCCCTTTCTCTCCCTCGCTCTCTCTCAAACCATCCACACACACAGAGAAAAGAGAGGTTATGAAGCTCATTTGGTCGCCAGAAACTGCCTCAAAAGCTTACATAGACACTGTGAAATCAGTGAGTAATTGATCAGATTTCTTGGTTGTGATGTTATTAAGCTTATTTTACAATTAATTAATTTATTGTTTACTAATTTTGCAGTGTGAGAAACTTAGAGAATCCGGGGTTCCCGAGCTTCTCTCTGCCATGGCGGCCGGCTGGGATGCGAAGCTGATTGTGGAATCCTGGTCCCACGGCACTCCAATAGCCACAAGTCTTGGCCTTGCCATGGCAGCACGCCACACGGGCGGACGACACGTTTGCATAGTCCCGGATGAAAGGTCGAGATTGGAGTACATAAAGGCAACGAGAAATGCCGGGGTACCGGTTATGCCCGAAGTGGTAGTTGGGGAGGAGGCCACGGTGGCGGTGTTGGCGGGTGTGGATTTTCTGGTGGTGGATTGCAAGCGGAAGGACTTCACTAGGGTTTTGAGGAGGGCTAAGGTGAGCCCTAGAGGGGCGGTTTTTGCATGCAAGAACGCAAGCCAAAGAAACTTATCTGGATTCAGATGGCACGGTGTGGTTGAGAGGGGGACACGTGTCGTGAGGTCAGTGTTTTTGCCTGTTGGAAAAGGGTTGGATATTGCTCATCTAGGGTATGGTGGTGGAAGCGCTAGTGTAGGATCATCAATCAAGAAGGGTCCCAGCCGTTGGATCAAGCATGTTGATCAAAAATCAGGGGAGGAGCACTTGTTTCGGGAGTGAGTTCTGAATTAAAGCGGCCAATATAGAAATGAATTGTTAAGTGCTTGACAAATAAATAATCTTCAAGCAGCTTAATAATTTACTTTTCTATTATTTTCAAGAGTCACTGTTATTGGGATTTAGGATATTCCAATGAAGATTTTGAAAGAGAGATCGCTATATGTATGTATAATATGTTGTACATACTTTTATAAGGCTACTTTTAATATCAAGGTCATATGTATATATGTACTGTATATGCCAGATATATTAACATATACAAGCCTCCCAATTCTCAAACTCGAACTCGCTATCGAAATAATAAAAATGCCAACGGGTCTAGTGTAGCGGAAAGTGGTCTTAACTTGTAGAATAGTGGTCTCAAGTTCGAACTTCCATAACATATTAGCAATGTGTGAAAAATCCCTCTCTTTCTTTCTAACTTTAGCAATAAATAAATAAATCCAAGTATGATCTTCTAATTTTGTCTCATCCATCTCGCATGTTGCTCAAGTCATACAGTTCGTACCAATTTACAAGTTGGTGGAGATTCGACTGAGGTGCAACCTATGTGCACTATATATCCACACCTTTCAGCATGTTAATTGATAGAACTTCCTTCGTAACAGTTTTTTTTTTTTTCTCTCTGAACCAAAATTTTGTAACATCTTACTTTGAATTATTATGTGGTCAATACTATTGAGATATTGGGGTAAACTAAGGGATTGTTTGATAACAATTTCAATTTGTTTGATAATAATTCCAATTTCAATTTGTCAAATAACAATTTCAATCTCAATTTTCAGTTTTTATTTTCACTTTTTTAAAAAACTGAAAATTAAAAACTTATTTGATAACTAATTTAAAATTTGATTTTTAAAAAAAGAGAAATTTCATTTGAAAGTCAAGAATTGATTTCATATTTTAGTTTTCATTTTTCATTTTTATTTTTTTCATGTGTCTCTCTTGTTTCAACCATCACTCTCTGCTCACTCAATACTCACTCTCTAATCTATTTGTCGCTCTCTTCGCTCTGCTCTCTCATCTTCGTTTCTCTGCCCTCTTGCTCCGTCTCCTCCCTCCTCTCTCAATCTCACTACCTTAGTTCTCTATCTCACTCACATCCTCCCCTCTCTTAGATCTCACAGTCCCTAGCTATCCATCAAAGGTATGCACATTTCTAAATTTCGCTTTATTTGTTATTTTGTTTCTTTCATCTGCTTTAATTTGCTGGAAATTGATATTAATTTAGACTGCTTTTGGCTTTGGCCATTGTTGTGTTAAAGCATCTGTAATTTGAAAGAAAAAGGGACAAACCTCACTTATCTTTTTTCATTTGGGTTTGTTTTTTTTTTTTTTTTCAGCTGGAGTCATATGTGATTTGGTACATATAACAAATCAAACCAATTCATTCATTGGAACTAATTATGCAACTCAAATCAAATTGAGACTATATGTAGATCTTAGAAGTTTTGTTTAGAATGGGGTGAGTAATAATATCTATCCATATTGAATTTTCTTATAAGTTTTGCTTGAGTAGAATGCATGCAATAGTAATCTATAGGCCTGAACAATCTCTTAGTGTTTAAGACGAACTCGTCTCTGTTCTATTCTTCTCCATCTTGGAGGAATGTAAAGACTAATTAGGAAGCAATCACAAGACCAACCAGTCAATATAATAAATCAATCAATATCTTCCAACAAGTAGAACATGACACGGAAAAAATTAATACAAAAACTAAGATGGGGTATAATGAGTGGGAGCTCTAGATTAGATGCAGACCAAGATGGCAGTCTGATATAAGGCTTGCCTGACTGTGTTTCTCCACATTGCTAAGGAGACAGTCAATTTGTCTAACCAGTGGCTTTTCCATTAGTTCCTTTGCTGGCGGCTCCGTCAGAAGAGCAAGCTTACCTAGAAGAGGCACAACCATATTTCCCCAGAATAATTGAATTGTTGTAATTGCACTCTGTCCACAAGACATTGTGGCTATGGAATTGTTGTCTTGCCTGAGCTAGAGGGATATGAATAAGGTTGTTTTTTTTTAATGCTATAAGTATGTTATGCTATGCTTGTTGGACGTTCGTTTTTATGTTATGCTTTGTTCTAGATGTGAAAAAGGTCGAGGAACATTTCTGATGATGATGATGATGTTGTGGAAGTTGAGGATAAGGGGAAAAGATGGACCAGACCTGAAAACAATGAGGATCTTTCTATTGATATAATGGATGAGAAGATCACAAAGGGCAACTGAAACTTTCTCTTAGTTGATAAACCACATGATCAAAAGTTGATTAACTTATTTGAGGATACAACAATAATCAGAAGACATGCCCATCCCACAACCAAATCTCCCTCAGATCCAACATATAGAAGCAGATATAAAACTAGAAGGTGACGGTGATACTAACGGGAAGGATGAAACTCAAAATGCATCCACATTCCAAGAAAACTAGTAAAAGGAGAAATCATATTAGTGATGTATACATTGTCTTCTATGATTCAAGTGTTTTTTGAGAGATCAAAGAACATGAATTAAATAGTTGAGAAAAGATTTGTTGTTTCTTCAAAATCACATAGTAATAATGTGGTTGAATCAACTGTAAACGGATATTGCAAAAGAAGAATTGATTGCCCCGGCACATGCACAACTTGGTTTAGGTAGAGCCGAAGCCCGACTCAAATTTTTGTAAAACTTCCCCAACCTTCTTTAAAAAAAATAAATAAAAATGATAGTCCAGCTTATATCCTATACACCCAATCTTCTTCTTGCACTACTTTTTCTTGTGATTAATTTAATTATAAAACTATTTAAAAAATTAGAAATTATGAGGTTTTTTATTTAGAAATTTATGGGTGTTACTTTTTTATTTTATTTAAGGAAGGTGTGTTATTAAGTTATTAGAAGCTATGTGCATATTTTTATTCTTATAAATGAAATTCACTCATACTATCGAGTTTTGTTTTATGTATAATTGGGGAAGTTCTTGAAAATGTAGTTGAAGATGTATGAGTAAATAATAAAAATGTTTAATATGTTATATACAAATTGAGAAATATCATAAAAATAAAGTAGACTCTGCCAAAATTTATGTAAAATTTTGGTCAAATGCAAAGTTTGCAAACCATGAACGAAGAAAGGCATGACAGAAAAACATATCCATGGGTTGCGGACAGACCATAGCCCCATGTTCAACAAATAGAGTTTACAATTAGGCCCATTCTTCAAATGAATTTTCAACAATTAGTTAGGCCCATTGTTATTAGGTAAATTTCGACTAAGTTCAAATATAAACGTGAAATTTTGTATTGGAAATTGGCATTTTCTGGAAGAAAAAAAAAACAAAAACAAGAAATTAGGTATGCATGAAGAGTTATTACAAATTTATATGACAGATATTAATATGTAAGTTTCTTACACAACATACCTGGCCATCAATATTTACTAGTATTGTCGTGTTAAAATAAAAATTACTATGCCACTTTATTTATTTATTTATTTATATTAACATAAACAAATTTAGGGGCAAATACAGCCATAACCCCAAAACGCATGCAAACTGTGAGGACATACTTTATATATGCAGAATATATAAAGTATGATCTTCTAATTTGGGCAATAGATTTTTACCAACACATATTGTAGGTATGATCTTCTAATTTGGTCTCACATCTTGCATTGCATGCTGAGTAAGTTATACATAGTTTGTCTAATCTTATATAATAGCATTTGAGAGGAAGTAGTAAATGTTCATTAAAATATCTCAAGCATTATTTTGTAATCTGGACATATTAGTTAGTATTAATATTTTTGAGATATTAGAGTAAATTAAATTGCATCTACCTTGCTGTCTTCTTCCCTAATATGTTGACATGTGGCCCTTGAATTGCCTCAAACATTGTTAACATTTTCTCATTTTTCACAATCTCTCCATTCACCAGAGCCAAACAAACCTCAATAATCAAATATTGAATATTGTTGATCATAAATTCGTATTTGACCAACCCAAAAAAAAAAAAAACACAAGTTCTTACATCTAAACGCATTTCCCTCTGGTTTATTGTTGTTGGGACTGCTAATTGGTTTTGCAATTATTTGCTTTTCCTCCATATATTATTACGGATTTCAAAAACCTAAAAACGACAAACAAATTTCTTAAAAACTGTTGATAGATAGATGGATGAATAATCCACTCATAATATATACAAAATGTATGAAATAGAGAGAAAAAATCAAATCTACTCAAGTAGTGAAATTGAAAGCAATAGAGAAAATAAGAGCAAATGAAAAAGAAAAAAAATATTGAGTATTTGAGAGCATGTTCGATTGGTGAGTGGTGAGATTTGAGAGTATGACTCGATGACTCGAATAAGAAAAGTCGGTCTTTTTTGTTATCTAACAGGAGTTAACAACATTTGAGTATGTTAAGTCAAGGACGTGTCAACAAATTAGGCAAAGAGACAGTGAGGGCACAAGCAATTTGGGTACATGAGATATGAAGTTAAGGTCATGACCATGAAGTTGTATGAATGAATGAATTAACATGTATTATGGATGAAGTATTAATATTTTAAGTCGCTTATTAAATTGTGCCACCACCACTAACGTACACCACCATATTTTCATGGTCGCCACGAGCACCATCGCTATCATTGTTGCCACAACCAGCCCAATCATCATCACTGCCATCGCAACCACTATTGCCACCACTACCACTAGTTTGCCATTGCAATCACACATCCACTACCACCACAACCATCATTATCGCAAACCACTCTTGCCGTTGCCAACTGCCTTACCATCCTCAGAACTTCTCCCACTACCACCATCGTCACATCACCTCTCATTTATAAGTTCATGCCCTTCGAAAGGTTAAACTTAATAACATGTTTAAATCTCATCATGCTTTTTGATATTTATTGAGATGAGGAAGTAACAAATAAAAAAAGATTAAGCGACTATCTCTATACATAAAGGTTCGATTGTCTGTCTAATTCCATCATACTGTTTAGTTGGCCATTATTTTTTGAATGTCTTTGGTACTTTTTGTCGGCAAAATTATTTTGGGTCTCAAAACCCTTAGAGCATTTCCAGCAATGCAGGCTGGGCTCGGGCTGGAGGGGTTTTGGGTCTTGTAGGCGTTTCCAGCAACAAAATGGAGCTCGGGCAAGAGGTGGGGGCCAGCAGCCTGGGCTGACCCGAGGTGGGGTTCGGCCCGAGTGCTTGCCTGCGGGCTGAGCTGAAGTGGTTGGCTCTGGGCTCTTCGATCTCCTTTTTTCCAGCAATCCAATGGCAATCAATTTTTTCATAATAAAAAAAAGAAAAAAATCGAAAAAAATGTAAAAAAAAATACCCAAAAAACACTGAAATTGTTTTCTATAAATACCAACCAATACTCTTCACTTTTAACACCAACAGCCAATATTTTTGTAATAAAAAATTGAAAAAAATACCAAAAAATTACTCTCTTTTTTTTCTCTCTATACCTTATTTTCATTTTCAACATTTAAGTAAATGTCTTTGTCTTTTTACTTTTATTTATTTTTATATTACTCCATTTACTTAAGTTTACAATGTAAATAAGGAAGTACCCCACATTTGGATTCAAATAAAAATACTAGAAAATCAAATTCCCACCAAATCAAAATATGAAAAATCGGTTTTAGTACAAAATACGATTTAGGCTAAAAATGATGGTTCATTAAGTCAATATATACTTCATATTAAAATCCCATAAAATCAAGTTTTCTTATTTGATGTGTAAGGAATAAAAGCCGTCAATTTTTTTTTGTTGAGAAAATGATTATTTCGAAAAACTATTTTTCATACTTAGTCAATATTGCACCTCCGCTAAAAATCTTGAGAAAATGATTTTTCATACGTAGGAACCCAAAAATCTTATCCAAATTAATTGTTTAAGTAAACAAAGTTGTGAAAAAATAAATAAAAAATGAATAATATTTGTCATGGCAAGCCTAAACTGCTGAAAACACATTTTGCTAAGGGAGGGTAGGGCAGCCACTATTCACATGAATAGTAGCTGCCCTAGGACTCCTCTTGCCATGGCAAAAAGCTAATTAGTGAAAGTGCTCTTATACACATTACCAAAATCATAATTTTATTTTTATGTGTTTAATATTATTTTTTTACATTTTTTCTGAATTTGACAATTTGAGTTACTGAATTACCTTAGCCACCTCTCTCTTTATTTTAGGGTTTCTCGGCGGGTAACAGAGGGGCAAAACTAGAGTGACCAGAAACGGCACAGAGAAGACAAACCAGTCGCCATGGGGCGTATGCACAGCAGAGGGTTCGTTTTTTCTTGTTATCTGAACTGGCTCTGTAAATAAGCTCCTTGAATCCTTCTTGCATTCAGTTGATTTGTTTGACATTTGACCCATTTTTTGGTGGTTGTATTTTGTGCCCTTTTTGCAGTAAGGGTATATCGGCTTCAGCTCTTCCATACAAGAGGACCCCCCCGAGCTGGCTGAAGATATCTACTCAGGATGTGAGAAACCCGAACTCTAACTCTTGAATAAGTAATTGGGTTATGTTGTGATTTGTTTGGTAAATGAGAAATTGAAGTAAGTTTTGAATATTTTGCTCAATTTCATTCCGCACTTTTGCGAAAATGAACAAAAAAGAAGAAGCTGTTCTTACCCATTTGGTATCAGACAGTAAAGGATCGTTTTTTATCTGGTAATTACGTTTTGTGGGTCTTCTTTAGTCAATTAGCAACCGAACAGAGCCTTATTAGTTCACCTCTCTCGGTCTGTCTTTTATCTTCCGTGAATGGATTGATTTATGAGATATATAGTGAGAGAAGCAAAAGACGATCTTTTGATATTTGATTGAGTTTTTCTCTCCTTTTGATTTGGAATTATTGGGTGTCTATTCTATGAAGTAACAGATTATTTTAATTTCATTTGGGCACATCTTTCCTTGCTGTCTGCACCAAATGAAAGCTCGAGTCTGATTGTTGTGTCATACATACTCATGATGTTCTATATAGCATCGAGTTTTCATACTTACAAGTCTGTTAATGCCTTGCGATTGTAGTTGGGATCTTTACAATTCTATCATTGAAAACCATAATGACCGTTTCTTTTGTTTGGTTCTAGCTGAGTGGTTTTGGCATTTTAGAATAATCAAAACTTCAAGTTTGTTTTGCGTTCCATGTTCATTTAATCAAATTTTTTATTATTATGTCTTTATATCTACAATGAATGACCACATACCTTTGTGGCAATGGAAAATGCTGCAAACCCAGTCTTCTTTATTCCATGGATGAGAGCATATTTGGTTGTCTGTTAACTACTGATATTTCCAAGAGAATTCACTTACAATGCAAAGGAACTAACACAAATTTCAATTTTGTGTATTATGCTTACCATGTGGGTTTTATCTTTAAGGTTGAGGAGAACATCTGCAAGTTTGCCAAGAAGGGTTTAACACCCTCCCAAATTGGTGTTATTCTACGTGATTCTCATGGGATTGCTCAGGTGAAGAGTGTTACCGGAAGCAAGATATTGCGTATACTGAAGGCGCATGGTGCGTCTTTTTTTATATTTCTACTGCCATATTTTGTATTATATTTGAAGACAAATGAGTAAACGATTTTTTATCCTTTTTTCTTTGTTGGGTTAGGTCTTGCCCCTGAAATACCTGAGGATTTATACCACCTCATCAAGAAAGCTGTCTCAATTAGAAAACATTTGGAAAGGAACAGGAAGGACAAGGACTCTAAATTTAGACTGATTTTGGTTGAGAGCAGAATCCATCGCCTTGCTCGTTACTACAAGAAGACAAAGAAGCTTCCACCAGTATGGAAATAGTAAGTATTTTTGTTCCGTTTACTTTTGTCTTATTCATGTGAGGGGTTTTCTTAGCCTCCCTTGAAGACACCTAATGGGATTGTTCACTCTAACACTAGGTAGAGTGTGTTATCCTATATGGAAATTAGATGCTGTAATTTAGGATTCTACTGCTTACTGTGAATGATTTCGCCTTTCCCCAGACATTCACAATCTGAAGAACCCATTATATGTGGGAAGCTAATTTTCTTATATGCTGCCCTCAAGAAACTTGTACATTGGTAGAATGCTTTCCCCTCAGACATGAAATCGATGTGAGATATGTCTAATGTTAGTGTTTGGTTTCCACCCATTTCCATAAACATTCTAGTTACAAGGTGGCATCTGTGAGAGTGAGGCTGGAGTGGGTTCTGTATATGAAATTATCTTCTTTTCATGACTGCTTATACAAATTTGCGTGTTGAAGAGCATTGCTTCTGCTGCTTGCTCAATTCAAATTATATCTTATTTTGTGTCAACTCGTTGTTCCTTAATTGCTTATATCCTTTGATCTCTTTTCGCAGTGAGTCTACAACCGCCAGCACCCTTGTGGCTTAGGTCGGATATGATCGGCACCAATTCTAGGTGCTCACATTGAAAAATCAGGACTAATTTTTAGTTTGTTACTTGTTTGCTTCAAGTTTGGAACTTTATGAAAATCCTCATTGTGGAACTCCTTGGTAGTTGATTTTGTTTGGATTTTCAAGTGTTCACAAATTTTTTTTGGCAGATTTATCTTTAATTTTTGAATTGGATAATTTGAATATCATTGCATCATTTGGATCCTTTGTCTGGAACATGTTTTGGAAGAAGCTTGGGAGTCATTGTAGGCTGGTTTTGGCTTAACCTATAGCAATGCGATCTTGGCATTAGGATACTTCACACAACTGAATGTTCACAGAATTTGAGTTTGACATTGTTGTTCCAGTCAAGTATTGTTTCAGTTTAATGAATTTTATGTCATGTTAATCTGTAATTCATTGCATAACCCTCCAATCAATTTATCAGTATTACATCTTATGTACCGTACAGATAACAAATGCGTCTGCGTCTGGTCAGACACCCATAAACTATATCAATTTATATTAGCATCTAAGTTTTTCAAAATCTATTTCGAATATTCCACATGCCCTTCGGAGTTAAAGTTTTAGCTCTTACATTGCCTTCACCTACTAATTTTGTCGAAAAAAAGAAAAGGGAAAATAGTTAGGGGGTGTTTGGTATCCTATTCAAATAGGGAATTCAAAAACTTTGATTTTTCTTAAAAACAAGGAGTTCTTTAATTTATTTTTAAAATTCAAAAAATTATTTGGTATACAACTTGAAAACTGTTTTCAAATCTTAAAAATTTGAGAACTTGTGGGTTGCTAGAAAAAAACTAAAAAAACATATTTTTTTGTTTTTAATAATTAGGGGTAGGGGTGGTTGCGGTTCGGTAACCGCGAATTTTTACTCAAACCGCAAACCGACCGACTATTTGCGGTTTGGTGATTTTTGAAACCGCAAACCGACCGCGTTTTGCGGTTTACCGCC
>NC_024130.1:14898842-14912968 GCF_000346735.1 Prunus mume
TGTGGCTATACTTTGCGGTTTGCGGTAACCGCAAGTTTTGAAAATCAAATACCGCAACCGCAACCGCAAATGCGGTTCGGTTCTTAATACCGCAAATGCGGTTCGGTTTACCGCGATTGCGGTTTCATTGCGGTAAATTATCGGTTGATTTTTGCGGTTTTTCGGTTTTTCGGTTTAAAATGCCACCCCTAATTAGGGGTTTTTTTTAGTTGTTCTTGAGTTTGAGTTTTTAAAAATAGGGCTATCAAACAGGTTTTTTTTGTTTTGAACTCAAATTCTGTTTTTGAGTTTAAAAAGTTGGATTCAAGTTGAATACCAAACATGCTCTTATTGTCCTAGAACTGCAACAACTAATAAACATGGAGTTAAATTCATAATTGAAATTATATGGACCAAAATTAAATTTCGCCTTTCAATTATGGGCCATCTTATTTAAGATATTATGGGTTTTGGCCTTGAATATATTTTTTTGGGTCAGGTTTCCGGCCTTCAATTAAGTCCAATTATGACATATTGTATACCCAATTATGTAATGTTTAATTTAATACAAGCATATGTAGATTAGACCAATTGACTTGGGTAGTGAACTCGCGCCCCTTACAATCGAGTTCGTTCCATCTTCCCGCAAATTAGATAATTTACATGTTTTTTACCCAAGACAAAAGAAATTCGCTTATGTTTGGGGAAAAAATAAAAATAAAAATAAAAATCGTGTGTAGAGAAAAATTGTCATTGGAGTTTTGGCCTTGTACAGTACCTCGTGTCATTTTGTTAGTGGTTGAAACTTCGCATTACCATACACCAGTGCACACGGGATACAAAACTCAGCACATTAGTAAACCCTAACTCATTTCTTCTCTGTATATTAGCATACTGCCGCCGCGAAACTCTTTTCTTCTTGGCCGTCTTCTTCATTGTCTAACAGAACTCATCACCCCTCTCTCTTTCTCGCTCGACTCTCGGTACGTTCTATATTTTCCCCTCGTTCTCTTTTTGTTCGGTTCCAATGCGCACTACGGATGAGAACATTTTTGGTGATAATATTGTATTTTTTATTTTTAGTTTCTTTTTGGGTTTACTTCAGAATTTCAGTTGCTGTTGTTTTGGGATTCAAAATTTCTAGATTTGTGAACTCATAGGTGATTGTGGTATTGAAATTTAATTGATGGTGTTTTTAGATTGAGTTCAAAAATGAAAATTTGGAATATGCATATCTCTATCTGCTCCTGTCTTCCAGCTTATGAAATTTTGTGTTCAGTGATGTAATTATCAAGTTTTACAAGCAAATAGCTGATTGTTCCACTTTATTTTCTAGAGATGCAGTTGGAACCTAGCCCTGTAGGAAAAGGGTTTCATATATTTGTGTATAAATCAGTTAGCTGTTACATATTTTGTGTTGTTATGCTTTGTGTGGTATATTATACACGTGTTTTGACCATCAAATTTGTATGTAGATGACATATTTCTCTAGTTGATCTTAGGCATTGATTTGATTTGTGTGGGTTGCAGAAGATAATCGACAATGAGTCGAGGAGCCGCAGCAGGTCCCAAGGGGAAAAAGAAGGGAGTAACTTTCACCATTGATTGTGGAAAGCCAGTGGAGGACAAGATCATGGACATTGCATCCCTGGAGAAGTTTCTTCAGGAGAGGATCAAGGTTGGAGGCAAGGCCGGTGCACTTGGTGATGCCGTCAGTGTGACCCGGGAGAAGAGCAAGATCACTGTCACTTCTGACAGTAACTTCTCTAAGAGGTAATTTGATTGATCTTTTGTGATTGCTACTTGTATGACTAATTGGATGTCTGGTTAGTTTATAGAGTTCATGAGTTCATTTATACAGTAGGTGAGATTGATATCAGACATTTGAATTTTATTTAGTTCTGATTTCTGTTTAGAATGCTTTATTTATGTAATGTTGCACCTGTGTATAGAGGATCAGTTGTATTTTGCACTGATAACTGGTCATCCCAGTGATGATAGTAATGGTGCTTTTAACTGTCAGGCTCTTATAGATATCAGAGGACATTAAACTGCATACCCATCCGAATGTTAAAGCTTCATTAAGTTCATTTGCTCGAAAGAATCATAACTTTTAACTGAAATCCGCATTGTTTACAAATATTAAATGTTTGATACTTTGTTTTACTCTTTTATTAATTTTATCTACTGTTTGTAGAGGCAAAAAAGATTGTTAAATATGTTAGATGTAATATTTTTACGGAGCCCAAGTATTTACATTGAGCTACTTTGTGGTTGAAATACTGAAATGATAAACTCTGACAAAACACACCATGATTTTTGCTCTGTACTTCTAGTTCGGTGATTGTGACACGTATGGTGTTCCAACACTTACGAAATTTTCGTATGCGGAGGGGTGTTATAGCTGTTTTGCCATTACACCTTGGTTTTTTTTTAAACATTTATTTAAAAAAAAATCAGAGTAGGTCCTTGTTTTGTTGTTGCATTGTTTTACAAGTATATTTGTTGTTTTCCTGGGGTTCAGGTATCTGAAGTACTTGACAAAGAAGTATCTTAAGAAGCACAATGTGCGAGATTGGCTTAGAGTGATCGCTTCCAACAAGGATCGGAATGTTTATGAACTGAGGTACTTCAACATTGCCGAGAATGAAGGGGAGGAGGAAGATTGAGATGCTGAATGATTTTAGTCATCGAAGGACCTTGTTTACTTATTTACTGTTTTTTGTGCGGTACTTTGCTGAAATGAATGCTGTTTTGAAGTTTTGTTCTTTTAATTTGGTGATTGTCGAATTTTGCTATTAGTACATCAGAATATAGAAGATCCGGGTTTTTAGGAAATCTTAATTAATCATGTTCAACGAATGGATCAGGCACTATTCTCAAATTTTTGGCACCGCATAATTTGATAAGTTTTTATTTCAACTTTAGATGTACACGTCCTTCACACCTTCCCTTAATATCTGTCACAAAAAATTCTTGAGAGTTACTTTCGGTATGGATGGCATGCAATTATAACTCTCGGTATGGATGCTATGCAATTATCAGACCTTGATTGTATGGTTTCATGATTTGCTTATTTGTCATAATGATAAGACGCACAAATAGTGATGGATATGCATAGGAAAGTAAGGAGGAACAAAAGAGAGAAACAGAGGGACCGAAAAAATGACGATCTCTTGAAAAGGTTTCCATTTCATACTGCTCAACACCGAAGCGATTTCCTTGTTCTCTTGACAGAGGCCAACAGAAAAAGTGCTACTTTTGCTAACGGCAAAGCTCCTGTGGAAGTTTATACTTAAGAATCAGAGATGCATTAACTATACGTGTAAGGTTATAGAGATTATAGTCTTCGAATGCAGGGAAAACAAGTGCAAATATTATCGATTAAGAAAATAGGTACCCAACATGGAAAATAGGTACCCTTACCACTAGGAACATCTACAACTCGGCTCTGACCCTTGTCTATCAAAGCACTAGGAATACTGGTTGGCATTGCTGTAACAAAAACCCATGTACTTATAATCATTTTGTGGTTAAGAAATCAGAGAGAGAGAGAGAGGCTGTGAAGAGAAGTGAGAAAAACTTGAAAATGATCAAAGCAGAGAGAAAATCAACGGGAAAAAATCGCTCAAATTGAACCACTCGTGTGTTTCAGTTTGCTTTATAATCAAAACTGATCAAGAGAAGTTGGAGTCGAGAAACTTGAATTACAATTGTACATAAACTGATCACAATTACAGAATGAATTGAATAAAAAATGTGCTAGCTCTCCTCTCCTAAAAAACCATGTACTTATAATCGTTTTGTGGTTCAAAAACCATGTACTTACATCTGATATCAATTAAAGAATAAACTAGACAATAAGAAACGTGTTCTCCAAGAAATCAGAAGGCTCGGCACTTCCTGGAGCTGGTCAGGAACTTGTTCTTTGTCAAAACCCGACCTCGTCCCGGCTTAGACGGCAAAGGCAAGTTCTTGATGTCGATAACTTGAATTTTCTTTCGCTTGTTTTGGAACTCTTGATAGCCTTGGTGAAGCTTTCGAACACTAGTCTCCAACTTCTCTTCATCATCCCAATCTTGCCGATGATGAAGATCATGATCAGTGGATTTTGAGAGCCCCTTAGGGTTTTGTTGGCCCTCCGAAAAATCAGAGAAGGCTCCGCACTTGCTCGAACTGGTCTTGCTCAAAACCCGGCCTGGCTGCTTAGATGGCAAAGGCAAGTTTTTGATGTCAAGAAGTTGAATTCTCTTTCTCTTGTTGTGGAACTCTTGATAGCCTTGGTGAAGCTTTCGCTTGCTATGCTCCAACTTCTCTTCATCATCCCAGTCTTGCCGTTGATGGTGAGCATCAGATTTTGTTGGCCTCGTAGGGTTTGGTTGACAAGAAGATGGAGGTGGTGCGCATAGCACCAAGCGGACGGTCTCCAAACTCTTCCCTTTGCCGTGGGATGGTGGTTTCTTGGGCTTCTGTTGAATTGCCATGTTGTGGTCATCAAGTTCGACGTTGTCGAACAAGAAGGGATCGAAAGTCGTGGTTTCACCTTCAAGGATGACGACAGCTTCAAGGTCGTCAAGAGGGCAAGCGAGTCCAGCAAAGTCGTCATCGTCAACGTCAACAGGAGGCTCTCGCTCGCATCGCTGTTCCTTCAAAGCCTTCATCTTGTCTGAAAGAGAAAGTAGCTAGTGAAGTGAAAGAGAAAGTAGCTAGTGAAGTGAAGGGTCTCGATCGTTTGAAAGAGAAAAGATTATAGGGAATTTTGGAAACCCTAAATCACAGTAGCTAGTGTATACAAAAGGCTCAGGCTACGTATGTATTTATAGTTTTCTGTTTCCTAATCTCGTTGGGAAAACCAATATTTTATTCTAAATAATTATATTGTACTATTAAATTTTTATTAGACATGATAAATTAAACCAACCGAACAAATCCTTTCAGTGGCAAGATCGCCACCGTCAAAAATCACCCAAACACAAATGCTGTTTGTGTTGTGTGCTTCAATTTGCTTTATGACTACAATTATTTTTCTTTTTGTTGGAGAAGTCTCTTGTATTACCCCAAACAAAATACAATTATTTTCCTATTATCTTCATTTTCATATATATATATATATATATATATATATATGCATTTTATTTTTTGGGCTTTTCACAAGTAGGCCAATTCTAACATGATATCTTATACAAAAACTCTTATAGAGCATATTTGGAGAGGAAAACACAAAACTAGACACTTGTCATTTTCTAATTGGTTCTTAATGTGTTAAAATTTTATAATAACAAGTGACTAATTTTGGGGTTTTCTCCTCAACTAGGCTTTATATGAGTTTTTGTACAATATATCATGTTTTAATGGGTTTATTTGTATTTTTTTTTTGTTGGTGAGAACTACTATAATGTTTTAACTTCATTTCTTTTCAAACCAGTTTGCTTATTATTATGGCACAACCATAGTCGAATAGCTTCAAGCTGAGACTGAACAATTAACTTAAAGTTTGTTTTGAGAAATTCTTTGATCGCATTCATAATTTAGCCAAAAAAAACACTAGCCACAAAGAGCCATTACAATAGCTGAGCGATCTAACATCAAAATTAAAGATAATATGGTGCACCTCAACTAATGATCACGCAAGATCAAAGAAACTCTGACATATATCTGTTGGGGTCTTTTTCCGTCAGAAGGCTTGTTCGGGCTTATTCATTCTTGGACCATCGTAGAGTGGTGAATCAGGCATTCGTTGTCTCTTTTTATGAGTTAGTGAGAACTAGGCCCAAAGCATCCTCCTAGGGGAGTATTATGTTGTTCTTCCAGGGGTTGCATGTTGTGTGTTGACGTTTCCCGCAGCCCTGAAAATGATTGAAGATGATTTACTGATGTTGAACTGAGATTATATGAGCTTGGCATGAGAGCTTGGAGTGTGGGAGCTAAAGAACCACAAGTTTAGCAAATGAAAATGCTTATGCGTGGTGTTGAGGCCCAAAAAAGTCATGAGAAGCCCAAAGACATTCAAAACCCAATATAACATATAATGTTGGTCATGCGTTAATTGAAGCTGTATTTTGGGGATTAATTTATTAAATAAATATATAAAAGTGTACATGCCATGCCAAATCAATAATACATTTTTCCCATGCCAATCACCTACCAAGCTCACATGAACCCAAGTCATGTGGTTTACGGGGCTTGCTTGAGGAATTGTGGTGTGGAAGGTTACGGAGGTCCACATGGCCCACGGAAGCTCTTGGATAATGGAGACTTTGGGCTAGCTACTTGGGAGCACCAAAGTCCAAGCCCATTACTTAGAGTTCTCCAATGTGGGTGAGCAAATGAGATATTTTTCAAGCACTTCCTTTTACCCATAGGAAATAGTCATTTTCCAAATGCCTAGCTTTATCCATTGGAAAACAAGCATTTTCGAGCACTTCTTATTACCCACTGTAAATAAGCAGTCTACAACGCTTCCTTTTACCCATAGGAAATAATCAGTTTATGGTACCTATCTTCACCTGTTGGAAAATAACATGCCCTAGTGCTTCCTTTTAACTACTAGAAATAGGCTAGTTCCATCACCTCCTTTTACCTATTGGAAATAAAGGAAAACCCTTACCCTCTATAAATTGGCATTCATGGCTCAAGCAAAGGGCACCAATTTTTCTTCAGTCAACACTCCTCACTCGGCTGCTACAAGCATCCCAGCAGCCATCAACCCCTCTTTGTTGCTACAAGCTTCTCAACAACCATGAGAACTCACATTTCCTTAGCTGCTGCAAGCATCCCAGCAGTCATCAACCCCTCTTGGTTGCTGCAAGCTTCTCAACAACCATGAGAACTCACATTTCCTTAGCTGTTGCAAGTATTCCAGTAGCCTTCACAGTCATTCCTTAGCTAGCACAACCATGTCTTCTACTTTCTCACCCTTGAAATCCATCATCTTCTCCATAAAGCCTCACCAAGCATAACTCCAAGCATTTTTCTTCCTTCCAAGCTATAAACACCATAGCCTTCAAACCTCAAGTTTTTCTTCTCATCCTCATTCTTTTGAAACTCTCAAATCCCTATAGCCATAGCCACAAACAATAGATTATCAACACCCAAACTCAAGCATATCTAACATCAAGCCAAGCACATGCATTCTCATTTGCTAAACTTATGGGTCTTTAGCTCCCACACTCCAAGCTCTCATGCCAAGCCTAGTAGTACCTTGATTCACCAAGCAAACTCTCATGCCAAGCCTGTGCAACATCAATGCACCATTTTCAAATCTTCGTCAAGCTGCCGAAAACATCAGCACAAAACACGCAGCCTCTAGAAAAAGAACAAAGTACTCCTCTGAGACTTGCTTCTCCCTTGGGGTACTTTGGGACTAGTTCTTGCTAACTCAGAAAAAAAGGCATTGAAGGCTTGATTCATCACTCTATGGCGGTCCAAGAATCAATAAGCCCGGATGAGCCTTCCGACAAAAAAGACCCCAACACTTGGCTTGTGTTTGATATACTTGAGTTTGGGTGTTGAGAATTTATTGTTTGAAGCTATAGCTATGGTGGTTTGATTGTTTGGCTGTGATGGTTGTTGGGATGCTTATAGCAGTCAAATGAATATGGTTCAAAGAGCATGGTTGAGGAAAGAAAAATTTAAGACTTTGAAGGCTATGGTGTTTGTGACTATGATTCTAGAGAGATTTATGAGTTCTAGAGGTGGGAGGATGAAGGAGTAGCTTGGGCTTATGCTTGAGGTGAGGCTTTATAAAGAAGATTAAGGATTTCAAGGATAAGGAAGTAGGAGACATGGTTGTGATGGTTGCTAGGAGCTTGTAGCAGCCAAGAGAATGGGTCTATGGTCACTTGATGTTTGTAGCTGCTAAGTGAAAGGTGAGTTCTCATGGTTGCTGAGAGGCTTGCAGCAACTAAGAGAAGTTAGTTTTTCCTGGGCAATGCCTCCCAATTTATAGACGGAGAAGGCTCTCTTTGGTTTCAAATAGGTAAAAGGAAGTGTTGGAGCTAGTCTAATTCCAATGGATAAAAGGGAGCATTGGGACATTCTTTGTGACACCCCGACCTGATTTAAAACATTTATTTAATCTATTTTATTTATTTAAATGTGAAATTACAATTTCACCCTTGGGGGTAGGGTCATTTTGGTTACTTTTAATCCGATAAGATTTTGGGGAAATGAATTGCACCATTGCATAGAGGGCGTTGATATGAGTTTGTAGACACATAGTGGCTCAAATCGGAGTTGTAGTGAAGAAGTTATGATCAACGGAAGTGCAATGGAACAACTGTAAATATTTCAAAGTTGGATTTTTAAAAACCCACCAGATTCTTCTATCTATCTCTCTTTTTCTCCATCACACAACCATATTTTCCAACGCCGATTCCGACTTCATCTGGCCATCGTTTCAGACGAAACAAGTTGCCAAATCTTCGTCTCTTCCTCTTCTACATGTCCATACCCATTTCCACCTTCGAAACTCCAAGATTGGTCACAATTTGACTGAAACCAAACCAAAAACCTCATTCGTCGTTGGAACTGTTCGTGCGATTTCCAGCATTCCAGCGGCCAAAATGTCAGACCAATGAAACTTCATCTACTCTTCGTGCTCTACTTGTTTATGTGATTGGTTTGTGTTAATTTTGAGGTTTTACAAATTGATTCTTAAACCTATTTTTGGTCAACGGTTTCGACTTCGTTCTGGCTAGTTTTGGTTAATTTTTGGTCGTGATCCAAAAACAAAAGTTGCTCCCCTAGATGTCCTGATCATGTAGGTATAGGTATTGTCGGGTGTTTCAAGAATTTTCCCGTCGTTGGAATTTTCTCAAGACACCCACGCTCTGCCAGAGCGTGTGGTGGCTTGTAGGCCATGCTTGCGTGCCCCATTTGGTCCTAAAATATTTCCTATGTCATCTCAAGCACCATGGTATGTTCGGATTTGAATTTGGTTATGTTTGACGGTCAATCAGATTTAGGCATATTAGGCCTTATCCGGGTTCGATATGTTCGGACTGTTGGATCGAATCCATTTCTAAATATGTTGATCTACCACTAGTATCATGTAGGAATTCGCGGATCGAGAATCGGAGTCTCGGATGCTCCGATTCAAGGACTTAAAATTTGTGTAAAATGGTGATCGTCTGATCATGTAATCATGAGCAATCTGACCACTCAATCTGGACCAAACTTCTAGAACATGTTTAGTAAACTTTGTTGAACCTATAGTAACTTTCGAATCGGAAATCGGAGTTCGTGGGCCCCATGGACCCGGTGGACCAAGTTTGGGCAATTTGACCCCTAGGTTGACCGTGAGTCTTCCAAGGTAGTTTCACCCTTCGAGAAGTACTAGAATGACCTTATTAACGAGTCTTGATTGTTATATGAGTTATGTTGGTTATGTTGGGATTATGAGATTGTTTTATAGTATCTTATGGAATTCTTGGATATTATTTTGATAATTGAAGTTATGGAATGGATGAGGATGGGATACTTGATTGATGGGTTGTGAAAGTGAGTCTTGGGTCTCGGCTATGATTATTAGAAAATGAGTGGACATTTAAAATAAAATAAAAAAGTATACTATGTTCTTCCAATATGGAATTTCTTGCATAATGAGTTTTGATTGAAAATTGATTTAACTTGGGTTAGTGAGGATATGGGATCTCTAAGGGTTAATATTTATCATTATTTAATATTATTATGATTATTATTAAAGTATATGGATTGGGTGATATCAGAGTATTTACGAAAGTCTATTATTATAATTGTGGAATATAGTATTTTATGAAAATTATTTGTAAACAAGTTTTAATTATTATTTGAATTATTTTTGGGTCTTTATGGAATATATGCTTGAGAGTTTATTTTCTATATTATGAATAAATGTGTGGGAAAATTGAATTAAGAAAGGGAATATTATTTTTATAATATTTATATAAGGGTTATAAACCTCACCCTCGTATGTACTTTCCCTGGCTACTATACCCACACGTGGCGTTAGATTTTCCGGCGTGTGGTAAAGAACCCGGACACATTTGATATTGGTTGATTTACCCACACGTGGCGTTGGATTTTCCAGTGTGTGGGCTCACTTGGTTTGTAGGCTACACGTGGCATTGAATTATTCCGACGTGTGGTAAAGGATTCGGATATATTGATTACTGTTCCTTTACTACACGTGGCGTTGGACTCTCCGACGTGTAGTAAAGTAACGGGGAGAGGAAAAGGGATTATTATATTATATCGGGAAAAAAGAGTAATGTTTAAAGAATGAGGCTTAGCATATTGTAATTTTATTAAGAAGGAAAAGATGATCCTAAAATTAACTTGTTGATATTACTGAAAATAATTGTATGTTATGTGATTCATGACTATTGATCGAAGAATTAAGTGCGGCTTGATCCCTCAGTAAGGGTACATTGGTAGCCTAGGGTCTCACCTAGGTGCAGTCGCAAGATAAACCATATTTTTGGACTTTAATTTGGTTTGTGGTTGTGACGGAGCAGAAACCTGTTTTAGATTGATGAATGATTGTGGGTGGAGTCTTTACAACTACTTATGACTGTGCATGATGAGGTTCGGGAATTTTAAACTGCGTTTTAACATGTTGAAAATTTTGGTTAAGTGTTGGTAATTTTTAACAACAATATTAAAACCTTGCAAGTGCACAAATCAAATGATAGTATAGTAAGCAAGCAAGGGTCATTCCCACAGAGATTGTAATCTAAAGAGATGTTTATCAATGTCACGCAACGAAAATTAAAACACAAGGACTTCCACACACACGCGAACACCAAGGGGGGTTTTGATTTGATTTTGTGAATAAAACAAAACATAATTTAAATTAGAGTTTAAGGGAAATTGGTTTAGAATCAATCAAGAACAATAGCTAGGACTCACTATCCACCTCCAAACAATCAATCAATCTATAAACAATAGATAATCAATTTCTAGCAAGCATATGATGACGACGCTCACAACAATGTCATTTGACTCAAGTTGTATGATTATCTCTTAAGTGTATGTAAAGTGTATGACATTTACATCAATATGTGTATTCTTAATTGAAATCTAGTATGACATTTACTCAAATTAACAATCAAGAATCTATTAAGATAAAAGAGAATATGAGTGTCACAAAAACCCTAAAACATGGCATTTGTTATTAGGAATTCAAGAATCGATTTCTCATAACTAGTTCTTAACCCAATTATTCATTGCAAACAAGAACACATTCAATATGGCAATTGACCTACGTTCTACAACAATTTAATTCCAATACATGCTTCAAAGTTAGCTACTCAAAGAAACAAAATATCAGAATTCACATAACATAGAGAAACCGAAATCATCACGCTTGTAAAAACTGAAAAATCCATTCAAACTTGTATATAGAATTGAAATCATGTTTAGGGCTTCAAGATTAAGCCCTAACTAACAAGAAATTAGATACTCATGTTCTTGGATGAACTCAAAAATAAATACATAAGAACTGAAAATTAAAAGAAGAAAGGAAAAGAAAGAACTCGTTGGCAGCTTTCTTCTCTTGAGCGGTTGATCTCCTTAGGACGTGAATCCTTTGTATGGGGGCCTTGGTTGGCCTTTTCTATCACTTATATCAGAGTTCTAAACCCTAATATTGACTGAAAAGTCGTCCAAGAAGTCTTGGTAAACAAGGAATCCAAATAGGAAAGTAAAAATCACAATTCCTAACTCCACAGGGAAATACAGCTCAGCCCAATTGTCACATAATTTGGGGATCTTCGGCCTTCTAGAAAAATAATTAAAAATATATTTTAGAAAGATAAATGTCTTATCTTTCCAACCATATATAGCACGTAACTTGAAAAATTCGGGAAGGCTTCCGTTTCTTCACATTCACGTAACATGTACGAAACTATCATATCTGCATTGGGGCTAAATTTACTTGTAATTTTGTACCAATTGGCTCGGTAGAAAATTCTACAAAAATCATAGATTGAACCTCAAGATGTTAGCTTTTATCTCCAATTGGCCTTGTGCTAAAATTCCTCTGAAAAGTTAATTTTCCCTTAAAAACCTTCTAAGAGCACAGAAAAGCTGAAAATCAGAAAAGTAAAGTAATAAGCCCCTTTTAAATCTAATTCTCCTTCAAAACCTAAGTAAAAAGAGTACATAAATGAGTATATTTATGAACTTATCATTAAGTTCATTTTTTAGGGGAGACTATGCCGAAATTTCGGCAGAAAGTCTCGACCCTCTCCTCCTTTGATTTGGAAGAGAGGCTAGGATGTTAGCAAGTGGGCCGACATCCAAAACCACAGGATCCGTCACGGATTTCGAGGAATTTGGGGCGGGTCATGTCCTTCTTATTTCTAGCAGGTAAAGCTAGACATTGGAAAATTACTATTTCCTATGGGTAAAAGTAAGTGTTGGAATTGGCTTGTTTCTAGCGAGTAATAGGGAGTATTGGGACATTCTTATTTCCAGCAAGTAAAGTTAGACATTGAAAAATGACTATTTCCTATGGGTAAAAGGAAGTGTCGAAATTGGCTTGTTTCTAGCGAGTAATAGGGAGTGCTTGAAGAATATCTCATTTGCTCATCCACATTGGAGAAGTCCAAGTAATGGGCTTGTACTTTGGTGCTCCCAAGTAGCTAGCCCAAAGTCTCATTCCAAGAGCTTTCATAGGCCTTGTGGACTTCTATAACCTTCCACACCACAATCCCTCGTGCAAGTCTCGTAAACCATGACTTAGGTTCATGTGAGTTTGGTGGGTGATTGGCATAGGAAAAATGTATTAGTGTGACATGAAGTTATTTGGCATGTGCTTGGAATGCTTGGGCTTTTGTTACAATGACTTGGGCTTTTGTGATCGAGCTTAGTGACATATCGGAATTAAAGGAATAGATTTTTGGCATGACATGGATGCTATTAGAATTTGTATAAAAGCTTGCGTACATATTTATTTTGTCAAATTAATTTCCGAAAATATAATTCGAATTAATACGTGACCAATTTATCCCCTATTTCGTTCGTCATATTGAACTTTAAATGCTTTTGGGCTTGTCGTAACTTTTTGAACCTCAACAAAGTCAATAATGTAAATTTTGAGAAGAAACGAAAACTTCCAAGTCATTTTAATTTGACATGGTATTTGTAACTACCACAGCCCCAGACGCATGCATTTTAGGATCACATAACTTGTGCAAATTCTCAGCGGCCTAACTAAAGCATGATTTTTCTAATTTTGTCTCATCCATTTCGAATGCTACTAATTCTGTCACTCAGTTTGTCCCAATTTAAAATTTGCGATGAGTAGAACTTCATTGAACCATATCAATGTTTATCTATTTTTCAACCTCTAATCAATATTTTGTTATTCATTTGATATTTGTTCTTATTCTGCATTTGAGATGTTGGAGTAAACTCAAAAAAAATTATTTTTAATCTTAATTCTCATTCTAGATGACATCCTAAAGCTTGCAACCCAATAAATAGTTGCAATGGCTACCTCGAGTTGGATGGAGCTAAAATTCAGCATGTTGGGATTTGCTTATGAGCGTTCATTCAACCGAAAAAAAGGAGTGTCTGGTGGGAGATTTTATCTATCAAAATGAGTGCCTTACCAGTCATACTCGCTAATCATCCATCCTCGTTTTTTGAAACTTTGCCACGTGAGTTGTTTAAAAGTCATTGGCTAATCATCCTTCCCCTTTGAAATTTTGTCAAGTGAGTTGTTTAAAAGTAACGGGAAAACTGTTGCTTATCATGGTCTTATTAAATGTTAGCATTTTCCATTTAATTGGAAATCAGTGATTGTAAGAGCATCTCCAGCGCAGGTCGGGCTAGGGGGGAAAGGCTGCCCGACGCAGCCCGAGTTCACTCCAGCGCAGGGCCCGTAGCCCGGTTTGGTGGTGGGTCCCACGTGCCCGAGCAAGCCCAAGGGCAAGTCTTGCCCGGGCTGAAGCCCGAGTTGGCTGGCGTCACGCTGACGTCAGCGCACAGTAAAACAGATTTTTTTTTTTTTTTTGCCAAAAAAATTCGAAAAAATTCTGAAAAATTCTGAATTTTTTTTTTTAAATACCAAAAAATTCTGTATTTTTTCCCTATAAATACCTAACCATTTTATTCACTTTCTACACCAAATCTTCATAAAAACTCATCTCCTTCCAATA
>NC_024130.1:14913041-14931265 GCF_000346735.1 Prunus mume
TTTTTTTTAATAGATTAGTCAAGGCAAAACCAAAAATGTTATTCGAAAAATTTTATCCAAAAATTTTATTTGAAAATTTTATTCGAAAAATGTTATCTTAAATTTTAAATGAAAATTTTATAATAAATAGTGACACGTGACAACCGAAAATATAATCTAAAAAGCTTATCAAAATTAATAGTTTAAAGTATAAACAAATAGGAAATAAAGTACAATGAATAGTAATTGCCTTAGACTTGCCCTAGACTTTGCCCTCATGGGTGGAACCACAAATGCAAAGGCTGACACTATTCACGTGAATAGTAGCAGCCCTTACTTGCCCTTGCCTTAGACTTAGCCCTTGTGGGTGGAGATGCTCTAATGTGTTGATTCTTTGAAATTGTACAAGGAGTGATTGTAATGTGTTGATTCTTGGGAATTGTATCATGGTGTTATTAAATGTTAGCATTTTCGATTTAATTGGAAATAAATCAGTGATTGTAATGTGTTGATTCTTGAGAATTAGACAATTCGCAATGTGTTGATAAAGCTGATTTTCGATAAATCTCTTCCCTAAACACAGTTCAATTGGTACTTTATATTTGGTGAGTGATGCATAGAGTATCCACATAATGGGTTCGGATTATCGAGTGATGCATGATTCAATGGAGGTTGAAAGGCTTAACAAAACATAATGAACAAAAATGACCATTTAAGTAAAGATGTTAAAATTAATAATTATTGGACAGCAATAAGCTACTCAAACAACCAAAACCAACCTACATCCCCTAATTTTCTTGTTACACATCGACTTACAAACACTATTGACTCCCCGATGAAGAATGAACAGCCCAAAAATTACTCGAAACGACTTGAATTCCAGATGAAACACATGGGAAGAGCATGTTAATTACTATTTTCCATCTTTTTGTCTCCAATTTATGTGTGGACAAGTATCCGGCCTTAGTCTATGTTGATTCTAACAACCCTTTTGGTTCTCCCATCAGAGGTAGCTCTGGTTGCATTGTCTGATCCATTTCCTCTGACGCTTTGCGCTTGCCCTGCAGATGGAAGCAGCCCAGCTCCCCAAATTGCATTTCCCTTCTGTTGTCTGCTACCTGAACCTACATTGTCATGCCATTCATAACTAAGTTATGACACGAAGTGTGAATCAAAAGGGAGTGACCGGATTCTGAACCGTGACATTGCCTACGATATCTCATATACAAACTAACAGGTGACATTAAAGAAGTTTCGTCCAGTGCCTGCAAAGAGAGAGGAGGCAAGGGGAAAGGAACCGAAGAACAAACACACTAACATTACTAGTACAGACTCACAGGTTTGATGGATATTTGTCTTTCCCAAGTCATAAATCTGGCAATGTGCAACATTCCACATTTGTCACTAAGCACAACATAAGCATTACCACTGTTCTATCAAACATAACCATTTAAATGGCAAGCCATTGGAACTCCTTATCCCAGTCCACTAAAGATCGAATCCCCAACTTTCACTCGTTATTGCAACACATAATTTTCTTATCCTGTTTTACACTCCTCTGTAATATTTTTGGCCATTAGGGAACTCGCTTAATATCAAGGTGTGTCAAGATATTAAAGATCAGGATACACAGACACATTTACTCAAGATTTCGCTCTGAAAAGCTAACTAGGACCTTAAGGAAGGCTTGGTGAATGCATACGACCTTCGATGTTGTGAAACCATCTAATCGTAAAATAAATAAAATAAAATGAAGAAACAAACATAAAGGAAAATGAAAGAAAGTCCAACAGGAAAGAACCAAGTAGTGCTTACCAGCATTACCATGCATATTAAATTCACCTCTCCAACCAGGTAAGTGTCCTTTAACATTACCGGTCCATGCTTCTTCAAAGCCAGGAAGCTCATCTGCAAAAAGACTAGCAGTATCAGTTTTGATGTTCACAAATGTGAAAAATAATACGTATTAACGAACCACGTACGGCTGCAGGAACCAACCTTCATTCAAATTGTGTAAAGTTTGCAACATATCCACCTTTCCATCTGACTTTAGCTTCCTTGTAACAGAATGACCCTACATAAGCAATACATATATCAATTCCAATAAAAGGTGGCATATACATAATTAGATTTTCTTTCTGCCATCCTTCCCTATGCTTACTGGCATATACATAATTAGATTTTCTTTCTGCTATCCTTCCCTATGCTTACTCAGAAAAGGGATTGAATTAAAAAAAGCCACAAACTGATCTATTCAATACTGACAAAATCACATGGGGAAACGGATTGATAAAAACACCAAAAATCTGTAATGGTAACAAAACAACATGGACTCTCAACTGAATGACTATATGAGGAAACAATAACTTACAATCCAGTCCCATCAAACTTGAACAAGGATAGTAAAATGGTTAACAAATATTTAAGATGAAAATCTACATGTATTTAATCTCTCAAGAAATATATTGAGCACAACCATGAAATGGAAGGGAGACTAAAGGGCAACGCACTGCATACACTCACTCCAGACTTGACCGTAAGAATACAACAAAGAGTGACTCTGAGTTTTTGCCACAGATGGTCACCCCGTGCATCAATGTTTAATCTCTTTTCCAAAACATGACTAATGCCTAAAACTACAATTCATTGTTGCAGGTGTTACAGCCATTGTTTTTTATACAGGCTGCATAACAACAAGAAAATACTATACCTTATCATGAAGTCCTCTCGAGATTCTGTGTGTTGCTTGACCAGTTGTTCTATCTGCTTCTTTGCTCTCCTCAAGCACCACCTGTTGTTCAATCACAATCAAAGTTAAACAAAGAAGAATGCAAATGACATATCAAATCCAAGAAACACATTACTTACACCATCACCGCCTGCCCTTCTGGTTCTTGTAGAAGTGTAATATGCTCCATCTACACCACCATATGTGACTCTGCAAGTCTGGGCAGAGAAACTACGACCCTGGGACTGTTCACCTTCCACCTTGTTGCGGTCATTTCTACAAGTCACATCCTTGCTTTTCCTATCTGCTAGATTCAACATGGCAACCATTATTTTCATTTCGGAAACTTCAATTATATTAACCTTCAACTTTCTAATTAAGGCGGGCATAGAAGATTAATTACCATCCACAACATCATCCGGATGCTCAATAGTTGGTTCTTTGCTTGAAACATATTGCTTTCCACAATTATCTCTCCCATCCTCAGTAACTTTATCTTCCCCTTCCTCATCCTCAGAATTCAGTTCTTCTACTAATAATTCATTGGCTCTACCGCCCTGCGGTGTACCACTAGAAGCGGCTCTAGGACCAAAAATGCTAGATTCGAACATGCTACCAAGCGGGCGACTGAAGAAGGGATCGTCAAATGGATCCCTTCCACCAAAGAGGCTAGGAAACATACTTCTACGGGACCCAAAGCCCTGAAAACTATCTAACAAGTCACGTGACCGAGAAACCCCATCTCTAATGTCTCTTTCACTCTGCATATTGGTTGTGTTTATCCTTCTGGAAACAGAAAATCCCAGCATAACTTATTCTCTATGTCTATTATCAACCAAAATAAAATTTTAAAAAAATTAAAAACGACTTAATTAAGAAAATATGTTCCACTAAAAGATAAATTCTTTAGAATGAAGAAAATAAAATTCATCAAAGATGAATTGTCCAATCCTAGAAACCATGAGCTCCTCAAAAAAATCTCCTTAAGTGGTTCAGATAATTCAAAAACATAAACTTAAATCTAGCAGATATAGTATCTCACTTGATCACATAAATACTAATTAATTATTATCAAACTCCGCATTTACTATGATATTAACATCTAGTGAACAATCATCGAAGTCATTAATGAAAATTGAATGTAGCAAATTATTTCCGAGGACTATTGCTTTATAATATATTTCAATTTAAGTTGAACGCTCGTGAAATTCAAATAGAAATTAATAAATTTCGCAGCAAACGAGCTCAACAGGTTATGGATAGCGGATTCTATAGAGAGAATTAATCAAACAGAGGAATTAGAAATTCCTTAAGGCCTGTTTGGAAGCCGAGAAAATGAGAGAAAAACAAAAGAACAAATCTAGGTGATTTTGGTTCGTCGTACCAGATAGAAGGAAATGAGACGAACGTCTGAGAGAGAGTGAAAGAGAAAAATCCAGAGAGAAAAATCCAGAATGTCCCAAGTGCTTCTTTTGGTTTGGTTGGCTGGCCTTTTATACTTGTACGTTTCAGAAAGAGCGCGCGCCACGGCTTGACACGTGTCCACCTCCATTGGTCCACGACATTCTGGATGCAACCATGAGTCCATGACTACATGGCTTGGACAGGTATCACATTCTAGCAAAGAAGAGGTTTGAAAATTCAAATGTCTCGAATTACCATTCCTCCACAATGCTTTGTTTTGTAAGGAGGAGAGAAGTGTCCGACCAAAAAGGATAAAAAGAAAACTCTTGGGTCCCATTTTTCCTTTTTCCGACCGAAGAAAAGAACCCAAAGTTTACGTTTTTTCTTTTCTAAGTTCTTAATTCTTGTTTTACTGTCACAAGATCAAAATACAAAAAACTAGAAGGGGAAAAAAAAGGCTCCATTCTCCTCTTCCCTTCTCTTGCTGATTTTTTTTTTTTTTTTGTGCTGAAGTGGCAAATTTCATTAGAATCAACTGGAAGGTGAAATTCGAATTTGAGACATCTCGTAACATAGAAAAGAGAAAAATCATTAGACTAAAAGCTAGTTGGCAAAGTGACCGACACCTTGAGTTGGCCGATCGCACTTAATTTAGAGTGTACAACAATTCATGTAGGATAGAAGTCATTCCAGTAGAGAAATAAAGAAAATTAGCTGAGCATTTTTTGTGTGAAATAAAATGTTAAAACAAATAACGTAGTTGCAAATTTGAAGGCCTTACCCTATTAAAAAAATGTATTGGCGAAGTAGGACAATAACAAAACAGTTCCATGTGACAGAAGGAGAAGCATAAAATTCAATGTGAAATTAGATTATTTCTTGGATACATAGCATACATTACACTTGACTGGCAAGGCCATGAGATTGATCCTGTAATTTCAATGAATGGTACAACAAGCCTAAAGGAACAACATCATCATTTCATGCCACCACATGAAAGTTTCATTTTCCATATGTTACACTTCCCAAATTTCCTAACACATATTTAACAAAAATAAACACCAATCAATCATGCCAGTCCCACTACCGTAAAACACTGCAACCCATAAACCGCCCTTCTGGATCTGCATCTCAATCATCGTGTTTACAAGAAGATGCCCATAGGAATGAAAAATTGTGAGACTGAATTAGTCGCTTGTGATTTGATGAGAGTTACGACTGCAAAGGGAACTTTTTGTGGACGTTCCACATCTATTGTTACAAGGAAAATTTCTGTATCACTGACAAGTCAAAACAAATGGCATCAGAACTCTTGGGAGTTAAACTCAGGCCTCGACGGATACTCAAGACCCTGCAGCGCTGGTATGCGTCGCAAATCTTCTTCAGAATAAGCAGGGATGAACCAGTATCGTTTATCCATACCAAAAACCTGATATGCAAATAGCAGAATTCCAGCTGTAAGAGTAATGCTAAAAGATCTAACACCTTAAACACAGGTGAACAGACGCACATCCAGGCCCATCATAAGTATATTACCCACATCATTTTAAGATTTAAAGACAAGACATGCAATAAAATTATGAAAAACAAGGTCATGTATATTCAAAGCTTAAACACTTTCAAATTTAACTTGTTCCAGTGTACAGTGTCAAACAAACTGCATTACAGATTCGAGATCCATGTTTCCAGAAACCCAATAAACTGGAATAGATCACTTACAGTTATGCATTGTTCATGGTATACAAGGTCTGGTATTGAACAAATGTAGGGTATTGAATAAACTTAATACCAGATTCTGATGATCATGTGCATTTTGTTTCAAATATTGTATAGACAAGGTTCTTGTCTGAACATCAAGATCAGGTCAAGCCTCCGAATCAGAAATATCAATGCAAGGGGTCCAATTTCTATACACCACATATGAAAGTTACTACTATTACAACTATCATTACACAGATTAACAAGAATTTCAGGTCAAACAGTATTGTCTAGGAAAAATGTTCCTGCAGGCATTCAAATCTGGGAAAATAGAAATTAGTCTTGCTTGCCCATTATTGGACCTCAACCTACCATAATGTACTACATAATAATTGTTTGCAAAGGACCTTGATGACCTTTGTTTTAATTGGAAGAAAGAGAGTAAATTAATCAAAGAACAATTTAACTTTGTAGTGCGTATGCCATGTGACTATCAGTGCCACGCTCATGATATATCACATACCAAGAAAACCATCATTATAATGTTCTTCTAAGAGTATAGATAATCTGAAAACTAAGGGCAACCTAATGAATTTATGCATGTAGCTGTCTGCTGCAGAAAAGATCCTTGTGCTTCAAGGCTTCCAGCAAATGCCAAATTACATTCAGGACTTACTGATCCCTATATTATTATCAAACATCAAAACTTTTATTCCTCCTGATGTAGACGCTAATTTTGGAATTGTGAAACCCAATTAGAACTTACTCTTGAAATGCAGAATTTTGATTAAAATTAAAAGATGCACTGAATAAAGTAAATGAAATACATTGATACATTGGAAATTGAACCAACCTGTTCAAAATTCTTTTTTCGACCAAGGTCATAGCGCCATTTAGGAGAGGTTTTCTTCTCATATGCCTGATCACAAAGAATAACCCCATCAGCATCTAATTCCACACTGAGACTCCTTTGCCCATAGGGAAGGGCAAGATACTGCAAGACTAATGGAATTACTTATATGTTGGTATGACAAACCCTAATCCGTGATTACTAATATAGTGCAACCACGATTTTCCACATCGCTAGTTGCCCAAACATTGAAAACTAAAGTTAAATATTTAGAAGTCGATGCATGTCAATCTAGGGACCTCCAGTAAAATGTGATATTGCAATCCAAGGAAAGCCATATAACAGAGGCCTCTCAAGGAGACTGAACTACCATACCAAATATCTAATCTTTGCTATATGAGCCTCACCCTTTTGACACCTTTAAGATGTAAGCATAAGGCAATGCCCAGTTAAAAGGAAGAATGCAAAAACCAGAGATATTGTTAATGGATTGAAGCAAAAGACTTTACCTCAATGGTTGTCGTATTTGCAGCCACTAACGATATATGCATGATCAGAAACCCCAAAACGCTTAATGCAAACGCAAGATTTAACACTGTAAATAAAGCAGCAATGTTAATTAGTTAGACAGATATCCAACCACCTCAGTAAGTAGGAATATAGGTAAAATTAGATAATACCAAAAGCAAGAAAGGTAGTTGCAAGGGTGCTAGGTGTTCCAGGTATTTCTCCTTCACTAAAGAATGAAATAAAATGTGGCAGCAAGGATAAAGTTACAACACTTGTCTCCAGAAATGTGTAAAACTGCATTGAGATTTAACAAAAGAATGAAATCAGTATAAATATACAAAGTTCATTTGATATGTATTCATGACTTAAAAGACCATAATATCCAAGAATAGAAAATTTTACAAGATAATACAAATCAAGTAGAGCATACACAAGAACTTCTCCATCATAGTCTGACAGGACAGTACAATACAATTCATCTCCAATTGATTAACTATGTAGCCACAAACACTATTAAAAGCAGATTTTCCAAATTATACGTGGAACTCCACGTTAGTATCAGTATATAACAAGCAACCACTGCCAGTACAAACTAGACTGAGGAAAAATAACTCATTGAAACAAAGAGTGACTGTATTCTTTAACAGCACCATAAGAGTCCCTTGAATTACCTTAAAACTCATGATTTCTATCAACCTAAAGCTTTTCACCAAGGGTACTGCACCTAGCTTACAGATATTTAACAGCAATCAACTCCCCTGAATATCCAGCACTAAGCATACTATAATGCTCGACACATACTGTAATGTTCCTGCTTTACTAAATTACATATTTACAGTATATCAAGTATTTATCATTGCCATGCATCAAATCGTAAGCTGAAATTTTGAGATTTTTAAATAATATAATTGCCATACTGACATAGCATAAGATAGTAAAGTAGAAGAATTATAGTGTTTGTGTGAGAGGTAACCAAGTTCATAATGAAATGTGAATTGAGTTGCAAGTCCCAGCCAATACCAACAAAAAATTATGTTCTCCACCTCTTCAAATTTGCAACTATCAGCTTAGAACATGCAGTCCAGGACCATTTTACTAATGCCAGTCCAAAACTCATTACAAAAGCTTTGTTTTTTTTTTTTTTTTTGAACTGGGGGGGGAAAACCCCAAGGAAACACAGCAACTACTTACTACAGACTAGCCGAGTCCTAGTGACTCCAAGCAGATCATCAACAAGGCTTTGTTTTTGCTTTATATATAATCCACTAATCACATTATATACAGTCCATGAGCCTAATTGATGAAACAATCTCTGCAACGTTATACTCCTTGAAATCCAGCAATTATTCCAAAGTTAAATTATGGAGTTCCATTTGAAGAATATGATCTAGAAGGTGAGATGACCTATTGTTCAGTTATCTACCAGAAGGAAAAACATCAATTTACCCTATGAGAAGTATGGAACAATTCTGTTAAAGTGATACTACCACCATGGAAAAATAAACTGAGTGCTACATTCAGGAGACCCTGAGTGGTCACGCTATGTGACAAAGATATACAGGCGAAGTCAATCTAGATCATTGTCTGTGGCCTGTGTCTGCGGCCTATTGGCATTCCAGGGAATGTACACCAGACTTGAGCTTAAAAATTGTTAAAAAAGGATGGAAATGTAACATATTTAAGCTTTTTCTTTGGGAACAATGAAAACTTGCCCAATACCTAACTTCTAATCAAGATACCTTCCTTTCAAATGCTCACGACCTATATGCAGGTATCTTTACAGTACCTGCATGATTATTACTACTCGTAATCATGTAAGGTGTCATATAATCTGAGAGACTAAAGTTAAAATCAACTCAAACAGTCCTTGGAAGAATGCCTTCAAATCATCAAATCAGTATTCACAGGCCAGGTATGAAGAAAACAAGTTAAGCATAGTAGAAGAAAATGAAAATGGAATCCTCAGTAGATAGAACCGTGTCAATTCATTCATACATAATCTCCTGTGAAAAGTATTTCACCTTACGCAGTGAAACAAACTTACCAAGAAAAGTAGAAAATATTTGTAATTTAAGGCCCCAACACAATTTACAACCCATACACAATGGTGATCCATTTTCAGTACACAACGCCCACCTGAAAGTTGAAACAAAGAATCATCCAACATCAAGCTCTGATTTATAGACATAAGAACACAACAAAGCAAAACAAAACCAAATATTGCTAAAAGAGATTATGAAAAACTTCACATATTGTGACTCACAAACTGAGCAATGATGGCAACGAGGTGGTTTCAGCTGGTTGCACTTCCGGCAATACCGGATTCTTTGATTAGATGGGTCAGTCTGCAAACCACTAAAATCCGACCCAGTCAAGGGGTCAGCCTCCCCTCTCTCTTCATCAACAGCAGGCCTCCAGTTAGGTGGCACGCAACCGGGATCCGTCAAAACAACAGAAAAGTAGCTCCATAAGAGCATCACCAACTGCACAATTATAACAAGTCTTCCACTTTTAGCTTTATTTTCTCTAATACCCTTAATCAGACACCAAATTTTGATTCCTTTAAGCTAACAATAAACTAACAAATTATCCTATTTACGACACCAAACACTATTTCTGTCTGAACTAACAGGATCAAAAGGGGGATAGAAACAAGCAGTTAGCTCTAAGAAAATGATTAAAAACAACAAAAATAAAATTCTAATAATAAGATTTCTAGAAACCACTGCCAAAAGAGACTCCAAGTAATTTCAAACTTCATGGAATAAGTTCAACCTCCACCAACATAAAAAAAAGGACCTGACTGAAGAAATTATTGAAAAAACAAAGTTCGCAGATTTTTGTAACACACTTCAAGAGGAAAAATGCCAATTTATACAACCGAAAGACACAGATTCTAAAACCCAAAAACTCTAAACAGAAAACCCATCAACACCACAAGAAAAATGTTAAGAAAAAACTCAAAAATTTAATAGTTTTCGATGGTTTACCAAGCAATGGAACAAGATCAAGACGACAAGAGCAATGAGAGAGTCAAGGCCACCGTTGTACAAAGCCGGGCCATAATTAGTCAAAACGACAGTGTAATAGGTGACACCTACGACCCCAAGCACCAGGAGGATCATGACTGACCCCAAACCTCGCAAAGCTGTGCAGAACTTGAACACGTTCCAAGCCATGGTCACACCAGATCTATGCATAATATTTCTCAAATACACAAAAAAACCATAAAGAAAAATCTTTTTTTTTTTCTTTCTCTGTTTGATTTCTCAGAGCTGAGTGTGATCTAGGATTTATGATTCAGCTGGGTAGTTTGGAGGTTCAAGCTCACAGATATGTAAAGCAGAGTGGGAAACAGTAATTTGAAAAACAGAGAAAATATTTTCCCTATTTTTGTTTGCGCTGTTTGCAGCTGTTTTATATGTTTTGGAAGCGAAATTTATGGAAAGGAAGGGTTAAAAAGGGATTCCAGGTGAGGTGTGAAATTGGAATCCATGTTGTTAGAGAGAAGATGAGTGTTTTTTTTCCTCTCCTGTGTTTGTTTTATTTTTTATTTTCATTTGGGTGAGACGAGATGAGTTTTGACGAAACCAACAAGAAAATAAGACCTTTTGTCATAATTTTCTTTTATTCTTTAACTATGGGATGGGTTGGATTTTATGATTTTTTTTTGGCATAGTTTTAAAAGTTAGGACAAGTTTTTGTAATTTAAAAGTTCGGCTAAGTCGGCTAACAGTTCGTAACCCATAGCATAATAGTTGTGTGTATAAGAAATCTCATTTCTTTATAATTTGGACTATCGTTTATGTTATAAAAATAAAATAAAAAAGTTTAAACTAAGTTGCAAGTTATTCTGGCAATAACTTTGTAGTTATTAAAGAAAAAAAACTAGTTTCGCATAAAATAAAAAATAAAAAACTAGTTTTGTATTTTGAGCAAGGTGCATTTGGTCATAGTCCATAACCATAAATCTAGAAGGTGCTGGTCATCATTCTAGACTAAGAGGATTTACTTTGGGAGTTGACCAGGATTTATTTCCAACTTTTGTAGTAGCACTAGCATACATGATTTTCTTGGATATTTCGTAACGATATTGCTTTCTAATTTCTACTATTATATCTAAGAAACATGGAATATGTTTGCCCAAGTAATCACGAAAAAAGAAGTTTAGAAGAAATGGAAATACTTCTTACAATGGAGGCTCAACAAAGCATATCATGCCTAACACGAATGTAATAATAATGGCCGCACCCGCAGTACAATTCATAAGCCAATCAATCTCACACGAAAAAGAAGCACAAATTGTGTTGAACAAGCAAATGAGTCACTTGATTGCACTCACGGGTCTGAAAATATTTGCAAAACTCAACCCACCCTTTGACATCTTCTACAATAATATCAATCTTGCCCACCATATTTCTTTGGAACTTTTTTTTCCTTCTTTTTTTGGGGTCGAAAGAAGAACTTCGTTCCAAGAGCTCACCCAAACCGGAGAGGGCACAGTGCTATCCCTTTGAGATCAATGAGGTATCGCACTTGTCCATGCCCATGTATATATCTTGAGTTTTGTTTTCTGAAAAAACGGATAGTTGATATACAAGAAAGTTGTTTATTTTCCGGAGAGGAAATATATATGTATTTTGTATTTAAGTCAATGGAGACTCAACATAAGATCTTTTGTGTAGAGATAAACACTCTTAACTACTTATATAGTGTCCTTGTGGGCCGGCAGGAGCGTTATATAACTTACATCTATTTTTAATATCATTTTGGGATGTAATTGTCATTCTTTTATGTTAGTGTTTTTATAGGTTGTCTTCAAATAAAGATAAACCAGTAGAGTTCAGTTGAGAAGGTCAGGTCAATACATGTATGACCCAATCCATCAATCAAGCCAGGATAATCTGATTCAGCATTCAGCCATCTTGCAAGGAAATTCTAGATCAGACCAGCTTCTCTGTGTCTTGGAGACTTGGACCAAGTTGAACCCTTTTGGGGGTAAGAATGTCATGCATCTCTCATATTAATATTATACATTTTCACCTTTTAAATGCAATAGAAACAAACAACTTACTTGAAGTCCTCACCGATGGCAAGGATTTAGTCTTGACTTCTCCTTCTCTTGAATTTTTATTTTTATTTATTAATTAAAAAAACATTGAAGCAACCTAAGAAGCTTGTTCGTTCAAGCTTCCGACTGTGGCAATTATATATCCTCTATCCTTGAATTAATGCCCTTGGTGACATTGGGAAATTGGAGTGCATGGAAGGCTAAAATCTTTATTGTCCAAAAAAATACTATACATTCTTGGTGTATTAATATTCTTCTTTTTTTTTCCTAACACCTTCGGTTTACCTTCTCTCTCCTCATTTCCTCTTCAATATTATTTAATTGATCGAAATCGTTCAGTTTCGAGGTCATCTTATAAGGATTATTAATGTATTAAAAAAGCATCCAAATAAAAATTATTTAGCCATTTCATTAACAATCCATGCTGAATCAAAATATTGAATTCATTTATTTATTTGATAACAGAGATGATCTTTAAAGGATCGCCTAAAAGATATACAGTTGTGATCATCAAACCACATTACAGAATAGAGATAGAAAAGGGCAAAAAAAAGAAGAAGCTATCATTTCCCTTTTTTTTCCCACAATAAATCATAGTTATTATTTTTTCTGTCTCGCAGCTATGCATCAAAGCCCATGGCCCATTAAAAGCCCACATATGCTCCAACAAGTCCAAACAAAGAACCGAGCCCATTGGCCGCCCCAACAGTGAGTTAGATACCCCAAGTTTTGAATCGGCTTTGGTGAGGTCACAGATGCCGAGCAATCTTCTGTCCACTACTGTGCCTTTGTCTTCTATTCTAGACAACTTTGTGCAAAGAATAATTCATATAAAAATTTTGTATCATTTTCATAAGCAAATATGATATGTTACTCTGCATTGTTTTCATCTTGGCCCCAGATGCATATTTAAAAGCTGCCTCACCCTCAAGTAAGGCACACTTTGTGTCATTGTGTTTGCAGGAGAGAAAAATGGAGAAGGGTCCGGTTTGTGTAACAGGTGGAACTGGATTTGTTGCCTCATGGCTTGTTATGAGGCTTCTGCAACATGGCTACACTGTTCGAACTACGGTTAGGCCTGAGCCAGGTAAAATATTACCAATCCCAGAAACATGTGACCCACAGTATACGAGTTTCTTATTTGTTTGAAATAACCGAGGTTCTAAATAAAACCATAAATATAAGCTGTTTCGTTCATTTAGGTTGTAATAGAGAGAGAGAAAATGAGTTCATTAGGATTTACAATAGGTCATGGTTGGAATTCATCCAATGTACATTAACATGCATTTGATGTTTGATATTGGGCGTAGAATGCAAGAGAGACCTCAGCTTCCTCACAAGCCTGCCAAGAGCATCAGAGAATCTCCAAATCTTCAATGCAGACCTCAAGCAACCAGACAGCTTCAATGAAGCAATTGAAGGATGCATAGGGGTCTTCCATGTTGCTCACCCCATGCCTACCAAAGAGCTTGATGAAGAAGCAGTGACCAAAAAAGCTGTCCAAGGAGCCCTAGGCATATTGAAAGCCTGCCTAAATTCCAAGACTGTGAAGAGGGTTGTGTACACTTCTAGTGCATCAACTGTGGCTTACAGTGGCAGCAGCCAAGACTTGGTGGATGAGAGCTCATGGAGTGATATTGAATTTCATAGGTCTCTTAAAATATTTGGGACTTCATATGTTGCTGCCAAGACCAAAACAGAGCAAGCTATCCTGGAATTTGCCAAAAAAAGTGGATTGGAAGTTGTCACTTTGATCCCTCCATTAGTTGTTGGTGGATATATCTGCAAAAATTTCCCTAGCTCAGTTTACTTGGCCCTGGCCATGATTTTAGGTATGTATTGAGTGCACTTCCCTTTTTTTTAAAAAAAAAAAATTTAATTTTATATTATTTAAATTCAAGCTAGTTTTCTGAAATCAATTTCCAAAAATGCATTAGGCCATCTAACCAAGCTTGAAAAATTATGCAAAATGACACATCCCTTTTTTTCCCCAAAAAATCAAAATGTGCTGTTGATTTGGCCTAGGAAAACAAAAAGGATCATTGCATTTCCCAATTTCAAAAAAATTTGTGACCTGAACCAAATCTACATATTTCTTGTATGCAGGAAATCAAGATCACTATAGATATCTTATCAGGCCAAGTTTGGTACATGTAGATGATTTGGTTAGTGCCCATATCTTTCTTTTTGAAAATTCTGATGCAAAAGGGAGGTACATTTGTTCATCAAATCAGTTACCCATAGATGAAATGTCCCAATTTCTGTCTGCAAAATACCCTGATTTGCCCATACCCACAACTGAGTGAGTAATTCCAATTCCATTCTAATACAACTCCTTAATTCTTCTGTCATTTTAATCTCAGATTATAAAAAAATTTAACTATCTGTTTTTGACCTCCCCTTGACCTACACAGTTTCTTGAAGGGCATTGAAGGTTACAAATCGTGTGGCTTCTCATCACAAAAGCTCCTGAGTTCTGGATTCAAGTTTAAGCATGGACTCGATGACATGTTTGGTGATGCAATTCAATCTTGCAGAGAAAAGGGTTTTCTTTAAATCAAATTCGCTAATTAGCATGACCCTTTGATTAGGGTTAAGATCATCTCCCTTTGAAAATCTAATAAAAGTTTAAAATATCAATGTGTGGTGAACAAATTGACCATTATGTGAATTTTTTGGACATCTTCAAAAGTTTTCAAGATTGATGTACTTGCGCCTAAATGCACATGTAATATGGTCTACATGATTGGATAAAAAAATTTATGGCAAGCTTGTGGAGTGTGCATATGTTTAAAAAAGAGAAAACTGTCATTATACCATTAAAGAAAAACGTGTGCAACCAATGTACGCAATATCTTTTTTGTGACACATTAGTTGAGAGATTCTTTCCTTAACACATTAATTGAAGAGCCTATTATAGTTTTGAGTATTTTAAAAAGTTGGTATAGAGAGTATGAAGTTCATACAAGCAAAGCATTGTGATACTCTACAAATAAAGGAAAAGGTTGGATTGGAAAAGAAATGACTACTAGTTGGTCATATCATATTTTTTTTTCTTCCACATTATTATATTTTTTTCAAATTTAATTACCTCATCTATATTATAAAAAAAAAATTATGATAATTCGTTGACATGAATCATAATTTTAATAATTAGTAAACGTAATTTAAGCTTGTGATCGGCTGGACATTATTAAACTAAACTAAATTAATAGTATATAAATTAATAATGAGTAGATGTCGAACCTTCGATGATGTGTAATATTAGTGTCTATACAGGTTATATTTATAAATTAATAGTTGCATTAATAAAAGCAGAAATGCCAAAAGATGAAATATTAATTTAATGTCGTTTATATCGTGGTTGATTTTGCAAATATAATAAAGAATTTAGTTATTTTAGGTCATGGCATTGTCATATACATGTCAAACTTCATTGCCTCCAAAAGAAACGTAAAGAATGTGCAGGCACTAGCTGTAATGACAAACTCACAAACTATTGACCCTTAATTATCGCAAGTTAATTAATTATCATTTATATTTATCATACTTATAATTTATATTTAAGCTCGCTCAATGAACCTTAATTAGCCAAATCAGGCTCAGAGAGAGAGAGAGAGAGAGAGAGAGAGAGAGAGAGATCTCAATGGAAGAGGTTGGAGGGGGAACAGTTTGTGTAACTGGTGGAACAGGGTATGTAGCTTCATGGCTGATTATGAGGCTTCTTCAGCATGGCTATTCTGTCCGAGCCACCGTTCGATCCAACCCTTCAGGTAATTCAGATCAAATGACCTACAATAATTGTGTTGATCAATGATGATGAAAACCATACCAAACAGTTGGAGATTGTATGAAATTTTTGTTTGATCATATGTCAGTTCAGTTTTCTAGTGTAGGTTAATCTGCAGAAGTTTCCGTTTCCTTATAATTTCTTTGTTATATGTTGTTCTTGTAATTGTTTGATGAGCGCACAAACAAGATATTGAACATATATATAGAGTAGCACTCAAGCACCAATAGTCAGTAAGTTAGTATGGCGCTAATCAATTTGCAAGGTCGACCTTTGAATGAGAAACTAAAAATATTACGGTCGGATTATAAAATTTACACTTTGAAGTAGACTAAAGTAAGTAGTTAGCACTATATTAACTTACTAACTGGTTAGCGTTTGAGCGTTGCTGAACATATATATAATTCCAAGGGTCTGTTCACACATTGTCGATTGATTTTGAGTTAGTGTTCTAATTCTCTCACAATATTAAAGAAGGTAGTCATGTGAACGTGAAAGAAGGTAGCCACGTGTCCATTTTCGGATTTTCTTGGGTGTGTAATTTTTCACTTATGGCCTTTTTGTCATATAATTTGATGAGCTGATCATATTTATATATGGCAGCTGAAAGCAAGAGAGATATCAGCTACTTGACAAACTTACCAGGAGCCTCAGACAGACTCCAAATTTTCCATGCAGATCTCAATCAACCAGAGACTTTCAACGAGGCCATTCAAGGCTGTGCTGGAGTCTTCCACGTTGCTCACCCCATTGACTTGGAAGGCAAAGAACCTGAGGAAACAGTGACCAACAGAGCTCTGGAAGGCACCCTAGGCATTTTAAAGGCATGCACAAACTCCAAGACAGTGAAACGCGTCGTTTACACTTCAAGTTTAGCCACAATATTGTTCAACAGCAAAGGCCTTAGTGAAACTGATGAAAGTACATGGAGTGAGCTTGATCTTTGCAAAAGCAGCAACCTTGTGAGCTCTTCATACTTGGTTTCTAAAACAGTTGCGGAGAGGGCAGCTTTGGAGTTTGCAGAAAAGCATGGCTTGGATCTTGTCACTGTTATTCTTCCCATTGTATTTGGACCCTTCATTTGTCCAAATATTCCTGCTTCTGTGTACATGGGACTGGCTCCCATATTTGGTAACTTTTTCTTAATACTGCATAGTCCTGCATCTGTGTACACTAAATTATTTTTCGTGTCACGTTTCACCAAATTTTATTCACTAAATAACTAGTAGTATTTAATTGGTTAAGATAGGGATGCCCATTTTAAATTTTATTTATTTATTAATAATAAATAAAGTATTAACATGTACATTAGTATATACTTTCTATTATGAAATCCTCAATTCTTTAATTGGTTGTATTGTTAAGTAGTTATTTTTTGACATATGTAGGTGACGAGGACAAATGTAAATGTCTTACTAACACATATATGGTACACATAGATGATGTGGCAAGTGCACATATCCATCTTCTGGAACATTCTAATGCAAAAGGGAGGTACATTTGTTCCTCAGTTCAAACAACAATTCATGAAATATATGATTTTCTTCCTGCAAGATACCCCGACTTTCAAATACGAATCACAGAGTAAGATTATGGTTTCTCCTTTATGTTCTTATTAGAATGCTAGTATCAGTTGATGTGAGTTTCACTCTACATATGTTAAACTACTTGGTGGTTGTATTAATTGAGGTGTGTGGCTTAAGTATTTATGTGTGTATAAACAACTGACGCTAACAAATTTATTATCGTTGATGATGCCAAATATACCGAGGCGTATTCAGTCTTTCTTATTGTTTTCTTCTTTTTAATCTATACTTTTTCAGCAACTTAAAGGAGATTAAAAGTTACAAAAGATCAAAAGTCTCTTCAAGGAAACTGTTGAGCACTGGGTTCAATTTCGAATACGGCCTCGGTGAAATGTTTGATGGCGCTGTGCAATGCTGTAAAGAGAAGGGTTTCTTGTAAATCAGGCTTGGTTCAAGCAAATAATCATTGTAATCCTTACCATGCCAAGTGTGAATAACCAATTTTACTTTTTCCCCATCTTTTTTACTTTTTCTAATATTTTGGCCCGTGATTTATGTGGTGTGAATCATATGTTGTTATTGCACGTTTTCAATAAAAATAAAAATAAAAAAACCTTTGTTGTTAAACCTATTACTAATCATAATCCAAATCGAAATTTCCGTCTAAT
>NC_024130.1:14931296-14942194 GCF_000346735.1 Prunus mume
CATTTAGCACAATTTGACAAAAATTTTAGTTTAGAACTGAGATTAACAACGGGCTTAACCACTAGAGTATTAGTGAAAGTTTTTCCATGACATAAGTAATTTGATGTATGATCCACATCGCATGGATCATTTGTGCAAATTGGCCCAATAATTCAGTCACAAGATTAGAACACGAGGAATTGGGAGTGAGAGGACCTGCTTAGAACATGAGATCAGCAAGATGCAACAGAGACTGATCCCATTAACTCAAAACCAACCCCGCCAACCCCCACCCCCCCCCGCGCCCCAAAAAAAAAAAAAATAAAAACACCTCATCCCTTTATCACCTCAGAAGAAGTAATGATGGTTTTAGGGGCGACAGCGACACCTTTGCTTCTTCCTCCTTTTTCCTTTATCATAATTTCGAGTGTAATTCATTGTTTATTTATTTTGACTTGGGGTAAAATTGTAATGTATTTCAACTTAGCCCAACAAACAAAAGAAAAAGTCTTAAGACCATCTCCAACCATGTTGGGGCTAAATTCAAATTTTCATTCTCCAAAATACAATTATTCATGTATTTTTAGGACTCAAACTGTTTTTTCTTCCAACCTTGCGGACTCATAATTTGAGTCCGTAACTTTATTAAATTATTAAAGAATAATATAATCCTATTTTGTTTTTGTGGTTTATTTTTTTAAAATTAATTTTTGCATATTGCTTCGTGATTTATTTTTTTGAACATTTTGACATAAATTTTTTGAAATTTCACAAACATAATTTTATTAATAAATTGATGGGTATTTATAGAGTTTTGGATATGTTTTGAGGTTGCATCCAACTTATAATAATATATTTACTTATTTTGACCTTTCGATTTAAATTTCAGCTGTTGGATTAATTTTTTTTCCCTTTGATCCAGCCAAAATTTAATATCAGCCGTTGATTTCTAGACTTTAGGTTTGAAAAAAAAAATTTGAAAGAAGCCCATTTTAAATGCAGCCATAGAAGTCCAATTTTTAAGTTGCCTAGGCTTTGACAAGTGGCCAGCAGCTTGGGGTAGCGGGCAACAACCCATCATTTGCTTCAAAGGTAGCCTCACGTGTCTCTTGTCTTTTGAGAAATGGGCCCCACAAAAATTCTGACTGGACTCGAATCCGAGGCGAAATTCCACCCCATTTTTCAGTCCACTCAAATTATCCCCCTCCAAATACATGGGTTGGAGAAGATTTTGGGCTAAAAATATCTAATTTTCGGTTTGACCTTCCATGGTTGGAGATGTTCTAAGCACGTCTCTGTTGATAGTTACCCAAGATGGCAGCACCAATTGAAAACAAAGCATTTCATGAAAGTCACTGCATGCCCACTCAGAAAGTTACTACACAATAAAAGCTGACAAAGAGCCCTCACCAAAGATAAGACTTCACTGTTTATATCTTGAGATTGTAATGAGCAAATCAACCAGACTTGTGGATTGAAGAAAACAGAGAGATGGAGGGAGAGAAAGGAAGAGTGTGTGTAACAGGTGGTTCAGGGTTTATAGGGTCTTGGCTGGTCATGAGGCTCCTTGATCATGGCTACTCTGTCAACACCACTGTCAGATCAGACCCAGGTAAAGCCACTACTTCACTTGATTGCCAAGCCATAATATTTTAATGGAGATTTCTCTGTAAGTGTGGTATCTTGTGGGATTTTCATTTTCATAAGGTCAAGGGAAAAGCCCAGTCTTCATAGTTTCTATTGTTCCTGCCTCAAAAAGTTTTTCTGTCTTCTTATCCAAACCACTTAATTTGTGTGCACATGAAAAGTAAATCATAGCACCTTTTTTTCTCTTTCTCTTAACAACCAGAGAACAAGAAAGATCTAAGCTTCCTCACAAGTCTACCAGGAGCATCGGCACGGCTAAAAATTTTCAATGCGGATCTCAGCAACCCAGAAAGTTTCAATGCAGCCATTGAAGGATGCATCGGATTGTTCCATGTTGCTACTCCAGTTGACTTCCAAGATAAGGAACCTGAAGAAGTGGTGACCAAAAGATCAATTGATGGAGCCCTTGGCATTCTAAAGGCATGCTTAAATTCGAAAACTGTGAAACGAGTTGTATACACCTCGAGTGCATCTGCTGTCCAGTTGGGCAAGGAGGAGGATGCAGAGCAACTGGATAGAGCTTTTGGAGTGACATAGATTACATTAAAGCTGTCAAGCCATATGGAGGCTCATACATGATTTCAAAGACATTAACTGAAAGGGCAGTTCTTGAATTTTCAGAGAAATATGGATTGGATGTTGTGACAGTAATTCCTTCTTTTGTTGTTGGCCCCTTCATTTGTCCAAAGCTCCCCGGCTCTGTTCAAACCACTTTGTCTATGGCCTTTGGTATGTATAGCTTGAAGAATGTGTTTGAATCCAAAGTCCAAACATATTGTAAAGCATCTTCTCTGAATCATGTTTTAATGCAGGTGACTTTGATCAACTTAGCTTTATTATCAATACATCTGTGGTGCATGTGGATGATGTTGCCGGAGCACACATTTTCCTTTTTGAACATCATGAGGCAAAAGGGAGATACAATTGTTCTGCAGATGTCATAACACTTGTACAAATAGCTGAATTAATCTCTGCAAAATACCCGGAAGCTCGAATACCGTCTGTAGAGTGAGTTAAACTATTTTTCTTCACATTACTCTTGTCTCTTTTCCGTTTCAGTCTAAAGAATGAAATTAAAACTCCTTTGTTTTCTTGGTTCTATCTTGATGTGCAGTGATTTAAGTAGAGTTGAAGGTCCGAAATTTTCTACTCTGTCATCAAAGAAGCTATTGGATGCTGGTTTCAAATTCAAGTATGGGGTTGATGAGATGTTCAGTGATGCAATTCAATGCTGCAGAGAAAAGCATTATCTGTAGTTCCTTCCTGGAACTGTGAGTCTTATGCATGATTCTATGGAAGTTTGATACCGTAACAGAAAACCAATCCCCTTTGTTGGATGGGAAAAGGAACTTTGCAAGTTTGATACCAATAAATGCGCATTGTGTGCTATATTGATTCCTGCAGAAAAAAGAAAACAAAATTGGGATCTCTAGTATGAATAAAATGCTTGATTTTTTCCAAATGGCCAACAAAAACTATGCAACCACATATTCATAGGTAAGGTAAAGGTATCAGATCTTACAGATGTAAGAGCTTTGTCTTTCTTTAATGACCTTTAAATTTAACAGCATTTCTCCTTATGAGAGAGACTATGGTGGTGAGATTTCAAGTTCAGCTTGGAACATTGGATGGGTGTATATGTGCACACCATGAAATGCAAATAGCAAAAATGTAATGGAATGGAACAATGAAAATCTTCTTCCAATCTTGTGCATCAATAAAGTCTTCAAAGAACAAGCTTAACTCCTTCCAGGGAAGGAGTCATTCCTTCTTACTTTCAAATCACGGTGTGATCAGGTAAGTAGGAATGGGCCATCTCAAAGGGAATGAGCAAGTATTTTTCTTTTTCAAAGTGAGATGTTGTAGAAACTAGAATTTTACTTTTATATTTTTTTAATACAAGCGATAGTATTAAAAGGGGGAGGGGAATTGCATACACACACGAATTAGGTGCTATGAGGTTTGAACTTGAGACTATTAATCTGCATGCCCAAATTCTTTTCCATTGAGCTAGAGCCGGTTGCCAAGATTTGTTTTAGTCATAATATATATATATATATATATATATATATTTTCTTTTTTCATTTTGCCAGAGAAAAAAGACAAACGAATGCAAACAAAAACGACGTCGTACTGTTAGTCTCTGCTCGTCCGTAAAAGTGAAATTTAAGCGAAGTTAACGTTTCATTTGACACGTCTAAGCAACAGTATAACGACCTTCTCCCTTCCCGCTCCTTTCTCGCCTCTCAAACTCAACTGAATCTCTCCCTCTCTCTGACTCTGAATCATTCTTTGATTTATCTTCATCTCCGTTGAATTTGAAATCGAATAATCTTCGCTGTTGCTACCACGATGTCGTTTTCAGATTCTGATTCGTCTTCTCATGGAGGAGCCACAGAGTACAAAATTTTCCGTCAAGTCAGCCGTGACCGTAAGCTGTCTCTTGCACCAACATTTTGCATTTCACGTTTTTTTTTCCGTTTGGTTCCCGGGAAAATGTCTGAGCGGTGGTGCTCTGTTCAGCTAGAGTCATGAGTGCCAAGAAAATGTAAAATAAATGCCATTGAAGCTCTTGATTATGCTTCATTTTTGCACCTATTGCTTTCTAACAAAAACGCGTGAGAGGAATTGAAATCAAAATTTAACGATGATATTTTTTTTTCTTTGGAATTTGTGATAAATAAGAAATGTATGAATTGGGTTTGTAGGGTTATTGCACGAAATGCTTGGATCAACCAGAACAGAGAAGTCCAAATCTTGGAAGGTAAATTGTTCAATTCAGTGTTTTTATTTTATTTTTTAAAATTTTCTTTTAAAGCAGCTAATCTATTACTTTTTAAAATTTTATAGAATTTTGTATTAATTTAGTTATGTGAAACTTTAATTCTACCAAGGAATCAGTTTTAATTGATTCCCTAATACTGTGGTTGTTTTTAATCATACTTCATTGGTTTTGATTTTGATTTTGATTTTTTTTTTGCCCCCAGGTCCTCATCATGGATAAAATAACAGTGAAAGTCATGTCCCATTCATGTAAAATGGCAGATATCACAGACCAAGAAATTTCATGTAAGCATACCTTCCAATTTTCTTTGTTCATTTTTTCCAATTTTCAAGTTCAAGCAGCTTCTTTCCCCCTGGAAAGGAGAGATGAGAATTGATTACGACATTATAAAAGTCATTGTTTACATGTCTGCTAAGATATCTTTAGCTAAATATTCTACAATGTGTTCCTTATTGCTTTTTATTGTTAGTTGGAAATTACTAGGAGCTGATTCTCTTTTGTTGCAGTGGTGGAAGACCTTTTTCGAAGGAGAGAACCATTGCCGTCCATGGATGTTATTTATTTCATCCAGCCAACAAAAGAGAAGTACAGTATTTTTCAAAACATAAAATCATTGATTCTTTCCTGATAATTACTTATCGTTCCACATGAAACTATGGAGTACTGTTTATCTGTAATAGTAAATTTCTCATCTCCTATACATATATATATATACTTGCATATGTGAGGCACATGAAATCTCAGCATCAGATTCAGTTATGGTGATGTCCTTGCGGTCATGCAAAGGCTTGAGAATATGTTGACAATATACACCCCACAAATGGGCATGTCAAGCCTTGCAGCATAATATGAAATATCTTAGGCCTCTCCACTCATTGAAAACTGGTTTTGGGTAGGGTGCTCTAATTCTAATAGCTTATTGATAAAATTTAGCATGCCAATCACATTTCTAACTAAAATGATAGACCAATTAGTTTCTTTAATCAGCTTTAGAACATTCTTTTCTTGGTTGAGCTACTTTCAAAGGAAACAGAAGAGGTTACAGAAGCTTCAGGCTAGAAGGATATTTGTAAAAACTAGCCAGGGAACCGATGTCTTCTACCTTATTTTGTGAATATAAAGAAACTAATTGGTATTTGGTTTCTATTTTGACATGCACCTGAACTTCTACATTCCATTTTCCTTGTTCCTACCTTCTTTCTCTCTCTCTCTCTCTCTCTCTCTCTCTCTCTAAATAACTTTCTATCTCTTTAGCCTTGCTTGTTCAGAAGTATTCAATTACAATTTCATTTTCGTCTGGACTATTTGTAACCCTATCTTTTGCTAGCATGCAGTATTGTCATGTTCTTATCTGACATGTCTGGAAGGGAGCCTCTGTACAGGAAGTATGAGAAGGATTTTTGTTTTTTTCTTTCTTTCTGAATTTCAGAATTTATCACTTACAAGTTCAAACAGCATTATGCTGATTGTGGTTTTTTTGCCTGTTTCAATTTCATGGTTTCAGAGCATTTGTATTTTTCAGTTCACCTATCCCAAAGGAACTTGTAAATCACATAAAGAGTGATACAAGTGTTCTACCCCGCATAGGTGCATTGAGAGAGGTCAACATTTCCTCTTGTTATTGCTCAGTACTTCTAATGGTTCTTTTTACTTTTTAATTCAAATTTTTTTTTTTGATCTTATATTTCATTGGCATATGCAGATGAATTTGGAATACTTTCCTGCGGATAGTCAGGTATTGTAGTAATCTTTGGTTTATCATTTTTTATATATGATCCATCTTTGGTCTCTTTAGTTTCGGTTCCCATCTTCCAAGCACCATCATTTTGAAAAGCTTTACTTTTTATATATGACACTTATTATTTACTATTCCATTTCCTTTCTGATGGTACTATTTATGGAATGACTTCCTATTCTTTTCAGTTCCCCTAGTTGCAGTACAAAAAGTTCACTTTAGTTAGTGTGCATTGGCTTAACTGTCCACACTTTTTGCATCAAACTAATTAAACTATTTATACTCAATCTGTAGAGTAGAGATAATGAACTCAAGTGAAAGTTTCCTTAAAATTTCATGACATTGTTATAGAATACTTGAGACTGCAAAAGTGCATGGGGTGAAATGGATTCTGCTTCTCTGTGACAAGTTGGGGTGTTAAACAGTCTGGCCACATTCAAATGTTGATCCACCGTTTTTGTGTAAATTAGCCTCAGAACTGAGCATAATATTGTTTATATGGGCACAAAGTCAAAACCCGTGTATTTCATGTTTCTTTTCCTGTTGGGCCATTCTGAGTCGTGCCTCTCTTTTTTAATCTTAAATAAAATGTTAGAAAAGGAATCTGTAGGTTCTACTTCACAAGAAAATCTGGACTATCTTTGCTATTGAGCACCTCTGATCTGACCATACTGATATTTGAGCTATTTTCGAAAGCATGTAAGGGGGTGCTTTCTTCACTGAGATCACTTTATTGCAGGCTTTTAGCACTGATCAAGAAAGGGCAATGGAGGAGCTCCTTGGTAATTTTGGGAATGCTCGCAGATTCGATGCTTGCTTGAACATAATGGCAACTCGAATTGCCACGGTTTTTGCTTCTTTAAAGGTATCATTTCTTGTATTTACAATGTTGTTTTGTATGATATGTATCTTACACTCTACCTAAATATTATAATTACTGCTAATGGCATATTTGCTACATGATTAATTTTTTTTAAGATCGTAGAAACAAAGACATAGCCTTTTTATTTTTGGAAACAATAAGTTTTCTGGGAATAAAATGGGTGTTTACTACCTTTGTGTTTGGTACAAATGTCTAAACAAGTTTGGACTATCTCAGGAGCTGCCATTTGTACGGTACCGCTCTGCCAAGGCACTGGATGAATCTACAGAAGCAACACCTAGTGATTTAGTTGCTACAAAGCTTGCTGCTACTGTTTGGGATATAATTTCAAAATATAAATCTTCTATTCCCAACTTTCCACAGAAAGAAACATGTGATCTGCTCATATTGGATAGATCTGTTGATCTGGTTATTATTCCTTGTCCTGTGCCGACTTCTTTTTCTTCTTTCTTTTGTTCTTTCTGTATGCTGTTATATTTTTATTTGTTGAATGTGTTGGACTTGCATGAATAGATTGCTCCTGTCATACATGAATGGACATATGATGCTATGTGTCACGATTTACTGAATATGGACGGGAACAAATATATGCATGAGGTATGTCTTCGTGTTCCTTTTACGACCTTTTGTTTTTGTTTAAATATTCATTTTGTATATTATATATATTGGGATGACGTATATTGTATATTAGGTTCCTAGCAAAACTGGTGGTGATCCTGAGAAAAAGGAGGTTCTTTTGGAAGACAATGATCCAGTATGGCTTGAGCTTCGCCATACACACATAGCAGATGTATATTTCATGATTTCAAACATTTTCATTTAATTGAATATATTATAAATGTGAATACTATAGTCCACTAACTGAAATATCAGGCTAGTGAACGATTGCACGACAAGTTTACCAACTTTGCATCAAAGAACAAGGCTGCACAGCTCCAACAGAGTGCAAGGTTGGTGTTAGTGTCTAGAAGGCACTCTTTAGAAATTGTTTTCCATTTGATGTAGAGAGGTTTTATCTTATTGGTCCTGTCTATTCTTTTGATCAAAAAATTGTTTTACATTACACGAATGCATAGAAAATGGACATCTTAGTAGTTATGAAAATGTAGTCTCAGAAGCATGTCCAGACCACTAACTCATCTTTTTTGTTTAAAATAAACACATGTCAATGCTGCATGAAGATAGGCTTTGCATCATGGGTGCTGAAGCTTATTCTCAGATTGTGTAGACTAGGATGAGTGTTCTTCGATCTTATCATTCTTGAGAGAACTGTAATATAGGAGAATCAATCATAGACTTCAATTGATGTATCTCATGTAACCTGATGGTAATATACATATTTTAAAAGATCGACTTTCGGGTATAAGGATATATGGGATATTCAGTATCAAAATCTTTTGTTTAATATACACATGCAGCTTCATTTTATGGCTCTAAAGTTTGGATTCATTAGAAGTGTGTATGGATCTTGAATTATTGTTATCATACACTACTTATATAGAAGATTGACTTTATGCAGAGAGGGCAATGAATTATCTACACGCGACTTGCAGAAGATGGTTCAAGCTTTGCCACAATACACTGAACAAGTTGAAAAGATTTCTCTTCACGTTGAGGTTTGCTTTGATCATTTTCAGGCATAGGTGCAATATATAGCATTTACTTTTAAGAGAGTCGTAAAGCATTTAACCTGTTTACGATGTTAATTAAGGTGGCTTTATTTCTCTTTGCATGTTTTGAGGAACACAAGTCACTGAGAAGTATTTATTTAAGTAAATGAATTAAAAAACCAGCAAGGACTATGTTAAACTTTTTACATTGTAATTTCTTTGTTGGACGTTTGAAGCACAGTAAATCGGGTCTGTTTTGCACTTTTTTTTATTTTTCATAACTAAAATAAGAGGGGAGAAACAAGAGAGGAGTGACATGAAACATGTGAGGAATAGATGAGGGAAGCTGATAGAATGGAAATCAAGCATTAAAAACCATTTGAAGTTATTCCTTGTTCGAAGGCAGCCGAAGGTCTGAGGATGGGGAGGGTTAGAAATGGCTTTTAGAATGCGGAGAGTTAGAGTCAAACTCTGACACTGAGGTTAAACACTCTTACCACGTGAACTTTCTCACAAATTGTTTTTTGTTTATGCTCTTAAAATTCTTATATTCATTTTCCTTCCTCTCTCTCCCTCATCTCTCTTTCACTTTCTTTTCTCTTCCTCTCTTCCTCTCTTCCTCTAATTTTTCTTTAAATAAAGAATGGGGATCAAAAGAGCTATTAAGTATTTGGTTCTTTCTTTAAGAATGTATCCTCTAGAACGCTTATTTTGTTGCCTGCATTAGCAAGAGTCCAAGTAGAAATGAATAAAGTGATCATTTTAAGGGTGTGATAGGGATTAGAAGGATTGGTGGTTAAAATTGGTTTTAGTGGCTTTAGACTTGCATACTGATTGTTTTGCTTGATTATTTGAGTCAGATTGCAGGGAAAATTAACAAAATTATTAAGGAAACGGGACTTCGAGGCCTTGGGCAACTAGAGCAGGATCTTGTCTTTGGAGATGCAGGAGCCAAGGATGTCATCAATTATCTGAGGACCAGTCAGGTGATGTACAGAGGACATTAGTCCACTTCTTCTAAGTACTTGTGGATACTTGATATATTTTTAATGGAAGACTGTTCAATTTATGCAGGATACAACTCCTGAAAATAAGTTGCGTTTGTTAATGATTTATGCCTCTGTATATCCTGAGAAGTTTGAGGGAGACAAAGCTACTAAGCTAATGCAGGTAGCTGTGCCAATTCGTGATTTTTTTTCCGAGACAATTACTATATTAGTACAATTTGTTCTTTTCTTTTCAAAGTAAATTCCAGGCCGTCAACTCATTTAGCTTCACAACTAAGTAAAATAGCTGTATAGTTTTTAATTTTGGTTTTGGTTATATTTATAATCATTGATATGCTGATACATTTCATGTATACTGTATCATGTATATATGGTTATTTATGTTAACTTATAGCTGACAAAAAATGTTGCGTTAATTGCTTTCTGTTTATTTACTTAGTTGGCAAAATTATCAAGCGAGGACATGAAGGTTGTGAATAACATGAGGTTGCTAGGGGGTTCATCAGAGTCCAAAAAGACATCTAGCAGCTTCTCGCTGAAGTTCAATGCTGCAAAGGTAAGCACATCTAGTTGTGGAGATGCTTATTCGAGATTAGTGTAGTGGAGTTTTGTTTCAGAAAATAAGCACCTGACAGAGTAAGGCCTCAGTTTAAATATTCTTGTTTAAAATCAGACAAAGCAAGCAGCAAGAAAGGATCGCGTTGGTGAGGAGGAAACATGGCAACTATCTCGGTTCTATCCCATAATAGAGGTACGTAAGCTTGAACATAATGGACTCCACAGGTTACAACATCTTAACATTTTTCAGTTGATCATTTTAATGGGAATTAGCAACCCCACACTGCACTCTCTTTCCTTTCCTGACAGATGGGGGGAAAAAGAGAGATTGGTCTTGATGATTGTATATTATATAGTATATGGACAAACATACTTTGAAGGAAATAGATGGTAAAGTTGTATGGTCAAATGGACAAGTTTGAAGCTGAACTAATTTAGAAAGCTCATTAAGATAGCACGATACATAATTAACTGACCAGCATTTGATTACCTGTTTTTTTTCAGGAGCTCATCGAAAATCTTAATAAAGGTGAATTACTGAAAAACGAGTATTCATGTATTAATGAACCCATTCCAGCTCCCCAAGGGGGTAGCCTGAGAGGCAGCCGCTGTTCATCAGCACAGACAAGCCAATCTACCACTGCTCCTCATTCAATGAGATCAAGGCGAACTGCAAATTGGGGACGGGCTCGGC
>NC_024130.1:14942204-14959781 GCF_000346735.1 Prunus mume
CAGTGCCTAATCTAGTCAGAGTTAACATGCTCATTCCCTAATTGAATGTGCATACAAGGGCAGCTGTTGAATTTAATCTTCTGAGATTATTCTAATCCATATTGTCATATCTCTAATCCATATGGTCATATCTCATGTCCTTGCAATACTTTTTGTAATATGTCTAAAACAGGATACACTATCTGGTTCTAATGTTTGGTTGTTGATAACACTTGAAAGATTCTTTATGGTTTTTGGAAGATGTGAATATGGCAACTTTGAACTGCCATAAGTCTTGGATATCAACTAATTATTGCTCTTCTGCTACCTTTGTAGTGACTCGGCTTTGAGAGGTGCATCTACTGATTTCAAGAAGATGGGGCAACGAATTTTTGTATTTATGATTGGCGGGGCAACTCGATCTGAGGTAGAATTTGTGAGGAACCTTTTTTCTTGGTTTCTTGATCTGCACTTTAGTGCTTTTAGATCTTCCTCTCATGGTTTTTATCTTGATGCTGTCATCAGCTACGAGTTTGCCACAAGCTGACGACGAAATTGAGAAGGGAAGTAATCCTGGGCACTACTAGTATCATTGAATCCCCACAGTATATTACGGTATATATGCACATAGTATTCATCATTTCATTTCAATCTGAGTTGAATTGTTTATGTAGTTGCTCATGATTATTCTTGACGTTCCAGAAACTGAAGCTGCTGTCAGAAAAAGAACTAGCATTAGATGGCCTTAAAATCTAAAACAGTGCCAGTGAATAGCCAAAATGTATCTTTGCTCTTTGAAATCAGGTTGGCTACTCTTGAGCATAAAAATTAGTAGTTTTATGTTGGTTGAGTTGAGAATTGAGATTGAGGAGAACAATATGACAATGCTGGTTTTGTTTTCTACAGATTCATCACCCGTCGAAGGATGGTTGTGTACCAGTTCATCACAAGGACCAGTTTTCGTGCATATATACTTTCTTCTATTCAATATGTTCATATCAGAAGAAGGCGTGGTGGCTTCCAACTGTTAAGGGGGCCATTAGGATGCTGCAGCATTGTAATATTGAATCAGCGCAATGTGTTAAATATATATAAGATTTTGAAGGATTTCATTCTGTTCTGGATCTTGTCTACACCTGATTGAAACGTTGGGTGTTTCAGCATTGTGATATCTCAATTATTATTTTTTTCATACTGAGTTTTTGTAATGAATTTCTCTAGAGGAGGTGGGTTTTTGTTTCAGGGTACCATAGGATCCAATGCAAATTTAAGTCTTGAAAGAACAAACATGGTACCATAATTAGCTGTATTCGACCCACCTTAAAAGTCAATGGACTTAACATGAGCTTATAAGTAGTTGGGTTATTATGTGGCTGGCTTCCTTTTTCTTGTCTGTGTTTATGTAATATTGTGGGATTTTAAGGTATTTGGGTGGCTCTGTGTGTTTTGCATTTTTTTCGTTTTGTGCCCCTTGGTTGTGGCAGCTCATCCCCTCAACTTGTCCCGGTAATGTTGTCTCAGGCGTTGGTGGCTGGTGCTCAACTGAGTTTTGTTAGGGTTCATTTGCTATCTTGGCCTTGGTTTGGGCTTTTGTGAGCTTGTTGTTGCTTTGTTGCTGAACTCAGATGGTTGGGTCTCACTTTTATGTTGTATTGTTGCAGGGAGGCTATAATGAGGAGTTTAAAGTGAGGAGACTATTTTGAAGAGGTCAATCTCACCATCAACAAATGTAAAGAGAAATAGTAAATTTAGGTTTTAGCCATAAAAAAATTTCACTTTTGGAAAAAGCCAAAGCTTTTTCAAAAAAGACATAAAAACCTCTCAACTTTAAAATCAAAGACATGCAAATGTAAAGAATTACTTAAGAAATCCAAAAATAAATAAGGGCAATTTTGTCCATTTTGGCTTCTTTTACAAAATTTCTCTCTCCTTTGGGTTTTTCCAAAGTCTCCTTGATTCATGGGACTTAAATATTTTAAATGTTTTGATGGTGGGATCGGACTCCTCAAACAGTCTCCTCACTTTAAACTCCTCATTGTAACCTCTCTTGTATTGCTGTGCACTTTTGTGGGTTTCTAATGAACTTCCAACTAAAAAAGTAGTTGGGTTATTCCTCAATTTGCCAATTGCTTTTGGGGTAACAACTTCCTTCATAGTATAATTTAAGATTCATTAACTATAATTAGTTTAATTTTAAATTTTACAACGTTATTCTTAGTGGCGGTTCCAGGATTCGAAAGCTGACCGGGCAAAACTTATATAATAAACTCAACGATACGAGTGAATTTCATTAATAAACATAAAAAGATACACATACTGAAGGGGGACGTTATGAGCCTTACTCTCAAATGTATCTATATCTACAAATACAAAAGCTAAAATAAAAACCAAAAGTAAAATTAAAAGAAAAAAATAGAAAAAAAAATTTATTTCACATTAAAAGGAAGATAAAATAGGGGACTACATTAATTTAAAAAAAAGTTGGGTTTATATCAAGAGAAATGGGACGAAAGAAAATTGGCAGAGCTAGGTTTTTATTTTTTTTTATGAGTTGTGACTTCATTTCTCCCATTGTTTCCTTTTATAGACGTCTATTATGACACATATTTTTGGTTTTCCACCTCGAGCTCCACATCCCCATTAATCATGTTCAGTAATTTCTGAAACAGCTGTTTCTGTGCGAGATAAAAAAAATTAATAATCATAAGTAGTGTAGGTAATATTTTTTTAACAAAAAGAGAGAAGGAAAAGGAAGAAAAAAGAAAGGGAGAGCAGAGAGAGAGAGGAGAGAAGATAGAAGAAAAAGAAAAAAGAGGAGAGATGAGAGAAGGAGAAGAAAGAAAAGAAAAAAAAAGGGAGAGGAGAGAAGGAGAAGAATGAAAAGAGAGAGAGAGAGGATAGAAGGAAAATAATTATAAAAAAAAAGAGAGGAGTGTAGGTAATATTTTTTTAACAAAAATTTGGGCTGGGCTCATTTTTATTTTTATAATAATCACAAATGCGGAAGAAGTCACTCATTTTGTCTATTATTGTAAAATGCGGCTATATAATCAAATGATTGTTATTTATCCAGAAAATATATATCTAGATATTTTGTAACGAATGTAATATAATCTGTTTTTTTTTAAAAAAAAATTTGCCAAATAATACAATCTAGTCTTTCAATTGTTATTTTTTGCCAAATAGTACTTCAGTTGTTTGATTTTAGATATTGGACTAAATTAAAGGGAGTTTCACTAAAACACCCAAAATGAGGGCTGAAATTATAAAAAAACCCAACACCCAAAACACTTTATAAACACACCCAAAATCCATCATTACACACACTCAAAACCCATTTATAAACACACCCAAAAAATATACAATTGTTAATTTTGGGGTTGATTTTGGGTGTGTTTCTATGTTTAAATAGTGCTTGGGTTTTTTTATAAATACATATCTAGGATTGAGTTTATTTATAAATTTGTATAAATTAAACACGCGAGATAAGTTAAGGTTCATTCATTGGTCTAATTTTAAAATTTAAAATTTGCAATTTTATTGTTATTCTCATTTCTATTTTTAATAATCACAATTTGGAGTACTTAGAAAAAGTACATGTCATGTGAATAACATGCGGAAAAAGTCACTCATAATGCCCATTATATTTACTGCGAAATGCAGCTATATAATCAAATCCTTGTTATATATATATATATTATCGAATGTAATATGCTCTTGGGGTTTCAATTTGTTTGATTTGAGATATTGGAGTAAATTAAATACTGGGGAACAAATTGAGCAGATGGTGGGCAACTCAAGGGTCGCCCCTTCAGCAAATTAGGACCTCAAAGTTTATTTTCATTGACAGGGACGGCGGACCTATTAAGGCTCACAATAGTACTTATACTTTCATAACATAACCCTAAGGTTTATGTGATCCATTGGTGGCCATAAATACAAATATATGAAACCTTGATTTTAGCCTACTAATATAGAAGGCATTGTCGTAAGGAGTCCGTAACAATTTTCGGTTTATTTTTCTCATACTTGTGTATTTTTTTTATAATTGTTGTAAAATTTAGGGTTTATGGTTTAGGGTTTAAGGTTTAGGGTGTCAGAATAGCCTCTGTAGGCACTGCATCTTGCCCCTCTGGTGAGGTTGGGTGGTGCACTCAACCTATTCGATGAATTGCCTCAACCAAAACCAAGGCTTGTTGTGCTGCTCACAGTGGCGGATCCACTTAAGAGCAAGTATAGGCTATTGAAGAGAGATGGACGGAGAGAGAGCAATGGAGGCCCTGAAATTAGGTCTGAAGTGATGTAAATAAGAGGACTGGGAAAGAAGGCACGGGTCTTTCAAAGACCCTTTGAACTTCCAACTTATCATCAAATAAATAATAAATTAAAGCTTTGAAATTGGGTTTTCCAAAAAGGCATCTGTTGAAAATGAATGCATGGTTCTTTCAAAAACCCTTCGAACTTCCGACTTACTATTAAATAAATAATAAATGAAATTACTCGTTATATTTTTATGATGAAATAAACTCCATTTTTTTCTTCAAACGATAGGAAAGATGAAATAAACTCCCTTAATCAAAGTTTTTTTTTTTTCACTTTGGATTATATAGTTTTAAAAAAATAAAATAGATTACATAGTTTTTTTTTTTCTTTCAAATTTTGATTACATAGTTAACCTGCAATACATATGTTTCCGCCATTGGTTGTGGGATTTTACCATTGAAACATTAATTTAGTCCATTGAGCTTCTAAACTCTTTAGTCATCCTAGCCAAAATTGCACATGTGTGAAAAAATTTCTGGGTCCGCCAGTGGGAAGGGACCTAGAATTTCAAAATGGGGTGAGTTAAATTTACTTTACTTACAAACCTGCTAAAAGGATAGAAAACTCGTTGATACGATCAGATTTCATTTACGAGTGGATTTCATTTATAGCAAAAAAATACACAAAGGGACATAATAAGCCTAACCCCTCAAAATGCATATAGCACATGTACATAGAAACTAGTAAGAAAAAAAGTCAAGAAATAAACATACAATTCAAATATAAATAACACTTATATAAGTTGCAACTTTCTTAGTCTTCACAAGTTAAAATAACTAATTATTGATTCATTATCTATATTATGAACAAATTCTATTTGATACAAGTAAGAACACCAAAATTAATTGCAAATCAAGCTAAAGGATGGTCTGCAGTGAATAGCAAGGGTTGGCTAAGCTAAAGGATGGTCTAATGTGTAAGAGACAATGATTTGGGGAGTTAGTTAATGAAATTTTATTTAGGTAGGATAGGGGTGTGTGGGGCTTGCTTGGGTGGTCTGGGGTATTAATTTGAGCTATAAAATATCTAGGTTAGCATGTCCATAGAACCGTGCCTGTCCATGACTGATATATGGTCGTTTGACCCCATTGACCCGCTTCACTCCGCCACTGCATCTTATAAGTTAGGTAGACAACTAAAGCACTAATAAGGCTCCAATTTGGAAGAAACATTTTGCTCGAAAATTATCTGCAAATGTTTTGCTAAACAACTCTTTATTGTTTGTTTATAATCAAAGGAATTTGGGAAGTTTTGTAATGCATTTGAATTTCAATATAATCCATTAGAGTGTATATAACACCTGCCCATCATACTTTATTTTCCTAGGATTCTCTGTATTATAAGTGCATTGATGACAAATATAGTGTAGTAATAAAAACTTTAAAAAGGAAAGTAGTTTGGTGGTAGATAGAAAAATGATTAAATTAAGTATGCGAAATTTAGGGATAATAGTCTAAATCATATATCCCTATTTAAAAACCCTTTTATTCGTTAAAATAGAACCTGCTTTTTTTGTTTTTTTTTTTTTTCCATCCGAAGAAAAAGAAAAACCCTTTTCTTTTTTTTGAAATCTATCTATTAATTTGCAAAACCCACTGTCTCTCTCTCTCTCTCTCTGTACGAAGCTTGGAGCATCTCATCTGTATCAAGCTATCTACACCTCCTCCCATTTTTCCATTTCTCCAAACGCATTCTGATCATCGTCACCGTATCCAAACCCTCACGCGCCAATCTTCTTCGGTTACCAATGGATCCGGTTCTTCTGATTGCGGTTCTCTCAATTCTGATCGGCGCTGTCATCGCTCTAGCCTTTTTTGGTAACTACTTCCGGAAACGGAGCTCCGAAATTCAGTCCATCTCCCAACCGGAGCTCCAATCGGACCCCAAAAAGCAGCCCTCCAAGCCTCACCAGACCAAGAAGTCTCATGCCAAACCTCACTCTCATACCTCTGACAAGGTAACGCCGAATCGCTTTTCACGTGTCTTTAAATTCTGTGTTTGGATGCCGAGAAATCGAGAGAAAATTTATGATTTTCCGTTTTATTGAGTTGCATGTTACTCAGCGTTCTCGCCCTTATTACAGCAACACTATGGAACACTAATTTGCTGTTTTTGGTAAAAATGAGTTTGCTTTGCTTTAGGATCGAGTGACGTGAATTTGATTTTTAATATTGATCTGTTGGATCATGAAATACAGGATCAAAATAAGAAACATCATCCGTTGGACGTGAATACTTTGAAAGGTCATGGAGATGCAGTCACTGGCCTTTGTTTCTCGTCGGACGGGCGGAGTTTGGCAACAGGTAATGCGATCAAATTTCACTTTTTTTCAAGCTTGATGCATCCCATATGCTGTCCTTTTAGAGGATCAATAGGACGTTTTCTAGTATTAGACTGAGATGCAGACCTCAATATTAGAAACATGTTGCTGTTTTTGGATGATCTAGAATCGTGTATTCTTACTTGTTTGTGTCTTTGTGTACGCGAGTGCCTTGCGAAAAGTTTGTGTTGAATATAGTTGGCATGAATTCACCAAGTAATAAAATAGTTGTGAATCGTGATAAAAAAATAATAATAATTCAAACCGTAGCAAGCTACTCAGTTCATGGATCCTTTTCCTGCTTGAGAAGTCAATCAGTTTGCAACAACATATGTGTTATATACTTGCATACTGTGGTGGATGGCTTTGATTGTGATTTGTGCTTATATCTCAATTACTTACAATTTCCTACTCTTACAAACAGCTTGTGCGGATGGAGTGCTCAGGGTATTCAAGTTGGATGATGCTTCGAGTAAAAGTTTCAAGTACGAATTTCAATTACCCTTTGTACATTACCACTTACCAGATAACACTGCAATGTTAGTTATGCTCATTAGTTCCGTTGCTTTTCATTTATCAAATTCTGCAACATTTTCAACAGGTTTCTGAGAATTAATTTGCCTGTTGGAGGTCATCCTGTTGCAGTTTCATTTTCTGATGATGGATTATCTTTAGTAGCGGCTTCTCAAAGTCTTTCCGGTTCTTCTTTGTACATGTATGGGGTGGAAAAACCCAAACCTTCTGAGGAAGTAAAGCAGCAGCCCAAGCTTCCCCTGCCTGAAATCAAGTGGGAAAATCACAAAGTTCACGAGAAATTAGGTATTCTCACCTTATCTGGGACCACCGCAAGTTATGGGAGTGCTGATGGGAGTACAATTGTTGCTTCATGCTCAGAAGGTATCTTCTTATTTTCTTACCCTGCAATAGAAATTGCACACATGCTTTTATTCAACATGTTCCTCACTTTATGTTACTTAATGACACTTAAATAATTGTCTATTGAAAGGATAACGATTCGAGTTTCCTTGACTGATTTAATTAATGGTTTTTGAAATCTTGTGATGCTAGAAAGTGGTTGCTCAGAAATTTGGTTCCTAGCCTTTAAAGAGTTGAATAAGGTGTACCATTAAATCCAATAAGATCGGTTCAGGTTTCAGGTTTAAAAAAATAAATAAATTTGAACTCCACAAACTGAACCCAAAGTGAATGCTTTTAAAAATTTCAAGTTATGCTTCAAAATGTTTTTCCTATTCCTTTACCATACACTCCCCTACTCTGAATCAGTGCCTTAACCTTAAACTCTCTAAACCTACTTTACTCTTTTCATTTTTACTATCTATGGCACCTTCTCCTGCCTCTCAAGTCACAACCTCACCTTCTCTCCTCCTTTGGCCTTTCCCTCACAATTTCCACCCTTCAGCTGCTTCCTACCTTTCTTGCAGTTTCCCCTCTCTCAATTCTCAACCACTCTCAGCATCATTGTTACAATGCCATTGTCTGGCTCTTACTTCTCTGTCGCAGCATTTCTCATTCCCTCAACTCACCGATCTATCTTTAGTTCTCTCTGTCTCTGGCTGTCATACATGTAGACTGAAATAACCTTTATGGTTACAGTTGTAGCAAGGAATCAGTGGTACCCCTTTCCTTTTTCATTTCAATGAGTATGCAGCTATGCTTAACCAGGTTGGCCCTCTTCGTCTTAATAGTTTCAAGAGGTCCCATCTACGTGTATGTATGTTCGTACCTCAATTACTTAAATGAGGATATTTCTTTGAGGATTATATCACCAATAAATGCAATGCATTATCTTTCAATGTTCCAGCCAGATTGTCATCTCAATCTTCATACTGTTTTTTTTTTTGGCCCGATATCCCATGCCCCCATCCAAGATTCATACTAGAATTTCACATTGCCCATGGACCATCAAGATTATGATCTCAATATGAATACTGGATATTTCTGCACAGTTGCCCTTGATAGAATGTCCATTCCTTGTGGTTCTTATATTTTGTTACCTTTAGGAACTGACATCATACTTTGGCATGGGAAAACCGGCAAGATTTTGGGGCATGTTGACACAAATCAGTTGAAAAACACCATGGCTGCTTTATCACCAAATGGGCGTTTCCTTGCTGCAGCAGCTTTTACTGCAGACGTGAAGGTAATTATCTATAATTTTTCTATTAATTGAGTCAAAGTCCACCAGAAATATGGGGTATGTAAACAAAGTTCCAAAATGTTAGAAGTTCTGTACCTGTGTCTGCATCAGTAACTTTCTGGATACCGTAATCAACTTCGCTGTTACTTGGCATGTTAGAGCTATAAGGTGCTTTATGGTATACAATTAAATTAGGCTTGTTAACATCTCAAATTTTCTTGGCAGGTGTGGGAGATTGTATATTCAAAGGATGGTTCAGTCAAGGAGGTCTCAAAAGCTATGCAACTTAAAGGGCATAAGGTTTCTTATATGTTTTATGTACAATGCAATTACATAATCTGATTTAATGCATGTATTCACAAAACCTCTCTGTTGACTCCATTATATTTTTTAAACTAATCGAGATCAAGTTAAATGTTTAGCATTTACCGGAAGAAAAAAAAAAAGGTTAAATGTTTAGTATGCGTTGTTGTCCCATTTCTTCAGTGAACTATATTTTTCGATGTTTTGTCTGTTTTTAAACATGCAAAATCTTTTTCTAGTTTTATTTTCTTCAGAAGATAATATATTCACTCCGAATGTAGCTTCCCACAGTCCTTGCACTCACATATAAGGAGTGCATAAAGCTACTTTTGGAGTGCAAATAACAATTTCTTAACTTTTTTAATAATCAGTATATTTGAATTCTTTGAGCTGTACAACTTCTGATTCTCTTTTTTATCAGCAATTCTTTGACTGATGCTTGATTGTATGTGCTATATCTTAATGTCATCTGGTTGTTTTTCAGAGTGCAGTAACTTGGTTATGCTTTACTCCTAACTCAGAACAAATTATCACAGCATCCAAAGATGGTTCAATAAGAATCTGGAATATCAATGGTATGTATAACTTAGTAAGATTATGCTCTGCATATTTGCTGTCTTTGTCATGTATAACAGCTCATTGCAAAAACAGCCTCCTCCCTCCATATACCCATGTAATCTTAGTCTGACACATGGAGTATATATCAACTGCCTTATCAACACAGTAATACAGAAAGACATAGTAATTCAACTGAATAAAAATAAAAATTGAGTCGTGTTTTGCACCAGTTTCTTGTTGCCATATATGCTCAAATTTAAAGAACACACTTCCATTAATTATGTTACTTAATATGGTCGGTCTTGCAGTTGAGTTATATAATATTATGGATTTTTTTTTTTCTTCGGCTAATTTGGAGCAATGGTCCCTGAATTGGTTCTATACTAAATGTAACTATTCATCTGCATGGCACTTACAAAAATTGCTTAGATTTATGGGTGTGGGTTTGTTTCTGATAGATTGAGTTGGTATTTTTAATTTGCCATACTAACCTTCTTGTTGTCTGTTCTCTCAAAGTTCGATATCATATGGATGAGGATCCGAAAACTCTGAAGGTGTTTCCAATTCCACTTGATTTGGGTGGTGCAACTGTGCAGTATGATCGTCTTAGTTTATCTCCTGATGGAAAAATATTGGCAGCAACTCATGGTACAACAATACAGTGGCTATGTGTTGAAACTGGAAAGCTTTTGGACACAGCTGACAAAGCCCATGAAGGTATGCTTGAGTGTTGAGTTTTTTTATTCTTTATCTTTATCATTTCCATGTACCTTTGTGGTTCTCTAATACCATATTAGCTAATTTATAATTAACACTTAGCTTCTATATTTTGACACCCAATCTATTATGGTTCCTATGGCCTAGTAATGGTTCCTTAGCTTCTATAATATAACTGCTATTCAGACTGTCGTGGAGCTTTGGATTGTTATCGCAAAGATAGTTTCATTGTGAATCTTCTTTAATCTTTCTTTTTCATGCAGGTGACATCACATGCATTGCATGGGCACCCAAGACGATTCCAATGGGTAAAACACTTCTCTTAAATGTTTTAAGTTGTCTTCTAAGTAGGTTTTATACATCTTTATCACTCCACTGTTGACAAGTTTGGCACAATGAAAGACAATTTTCCAAGGGAATTTATTTTGTTAAATGTGTAAATATATGCCACCCAGCTTGTACAGTCCAATTTTTGACCAAAAACTTGGACAGTCGAATTAATAGTGTGACATCGAGGATAAGATTGTTGATTCATTGGAACTTGGAGAGATTAAATACTCAAGACTATCCAATTAAATACAATCTGGCTGGAATTATTTATTTTCATTGTTGCTTCGAAGATAATAACATTGTGTTGTCCTCTCTATAGGTGATGAGAAAGTATTGGTTTTGGCCACATCAAGTATCGATAAGAAGGTAAAACTGTGGGCTGCTCCATCTCTCCCTGCACCATAAAGGAATTTTGTAGGTGCGTAACGAGCTCATGCGAGGCATGTAGGAGCTCTTGATCTGACCTGGTTGGCAACGGCATGAGAAATGTTTTGTAAGTTCTAGGCCCTAGGTTAAGTAGTTCTAACAACTTCATGAAAGCCTCTTCTCGTGGCAGTTGAAAGGTAGATCGTTGAACTTGTTAGAGCATTCATACCGAGAAGAAGAAAAAAAGAAAAAGAAAAGCGTTGTTTCACGGTATACTTGGATTTCAGAGATTTTGGTGATGATAAATTAATGTTGCACAAGGAACTGGACCAATTGATTGGTTTGAGTTTTCCCTTTCATGTACAGAAAGTGCCTTTTCACCGAAAGTTCTAATTTCTTTTTAGCTTTTACCCCCTTCCCTGTAAACTTTGGAAATCAATTCACGTCAAGCTATTTGAAATATAGATGCTTTATTGATATGAAATAGGTTACATCTCCGCTGTTGTAGCTTATAATATGTAAAAGTTTCATGACATAATACCACCAACATTTCTTTTGCAAACAGAATTACAAAACATCGTCACTTTGATGCAGAAGGGTCTTAGAGACTTTTCACCTTCTCAAGGACTTGTTTGTGAGATCGATATCCCTGAAGATTTACAGAATTGTTGCATTAGTGCTACACAATTTTAACTGTTTCATTTTCAAGTCAAACAAAATAAGATAATAGTCAAAGCTAAACATGAAAGAAAGAAATCATCTTTAACCTTGTTGGTTCCATAAATGTAATAGCAATAAGTGAAAATCGATGCAAAGTTGCGTTTACTCTGCTCCCCAACAAAGTGATGGTAGTCATGGTACTCTGCACCACCATAAAATGGGATGTATTTTGTTGGAGTCCAAGGTAACAAGTACCTATATCGTATACATACGTACGTTATTTATTGTTGGTAAGGAAAAAATCGAATTGTTCGGTATTTTGTCATACTGCATTAGGATCTAATAACATGCCCTATTAAATTTCAGGTGCGAAGATAACTGCTCTATCCAGTAGCATAAATAACAAAAAGGTTAGCTTACTTACCCGCTATGAGTCTCAATGGCCTCCAATTGCCGCAAAATGAACCACAACCAGTACGTGACAATATGCCCCGGAACCAATACTGGGGCGAGAAATGATGGAAGGCCCAGAATCAAAATCTCAGCCCAATGGGCATATGGTGCTGCAAGCCCAATTGGAGCAGTGTATTCGTGGTGGACCCGATGGATCTTTTTGTAGGCCCATTTTGTATGGAGCATCCGGTGGACCCAATAATGTGAAAAATCCTCTATAATAAAATACACCACTATTTGCCAAAATACTTCCGACAAGAATGGTAATGGCAGACTCGTCCGAATCCCTATCCACTGCAACAACATTCAATTCAACAAAATAGAGGTGGCATGGCCAGCCATTATGGTCTGATCAAAGGATCATGTCATCTGGTCATGCTAGAGGAAGAAGAGAAATATATATATATATATATATATATAAATTATTATTTTTAATAATAAATTATCTTTAGTGGCAAGCAATTGTTTGGATATGAATAGTGGCTTTAAGTCTTTAAAGCATTTAACAAATAAAAACCAACTTTGGTAAGAAATTACTTCTTCAAATATGGTGGCTTCAAGCCTTCCTTCCCTAAATTTAAGAATTAGTTTCTTCGAGCAAGGTGGCTTAAGCCTTTAACAATAAATAAATCAAATAAATAAAATAAAAAACCACAACCCAACCCCAACTTTGTGAGGGCTTGTAGCTCCAATATTAGCAACTATCTCCTCCTTTTACTTTAGTTTCCTTTGTAAAAAGAAAAAAATTAAAAATTAAAAATCAGACCAACAAAAAAAAAAGGAAGAAGAAGCAATCAGACCAATACACCTCGTAGAAAGTGAAAACAATAATTTGGTGTTTTCAGTTTTTGTACATGAGTTTGAATTTGTTTTCAGAAAATGAATTCTAATGAAAATGAAAACGACATACTGAACGTGTTTCTAGTAGAAAATAAAAACGGGGTCTTGAAAACGTTACCAAACAGCCCCTTAGTTCTCTTTGTAAAAATGACTTTTAAATGTGAAATGAAACAAAATTCCATAACCCAACTTTCCCATTTCCTTTTTTTTTTTCTTCATCTTTTTTGGAGTTTTAAGCTTAAAGCTGCTATAAGTAAATACCTTGATGGTGGGGTATGAAATGACTTGCATTGGACCAACGACAAGAAAAAAGGTGCGCATGACATGTTTATAGCACTTGAACATGTCAGAGAAACAGTCGTTAACTTTCGGTTGAATCTTGAACTTGTCCATGTTCTTGAACCAGCCAAGCCCTATGAACACGTACGGCAGAGGAGCTAATGTGTAGAACAACATCGCGAAGAGAATATTATGGCTGTGGAGGATGAAATCAGGTTTCTGACCTGAGTATTGAAACCATAGCTTCTCTGCAACACTTAGAGCTCTGCCAAGGGCTTCCTCTGCTTCTTCAAGGCTCTGATAAGGCAGCATTTTTTTTTTTTTTTTTTTTTGGTTTACTTAACTTGTGTTCAATATGTGAAGGATTTTATATAGAAGATAAAAGGAAATCCCAAGCTATAAAAACAGTTTTAGAGGAAATTTTGTTTAAATAATAAATTTTCTTTAGAGGTAACATTAGATTTCAAAATGTCGAAATAAAAATTGATGAACTAAGCAAGCAATTGCTTGGAACAAAATTCATTTAACAAATAAAAATCAACTTTGTGAGTATGAAAAAAAAAAATCCATAACCCAATTTTCCCATTTCTTTTTTTGTTTTGCCTCATCTTTTTTGGAGTTTTAAGCTTAAAGCTGCTATAAGTAAATACCTGGATGGTGGGGTATGAAATGACTTGCAGCGGACCAACGACAAGAACAAAGGTGCGCATGACATGTTTATAGCACTTGAACATGTTAGAGAAACAGTCGTCAACTTTCGGTTGAATCTTGAACTTGTCCATGTTCTTGAACCAGCCAAGCCCTATGAACACGAACGGAAGAGGAGCTAAGGTGTAGAACAACATCACGAAGAGAATGTTATGGCAATGGAGGATGAAATCAGGTTTCTGAGCTGAGTATTGAAACCATAGCTTCTCTGCAACACTTAGAGCTCTGCCAAGGGCTTCGTCTGCTTCTTCAAGGCTCTGATAAGGCAGCATTTTTTATTTTTTATTTGTTTACTTAACTTGTGTTCAACATATGAAGGATTTTATATAAACGATAAATGGAAATCCCAAGCTATAAACACAGTATTTGACCAAAAATAATTAGGCATTGAATGCGAAATCCAGGCAGAAGTAGAAGTGCTTCTATTTCTATCTATTGTGTTATCTTTTTAGCTAATCGAGGTGACATCTATATGTCACATTTACGGGGTCTACTTACACTAGAGAGGTGATATATAAAATGAGTTGAGATGATACGAAAAATCGATAGTGGCAGTTCCATACTGTTGTGTTTGGGTAATACTATTTTGTATTAGTATCGTGTTTACTAGTAAACCCTAATGTAATCGGTGTATAACTCAATATTACTTAACATTTCGTCTATTTTTTAATTCGTGTTTTGTTCTAGTGGCTTACGTATCTCCTAAACTTCAACTCAAAATAGAAGATGTTATGGCTAAATCAAAATCAATTAATACTCATGTACCACACACAATTAAAATATACTCAAGATGAATGCTAACTGTACCTTCCTCTTTCACCTTCTCTTGTACAATGTGATTTATGAACCATTCATTTTCTAGGTCACGCTTTAAAGGTTATAGGTGTAAATTTTTTTAACAAATTGGAAGTGATTTAGTCATCTAATTGTTATAAAATAGATAGCAGAATGCAATATTTCGATTAAATACTAAAATTATGATAATGTTAATCAAATGAAAATTTGTTTAGTTTATAAGAATGATTCTTGGATAATGATCTAAAAATGAGTTATTTCGATTACCGAACCACGTTATGGATGAGGAGAAGAAGGTGAAGAAAATGAGGTTGCTAGCATATTATCCCTCAATCTAGAAACCCCAACAAAACAAAATCAACCGTTGTGTAATTTTTGCAGCCCACCACCATCAACTCATGTAGAAGTTACTGTGGTGGTATGTTAGTGACACTTTTATATTCAATGAAAAGATTAGTGTGGCTTGTTCAAGCTTTAAAAGTTGGTGTTAGGTTAGGCATAGTTTGGTACGATTTTTACTTCAATTGCAGGTGGACCATGCCTCCACCACAGGGACCACACCACATCCCCCTTCTCCAAGGGGATGTTCTTGTCTCAAGACTGCACCCAAGACGATTCCAATGGGTAAAACACTTCTCTTAAATGTTTTAAGTTGTCTTCTAAGTAGGTTTTATACGTCTTTACCAGTCCACTGTTGACGAGTTTGGCAGAATGAAAGATTGTTGATTCGTTGGAACTTGGAGAGATTAAATAATCAAGGCTATCCAATTAAATACAATCTGGCTGGAATGATTTATTTTCATTGTTGCTTCTCGAAGATAATAACAATGTGTTGTAATGAGAAAGTATTGGTTTTGGCCACATCAAGTATCGATAAGAAGGTAAGAACTGTGGGCGGCTCCATCTCTCCCTGCACCATAAAGGAATTTTGTAGGCGCGTAAGGAGCTCATGCGAGGCACGAAGGAGCTGATCTGACCTGGTTGCCAACGTGCACAAGAAATGTTTCTTAAGTTCTAGGCCCTAGGTTAAGTAGTTCTAACAACTTCATGAAAGCTTCTTCTCGTGGCAGTTGAAAGGTAGATCGTTGAAGTTGTTAGAGCATTCATACTGAGAAGAAAAAAAAAAGGAAAAAGAAAAGTGTTGTTTCACTGGTACACTTGGATTTCAGAGATTTTGGTGATGATAAATTAATGTTGCATAAGGAAACTGGACCAATTGATTGGTTTGAGTTTTCGTTTTCATGTACAGGAAGTGCTTTTACACCGAAAGTTCTAATTTCATTTTAGCTTTTTTTCCCTTCCCTGTAAACTTTGGAAAATCAATTCTCATCAGGCTATTTGAAATATATATATATATATATATATATAGAGAGAGAGAGAGAGAGAGAGAGAGAGAGAAAGAGATGCTTTATTGATATAAAATATAGGTTACATCTCCACTGTTGTAGCTTATAATATGTAAAAAGTTTCATGGCAAAATACCACCAACATTTATTTTACAAACAGAATTACAATCACTTTGATGCAGAAGGGTCTTAGAGACTTTTTGCCTTCTCAAGGACTTGCTTGTGAGATCGATATCCCTGAAGATTTACACAATTGTTGCGTTAGTGCTACACAATTTTAACTGTTTTATTTTCAAATTAAACAAAATTAGATGAGAGTAAAAGCTAAACATGAAAGAAAGAAATCATCTTTAACCTTATTGGTTCCATAGATGTAATCACAATAAGTGAAAATCGATGCAAAGTTGCTTTTACTATGCTCCCCAACAAAGTGGTGGTAGTCGTGGAACTCTGCACCACCATAAAATGGGATGTATTTTGTTGGTGTCCAAGGCAACAAGTACCTGTACCGTATACATGCGTACGTTAATATATATCCATGTACATTGATTCGAATTATTGTTCAGTTTTCGGTATACTGCATTAGGATCTAATAACATGCCCTATTGAGCATAGAGATTTAGGTGTGAAAATAACTGCTCTAGCCACTAGTATAAATGAAAGAGTAAATTTAGGTTTTATCAACAACTGAAAAACTTTCATTTTTGGAAAAAGCCAAAAATTTTCCATAAAAAGACAGAAAAACCCCTTAACTTTCAAACCAAAGACATGCAAATGTAAAGGATTCCTTAGGAAATCCAAAAATAAATAAGGGCATTTTTGTCCATTTTGGCTTCTTTTCACAATATTTCTCTCTCCTTTGGCTTTTTCCAAAATATCCCAAAAGGAAAAAAAGGTTAACTTGCTTACCCGCTATGAGTCTCAATGGACTCCAATTGCCGCAAAATGAACCACAACCAGAACGTGACAACATGCCCCGGAACCAATGCTGGGCCGAGAAATGATGGAATGCCCAGAATCAAAGTCTCAGCCCAATGGGAATACGGTGCTGCAAGCCCAATTGGAGCAGTGTATTCGTGGTGGACCCGATGGATCTTTTTGTAGGCCCAATTTGTATGGAGCATCCGGTGGATCCAATAATTTGAAAAATCCTCTATAATAAAATACACCAGTATTTGCCAAAATACTTCCGATAAGGATGGTAATGGCAAACTCGTCCGAATCCCCATCCACTGCAACAACATTCAATTCAACAAAATAGTGGTGGCATGGCCAGCCATTATGGTCTGATCAAAGGATCATGTCATCTGGTCATGGTAGAGGAAGAAGAGAAATATATATATATATATATATATATAAATTATTATTTTTAATAATAAATTATCTTTAGTGGCAAGCAATTGTTTGGATATGAATAGTGGCTTTAAGTCTTTAAAGCATTT
>NC_024130.1:14966343-14994953 GCF_000346735.1 Prunus mume
GAGAGAGAGAGAGAGAGAGAGAGAGAGAGAGAGATGCTTTATTGATATAAAATAGGTTACGTCTCCACTGTTGTAGCTTATAATATGTAAATGTTTGATGACAAAATACCACCAACATTTATTTTTAAAACAGAATTACAATACCTAATCACTTTGATGCAGAAGGGTCTTAGAGACTTTTTGCCTTCTCAAGGACTTGTTTGTGAGACCGACATCCCTGAAGAATATTTACACAATTTTAACTGTTTCATTTTCAAGTTAAACAAAATTAGATAAGAGTAAAAGCTAAACATGAAAGAAAGAAATCATCTTTAACCTTATTGGTTCCATAGATGTAATCGCAATAAGTGAAAATTGATGCAAAGTTGCTTTTACTATGCTTCCCAACAAAGTGGTGGTAGTCATGGTACTCTGCACCACCATAAAATGGGATGTATTTTGTTGGAGTCCAAGGTAACAAGTATTTGTATCGTATACATACGTACGTTATTTATTGTTGGTAAGGAAAAAATCGAATTGTTCGGTATTTTGGCATACTGCATTAGGATCTAATAACATGCCCTATTAAATTTTAGGTGCGAAGCTAACTACTTTAGCCAATAGCATAAAGAAAAAATGGTTAGCTTACTTACCCGCTATGAGTCTCAATGGCCTCCAATTGCCGCGAAATGAACCACAACCAGTACGTGACAATATGTACCGGAACCAATGCTGGGCCAAGAAATGATGGAAGGCCCAGAATCAAAATCTCGGCCCAATGGGCATATGGTGCTGCAAGCCTAATTGGAGCAGTGTATTCGTGGTGGACCCGATGGATCTTTTTGTAGGCCCAATTTGTATGGAGCATCCGGTGGATCCAATAATTTGCCAAAATACTTCCGATGAGGATGGTAATGGCAAACTCGTCCGAATCCCTATCAACAGCAATAACATTCAATTCAACAAAATAGTCGTGGCATGGCCAGCCATTATGTTCTGATCAAAGGATCATGTCATCTGGTCATAAATATATATATATATATATATTTGTTTAGTGGAAAATTTCTTTTAATAATAAATTTTCTTTAGAGGCAAGCAATTGTTTGGATATGAATAGTGGCTTTAAGTCTTTAAAGCATTTAACAAATAAAAACCAACTTTGGTAAGAAATTACTTCTTCAAATATGGTGGCTTCAAGCCTTCCTTCCCTAAATTTAAGAAGTAGTTTCTTTGAGCAAGGTGGCTTAAGCCTTTAACAATAAATAATAAATAAATCAAATAAAAAACCACAACCCCTCAATATTAGCAACTATCTCCTCCTTTTGCTTTAGTTTCCTTTGTAAAAAGAAAAAAATTAAAAAATTAAAAATCAAACCACACAAAAAAGAAAAAAAAAAAAAAAAGCAATCAGACCAATACACTGCGTAGAAAATGAAAAAAATAATTTGGTGTTTTCAGTTTTTGTACATAAGTTTGAATTTGTTTTCAGAAAATGAATTCCAATGAAAATGAAAATGATATACTGAACGCGTTTCAGGTAGAAAATGAAAACGGGGCCTTGAAAACGTTATCAAACAGCCCCTTAGTTCTCTTTGTAAAGATAACTTCTAATGTGAAATGAAACAAAATTCCATAACCCAACTTTCCCATTTCTTTTTTTTTTCTTCATCTTTTTTGGAGTTTATCTAATCAAGGTGACATCTATATGTCACATCTACGAGGTCTATCTATATTAGAGAGGTGATGTATAAGGCGAGTTGAGATGATATAAATAATCAATAGTGGTAGTTCCATTTTGTCGTGTTTGGATAGTACCATTTTGGATTAGTATCGTGTTTACTAGTTAACCCTAATGTAATGATCAGTGTATAACTCAATACTTAACATTAGTTCATCTATTTTTTAATTCGTGTTTTGTTCTAGTGGCACACGTATCTCCTAAACTTCAACTCAAAATAGAAGATGTTATGGCTAAATCAAAATCAATTAATACTCATGCACCACACACAAATAAAATATACTCAAGATGGCTAACTATATCTTCCTCTTTTCACCTTCTCTTGTACAATGTGGTTTAATGAACCATTCATTTTCTAGGTCATGCTTTAAAGGTTATATAGGTGTAAAAAAAATTAAACAATTGGAAGTGATTTAGTTATCTAATTGTTATCAAATAGAAAGGTGAATGCAATATTTCGATTAAATACTAAAATTACGACAATGCTGATCAAATGAAAATTTGTTTAGTTATAATAATGATCTTTGCATAATGATCTAAAAATGAGTTATTTTGATTAACGAGCCACGTTATAGATGAGGAGAAGAAGGTGAAGAAAATGAGATTGCTAGCATGTATCCCTCAATTTAAAAAGCCCAACAAAATAAAATCAACCGTATGTGTGTAATTTTTGCAGCGCACCACCAACTCATGTAGAAGTTACTGTGGTGGTATGTTGGTGACACTTTTATATTCAATGAAAAGATTAGTGTAGCTTGTTCAAGCTTTAAAAGTTGGTGTTATGTTGGGCGTAGTTTGATACGATTTTAACTTCACTTGCAAGTCGACCATGCCTTCCACCACAGGGACCACATCCCCTTCTCCAAGGGGATGTTGCTCTCACAAGACTGCTCGGGTCAGTATTCACAAACTTGGCATAAAATTTAGTGTCCATCACGTAGAACACCATAGACTAAAGGATAATAAGTGAAAAATATGGTTTTACAATACTTAACAGTATAGCCGCAAATATATTAAAGGTATAGCCACCCGGCTATACGCTTTAAATATAGCCGTTCTCTTCAATTTGAGTTGGGTTTGTTTTCCTATGTTTATTAGGAGAGGTTTGGTGACTATATATAGAGGTTGGCTTAGGCTTAGCCAGAAAAAGAGAAAAAAAACCAGCAACGTTGTTTCCTCAGCAGCAGCAGTAACCATAGCCAACAATGAAGGCATCGTGGAGGAAATTCTTGTGCGCCTGCCAGCTCGACCTCTGGTCCGCTTCAAATGTGTCTCGAAGCGGTGGCTCTCTCTTATTTCCAACCCCAAATTCTGTGACCGGCACACCCTTCAAAACCCAAGCTCCTGCTCGGTGGCCTCCGCCGTTTTTTCTGGCTACAGCGAAACCAAGTTGGGCTTCAGCTTCATCCCTCTCGATGGTGATGGTCGTCCATCCAGGGCTCCTGGGTCGCGCTGGAAGCCTCCTAACTTGGTTCCAAATGAGCATGATATCAGGATTTTTCAGTCCTGCAATGGCCTCTTCTTGTGTTATCTAGTCAAATTTGCGTATTTTTACGTTGTGAACCCCACAACCAATCAGTTCTTAAAAATTATTCGTCCAACAGCGGCTACCACTCTGGCCACTGGTCTCATAAGTTATGCTTTGGCTTTTGACCCTTCCAAATCACCTTATTACAAGGTGCTCTGCCTTCGTTCCACTGACGGAACAGCATTTGGTTCTTATTACCATCACATAGAGATATATTCGTCTGAGACTCGAAGTTGGAGGCTTCTCGATTCTACTTTCCATAAAACACCTGTAGACTATATTACGCCGGTGTACTGCAACGGCGCAATTCACTGGAGTGGTTGGGATGCAGAGTTGTCATACTACCACATGGATGAAGAGCGCGTTGGATGGGTTGATAGCCCTCCTTTTTATGACCACTATAAGTACGACGAAGGTGAGGATGCATATTTTTTCGAAACTCCTGGCGGTCATTTGCATCTTGCTCGTGTTTATTGGCGTTGTCAGACTAAATTTGATGTGCTGGAGATGGGAAGAAACTACTCTGGCTGGTTTGTCAAGTACCATGTTGATCTTGTCCATGATCCTCCCATTCCCATTCCTGACCTGCTACAATGGGAAAAAAGAACTGTTCTTCTGTTTCTTGCTCCAGATCTCAATGAAAATGGAGGTGGAGGAGAGGAATGTTCATCTCTCTTGCTGCATACTCCTGGTAAGGTCATCTCTTATAATCTCAAGAACAAGACCTTCCAATCTTTCGAGTTAACTTCCAACCACGACTCTATGACAGTTTGGGGTGGAAAATGTCGATATATGGAGACTTTGGCTTGTGTGTGAGTGTGAATCCCATGCTGCGGGCTGCTGATTCATTTTGTTTTTTCTCTTTTCTTCTTTTGGTTGTAAGATGAAGAATGTTAAATTTGGTTAAGTCTATGTACTTGGGTGATGTATAATATTTGACAATTGATATCATCCTAATTATTTAATTGGTTCTTTCTTTCATTTAATTTGATCTAAAGTCACTCGATTGAGCCTGATCTCAGCAAGAGGTCGATTGGATTCCCAGTGCAGTTTGAGTATGCACAAAACCAAACACATCAGAATCAGATATAGCAATATTATTCAATAAAAAAAAAAAAAAAAAAAAAGAACGCCAAAGACGGCAAGCAACCCAACTCGATAATAGGTTGGTGAGAAGACGGAAAAAAGGTGCGGTTTGTTCCATAAATTCCTACCTCTCTATCTCTCAGATGTTTGGATTTTTCAAAACTCCATTTCATTCGTCTTATTTCTCCAGTTCTCTTTCAAATTTTTTCTCGTTATGAAAATTTCAAGAAAAAGAAACCTTAAACCCCACAAGGCACCGTTAAATGTCAGGGCCGCAACAGCGTTGGTTCACTGCCAGCTCCAGAGAAATTTTCTAGATTTCAGGTTCTCCAGAAGTTGATCACCTAGCCTAGCCGAAGAGATTTTTATCTTCACAAGTAGCATTTGACATAGCTTACCAATTTCTGATCAACTTAGGAACGTTTTTTTGATCAAATCTCTACGAATCTATCATGACCTGAGTAAAAAAGTTATCATGGTTGCCACAACCCCTCGAAAGATGTGGTTTAACCAAGTTCTGATTTTCAACAATTGAAGGAACACCACATGTACTCAGCATCTAATATTGACTCCAATATGAGAGCGGGATGATGAGCACATATGATATAATGACAGATGAAAAGGGTCAATAACTTTCTGTCAAACAGACCACAATCTATAGAAATAAAAAATGATATCTCTACTCTACACAACCCTTAGGAATAACACCTCCCAAATCTACTTTAAAAAGCCTATTGCACTATCGTGATCTGTCAAAAAATATGTATACTCCAATCTCGGCTTTCAATCCAGCCCTAAATCTTGACACCAGACTAATGAAGATGGAGCAAGATAGTTGAAAAACTATCATAAGAGTTGAAGCACCGTTCTTCAACAGTGACAGACATAAGTATTGCTTAATCGCACCTAAAAACCTGTTCCACATCACAAATTTATCTTCAGGGATATCAAGGTAGGTGAAAAAAAAAAAAAAAAAAAAAAGCTAAACTAAATAATATGTAGAAGACAAGTATGGACAATGTTAGTTTTTTCACTGAATTCAAAAGAACAAGGGCAAATTTTCTTTTTCCGAAACATAAATGCTCTCAATTTCGTTCTGTTCATAATTGAAAAAAATATGTGACTACCATACAACACCAAAACTCCTGAAGAGATGTATAAATCCTAAATGGAGCTATACTTCTCGGATAGAAGACTACAGAAGGTTTAAAAGCACTGGCCAACCAAATCCAAAACATTGCGCTAACTCTTCATACACTAGTATCAAACTATATTTCCGATAACGAAGAAAAATAAAAGGAAAGAGGAAATGAAGACTACTGGACTTGTGATCAAATTATCATAAATCTCAAATTGCATGGTCCTATCTCACCTGCTCAACACGACCGAAGCAACACAGGCCCCACCTATCGATACATGGTGCAGATCTCCATCACCGACTGCGAATTTTAATGAAAACATACAAACCTCAGGAAACAGTATTGACATGGTAACAAGTAAAATATTAGAAATGTGGAATTTAAAACATGTCTATATACCACACACTACTAGAGCGTTTTCTTTGCACCACTTTCCATTGATAAAACAGAAGTAGAAGAAACAAACCCTTAATTTGCTTTGTTACATTTGGTGATCACATTTCACCAAGATGCACCTTCTCCCCTTTGAAATAAGGGTGAAGGGTGAGATCATGGGATCAATCCTCAAGAAGTGTTGGTGAATGCAGCGCAGTTCCTATTGTTCGTTTTTATTTTGTTTCAATAATAATAAATGTGACTTGGCTTCAAGAGGCATAAGAAAAACAGCATAAATACACAAGAAGTTTGATGAAGCCATATATTTGTAAAAGGAAGGTGCTTAATAATTGGGGAAGTTACCCGAATCAATAAAAGTGGAACAGCAGCACGGCACTTAACGTCAGATATGCCAGCACAAAGTTAATTTGTCCTCAGTCTCTCTGAATCATCACCTGGCCTACCAGACACAGTGGACCCTCCATTATCTTCTCTACTCAAAGCAGGGTCATGGTTTCCAATGATGCCATCTCCACTAAGAATGAAAGAGAAATCAGGAAGCGTTGAATTGGCTGCTTCTTTTAATGATGAAACCACTTCCAGCCACTTTTCATCAGAAAAGAGATCCCCTGCATTGCTCATTAATTGCACAAATGCAGCAATACCTATACCAGCTAAGCTTTGGTGAGGTTGTCTAATAAAAGTGAGTACAAGCACCAAAACTTTCTTCAAAAGAGGATTAACAGAGTTATAGCATTTGACAAAAAGATCAACTACTAATTGTAGTGCCAATGTGCATGTCTCATAGAGCCAGGCATCTTGATCAAGCTCCCCCACATCACCATCAATCCCTTGTTCTGGTGAACCTCCGCCAGAGGGATAAATAGCATGCTGCACATAGTCAAATATTGGAAATAGCACAGATTCAAAAACCCCTTCCCACAAAGGAACTGAGAAAAGGTTACCGTGGTTACGTAAAGTTTCAAACAGCACTTGTAAGGCACTCTTCCTGATTTCAGGCCCAGGGTCAAAGCGAAGCTAGGACAAACTTGCAGAGAAACGAAAAATGAATAAGAATGTGGATCGAACGGACAATTTGGAAAGAAGAGAGAAGGCACAATAAATATAACCTCAGCTTATAGACTTCGTTTTGTCCAACACAGAGATTATTTAAAAAGCCCATGGAACCATCTAAAGCTCTCCCTCCCTTTGGACTTGTATGAAAATCTGAACCAAGTTTTCTGAATAGACATTTGTCCCCAGGGTGCTGATGTGACAAGACAGGGAGAAAGACACAGTAAGAGATATTTGTAACCAAATCATTATGATCCAGAGGTGAATCACATTGACAACCGGCGTAGAGAATCCTTAGCAAAAATTGCAATATACAGGTTTTCAGAACAACCAATTCTCACAAAGAAATTGGAAAGCACATGCCAGATGCCAGACCATACAAGCCTGAGGTGGTTCATCTCAAAGCTCAAATTCCTGGGTCTACTGCTGAATAGGTAAATTTCTAAAGGTCAGTAAGCAGGTCATGAAATAATATAGTTCTGCAATATTATTAGATGATAGCACATGATTAACACAGTGACTGACATATCACCCAGAGACCGCTGGGGCCCTGTCACACAATCGAAATCAGATGTTTTACCTTACACATTACCAATCATTCACCATGTTAACATTCATTTCACAGAGAACTACATAAGCACATTTGTGACTCTTCTGCCAGTGATGCAAAATGTCTGACTATGCACTTCCAGCTCCAAATTACAAATGTCTTCCCTTCCTTTACTGGTTCATTTTCCGCAGAGCAAAAATATTCTAGCTTAGGTATACCCCTTCCGCTAACCTTCCAGTTTTTTAACAAGAGGTCAATCTAATGGTCCGTTTGATAACCATTTCATCAAACTTCTGTTAGAGACCTAGGGGAAGTACATGGGATAAGTAGTAGGGATGAAGAATTGCAGAGGGTGGTGGGAAAGATGCGGAAGAATTGTAGAATGGCACGCAAAATGAAATTTCAAGTGGGTTTCCTTTTCTAGATTTTGTTTTCATATAATCTCCTTCATTTCTCCCTCCCTCCCCCAACCTTTATTCCTTCTTCTCTCCACATACTTTCCTCTATCTCTAGCAAACAAGGAAAAAAGCTAAATAGCTCTGAAGGTCTAGGAAATGCAAAAGAAGAGGACCACTGGGTGGTGGCACAGAAGGTGATAGGGAATCAACCTCCACCATTAGGAGTTTTATCATTAATGCATTTAAATACACAAAATTGGTGGTATAGCCCTCGAGGTTTCCACTAATCTGAGTTGACACAAAATCTACTATAAGGCATGGTTTAAAATATGTTACTACAGCCATATAACAATAGTGTTTGCATATAAAAACAGAAGAATAAAGTCAAAAAAAAGTTGCTACCCACGCTTAATCAGTGATACCACTCAAAATCAGAATAGTTCGTCTATTTGGACTAGAGGAGAGATACAAGTATAGCACTAGTGAGCTACCATCCTACAATTGTTTCCAGAGACTTCATGTTTCGCTTTGAAACAACCTTTTTGAGAATGTTTACCTTTGAAACAACTCAAAGACCAGAATATAAAGCTATATGCTCAAGCATCAAACAAGATACACCGTTCAGTTCTTCCTTCAATAATAAGACAATTGGCAGATGTAAAACAAGTAAGACCAGGTTATCAAGTTTTAAACCAACTTAAGTTCCCATTTTCACTTGAGAAATTAATTTTACCGGAAAGAAAGCAGACTTCGAAACTAATATAAAGCAGATGGTATTGCCTTTAATGTTAAAAACAATGATAAGTAAAAAGTAACAGTATATTCCACTATAAGACTACTTGAAAGCAGCATCGTGATTACGAAGGAAAAGTAACTAGTACAATCTTTAAACTTATGCACCTCCGGTACAGCAAAAATGGAGGTGGAGGAGAGGAATGTTCATCCCTCTTGCTGCATACTACTGGTAAGGTCATCTCTTATAATCTCAAGAACAAGACCTTCCAATCTTTCGAGTTAACTTCCAACCCCGACTCTATGACAGTTTGGGGTGGAGAATGTCGATATATGGAGACTTTGGCTTGTGTGTGAGTGTGAATCCCATGCTGCTGGCTGCTGATTCTTTTTGTTTTTTCTCTTTTCTTCTTTTGGTTGTAAGATGAAGAATGTTAATTTGGTAAAGTCTATGTACTTGGGTGGTGTATAATATTTGACAATTGATATCATCCTAATTACGCTATTTCATTTAATTTGATCTAAAGTTAGAATCAGACACATCAGAATCAGATAAAGCAATGTTATTCAAAAAAAAGAACGCCAAAGACGGCAAGCAACCCATCTCGATTATTAATACTTAATTGCTGCTTCGAGTACAAGATGGTTAGTTGGGACACTAGTATTACCATGCTGAGGAAGGGCAGAAGGTGATATAATAGTCTCCATGACGTAGTCTAGCTTCAGGGCCACCTTTTGTCAACTTCTTCCAGTTGAGATATGTCCCATTTGTGCTGCAAAAGTCTCAATTCAATCAAATATATGATAGTTTGTATATGAGCTGAAAAACTATCATAAGAGTCGAAGCACTGTTCTTCAACAGCGACAGACATAAGTATTGCTCAATCGCACCAAAAAAAACCTGTTCCACATCACAAATTTATCTTCAGGGATATCAAGGTAGGTGAAAAAAAAAAAGAAGCTAAACTAAAAAGCATGTAGAAGACAAGTATGGACAATGTAAGTTTTTTCACTGAATTCAAAAGAACAATGGCAATTTTCTTTTTCAGAAACATAAATGTTCTCAACTTCATTTTGTTCATAATTGCAAAAATATGTGACTAGCATAAAAGCTGGCCCCAAACAATCTTTTAATTTTTTAACATAACAGCTATTTTATCTTTTATTTTTCAATTAATTCAAGAACGATCTCTGTTCTCCCTTGTTTCCTTTTTCGACTCTTTTCTCTAGTCTACTTCACAAATTCAATAACGGCTATAATTTTTTTCTTCTGGTTTATTTAAACTTGCTTGCTATTCTATTTACAGTCCACGAACTTGCTCTGTTCTCTCTACTGTTCTCATTCTGTCTCTCCATCCGAATCTTTGCAATCCTTCAATCTCTCTCCTCCCCAAATCAAGAAGTAGAAGCAATTCTCTTCTCCTTCTACCCATCAAATCTTCCCACCAAATCAAAAGTTCTAAACTTTGAAACCATGTCCAAGATCATCCCAAAGAAAAGACTTCTCAACTGTATCCCGGAAGAGGAACGAAAAGAACAATCCATCCACATGGTTCCCATCTTCTTTTACCTTCAAAATGAACATAGAGCAGTTGGGGATTATTCTTATGGTTCCTCTTCTGGGATGCAATTGAGAAGTCTTTTATTTGGGATGATCTTGGACATGGTTTCCAAGTTTAGAACTTTTGATTTGGTGGAAAGATTTGATGGGCAGAAGGAGAACATAGTTGTTTCTGCTTCTTGATTTGGGGAGGAGAGAGATTGCAGAATTGCAAAGATTTGGATGGAGAGACAGAGTGAGAATAGTAGAGAGAACAGAGCGAGTTTGTGAACTGTGAATAGAATAGCAAGCAAGTTTAAATAAACTAGAAGAAAAAAATTATAGCCATGTTATTGAATTTGTGAAGTAGACTAGAGAAAAGAGTCGAAGAAGGAAACAAGGGAGAACAGAGATCGTTCTTGAATTAATTGAAAAATAAAAGATAAAATAGCCGTTATGTTATAAAATTAAAAGATTGTAGAGTGTTTTGAGACATAGAGAAAGCATAGGAATCTGATATTTTATTGAATCTTTTTTCTGTATCTTACAATGAAGGAAGGAAGTCCACTTATAGGCAAACTCTCTTCGCTTCCCGTGAATGTGCAATCATGTCTTCCAATATGTGGATTCCACTTCCACAACACTTTCATCATGATATTCTACATTGTTTCTAAATGTGTGGGCTCCACTTAGACTTTACAACATTCCCCCTTGGAGACCACCATGTATGGAATATGTTTCGTTAAAAACCTTGCCAGTAAAACCTAGTGGGACAAAAATTGGTTGAAGAAAAAAAGAGTATATAACCATGTGTAACACAAAATTCTGTGTAATTAACTACTTACTAGAGAGTTGAATTGAAGAATACCCACCTTGTTATGTAGGTCATGAAACTGAATGAAGCATAGGGGCTTTCTTAAATGTAGAACAAGGGCAATTTTATTTTTCAGAAACATAATTGTTCTCAATGAATTCACTTTTTTCATAATAAAAAAAATATATGGCTAGCATAGCGTACAACATAAACATACAACATGATTCAAAACTCCTGAAGAGTGAGAGATGTATAAATTTTAAATTGAGCTAGCTAGCTTCCCATACTTCTCAGATACAAGACTACAGGAGGAAACAGAGAATCCAATCCGCTGCCCCGTCGGGCTCGGCTCACTGTTATCAACTGTAAAATTTATTCTTCTCCTTGTTACCTGCAAGAAGATATAGACAATCCAAAACTAATTAGCATATATATATATATATATATATATATCACTACACAAGTTTCAGTTCAGGGAAAAGAATAATAAAGTTTCAGTAACTAATTCTGATATATTAGAACCAAATGTCGCATTTATTTCAATTTTATTGTCCAGCAATCACACAACACAACAGTTATTATGCAGCAAATAGAACAACATGTACTGAAGCTTCAATATTTTGTATGGGGGAAGTGATAACAATATGAATGGAACTGATTAACTAGAGAATAACTTATTCTAAACAGCACCAGACTTCGCATACATTGATATAAGTACAGGCAGGATTTAGAGAAAAATCAGGACTCCTAAATAGATGCGCATACATATGCTCAATTAATATCTAAATTAGAAAATTTCGAAAGGTTGGATAACCACATTTCTTTATGGAAAGGACCGGTAATAATTTGGTCAGTTCAATTGTCTAAATAAGCCTTCCAGTTAAAACTGCCTTAGAAGTGTGACAGCATGTAACAAAGACCTAAGAAAGGATCAATGGACCACTGAAAAGAGTAGTCAAGAGAGACGGATATGAACTTAGGAGATAGCAGATCAAACATTTTATACACGGTCAAGAAGCAGAAAAATATTCATGTAGAGGGCCCCCAAGCAATCTGGGAAAATGGACTGTAGTCCTATTTTTTTATAGCAGAATCAAATTTTATGTAGCCCTATTTAGTTGAGGTTACTTGAGTTCATATATTTCCATTTTGGGTGTCTAACTTCATATCTCTACTTCATTTTTGCAGCATATTACTTTTTTCCGCCTGAGTTGCAGTATATTAATTTCACACATGCAAGTAGGTGGATTAACCAGATCATCAATGTGTTTGCTAGCTTTATGAAAAATCAACTTCTCTTAGCTTGAAATCACCAAAACTCCATCATACAAATCAAGCATTCATTTCACCATTTTAACAAGGTACTGATCTATTATACAAGGATGGTTAAAAATTGCAATCCAAGTAAACCTCGAGTCAAATGCTGAGCACAACCAGACAAGCACAAGAAACTATGGCAAACTAAGGATTATACGAGTGAAAGTATATAAGTAGGATACCAAAAATCAATATATACACAAGCCACTATCATACAAGGACCGCCAGGTTAAATGATGTGAAAGTACACACACACACACATTAGATTAGTGCACGACATAAAAGCTGGCCCCAAACAAAATGGTGTCCATGTTCTTCCCATGCCATGGATCAGAAAATTTGGAACTCTAGATTTGCGCACGACATAAAATCAGGTATAACAAGGAGCAACTTGAACACCTAGCCAGAAAAAAATGAGGCCTAACAATATAGTGTTATTACTTATTGGTAATACTATAAGTTGACTCTATCCATAAAAAAAAACACAGGACCAAATCATGTGTGCCTTACCTATTCGCTATTTCATTTGCTTCAGAACATGACAGCGTTGTACCATTGAGCCTTTCATTAAAGTCTTCAATAGCATGTTTTGTTTGTGCCGATATTCTATTGACCTCTACAAGCTCCTTCTGTTTAATCTCCAGAATGTGATGCAACTAACTCAGTTCATCAAGGTAAGCTCTTGCAACTGATTCTTTCAATACTTTCTTTTCCTGCAAGATTGAACAACACCTGTCATCGATAAGTAGATTGATGTACTTGGTTGTTCCAGGGAAAAGGACGGTGAGAGAGAGAGAGAGAGATGACAGGTCACAAGCAGCATACGTTTTCATGACGCTCAACAGCCAGACAATTCTCATTGTGCAATGTATCAATTGTAACAACTTGATTTTCTAATTGCTTCCTCAATTCCTGAATATGGTAGTTTTTCAAAGAAGTTAATTATATTGAGTTTCAAAGACCAAGTAACAACTGTGATATACGTCATCAATCAATCCTGTGATATCATAAAAATGAGATACCGTGTTTGACAGTTGAATACTTCAAAAACCATCAAGAGATATAGGACCCTCAGGAGAACCAATGCCAAAACCTTTTACATCTCAGTAACAAAATCCTCTGTCCAAAAAAGAGAAAAGAGACATCAAGAAATAATGAAAACTGTCGCATACAAGAACAAGTAACATCCACAGTCATGCAGATCATTTGATCTACATAGAGAACACAACAAACTACAACAAGGCACAGCATCCCTACATCATTCTCTAATTTTCTTCTTTTCTTTGTTCGTCTTATTTCTCTATTTCTCTTTCAAATTCTTTCTCGTTTTGAAATTTCACGAAATGAACCCATAAACCCCATAAGAAACCTTTAGATGTCAGGCCCGCAACAGTGTTGCGCAACATTTTCCAAAACTCTTAGAACAATCATACGAAAAAAATATATATACTCCAATCTCTGCTTTCAACAGTGACAGACATAAGTATTGCTTAATCGCACCTAAAAACCTGTTCCACATCACAAATTTATGTTCAGGGATATCAAGGTAGGTTTAAAAAAAAAAAAAAAAAAAAGCTTAACTAAAAAATATGTAGAAGCTCCTAGAGGTCTTTCTCTCTCCTCAGCTTTAGGTCCTCAAAAGCACTAGTCTTTGACAAGAAAATCAAGCAAGAAGACCCAGAAAAGATTGAGGAGAAATACCCATTTACAATAACAATGGAGACATCTAACAGGAATCAGAGATTTGCAGCCTGAGTCAGAGCATGTTCACTACCACCATTACCAGAGACGACGATGAAGAGGTCCATCAAAGGGTGAACAGGTCTCCAATGAAATAACCGAAGAACAGGGACTCATTAGTCCCACATCGAGAGTCGTGGGTAGTTGCAGCAGTCCCACATCGACTCCAAACAAAAACTTCAATTTTTTACCCTATATAAATATCTTCACCCCTGCCAATGAGGGGTTTTAATTTTTAAATCTCTAAATAGTTGGGCTTCTAGTGGAAACCCCTAAAGTTGGGCTTCTGATGAAACCCCTAGCTTCTAATTAAAGTATCTTTAACATTTCTTTTTGGACGCATTCAACTTCTCTTAACTCACTCATGGCAAACCCTAACCCTTCAAGCATCGACATTAGCGAAAACGAGGAACTTCAACAGGACCACCAAGATGGGGATTTTGCTAAGTACCTTGCACAACTATTAGCCTCGAGTTCTAATCACAACGCTGCCGGAATTGCTGCTCAAACAGAATCGAGAGGTGTGGCAGAGGAAGGTGGAGAGAAGCGGAGAAGAAATGGAGGACCCAAAACGTCGTCGTGGGTTGGAACTGGCAGCCCAGAAGGCTCTCAAGGCAGTGAATGGAATCGGAGTGAAATCGATGGCCTATTTTGCTCTATCTGCTTGGACGCTTGGACCAATGACGGCGATCATCACATCAGTTGCCTTCCCTGTGGACATGTATACGGCATGTCTTGCATAACAAAATGGCTACAGCATAGAAGTTCCGGGAAGTGTCCTCAATGCAAAAAGAAATGCAAGTTGGAGGATATTAGGAAGCTTTTCGTATCACGGGTTGTTTCTGTTGATGAAGAAGCACGAAATAGGATTCGGGTACTTGAGGATAAATGTGCTTCTCTTGAGGAGAAGGTTGCTGATTATGCTAAGAAAGAAGCTGAACGTATACAGAAAGAGACCGAGTTTGGAGCCTGTTTGGGAGTGTTTCTGGAAAATCTAAAAGTTCAACCTTTCACAAATTTTAAAATATAATTTGTAATTAATAATAAGTTTCTAGAAGCTGTATGAGTTTCGTGTCTTGTGGTATTCCTAGCTATGAGTTAATGAGGAGTCTAGATGCATCTTAATGCCATTAACTTGTAGTGCCTGCATCAGTTGTGGATGCGGTGGTGAAGCCAAAAGGCATCGAATGAATGTTATGAGAATTTCCATCAGTAATCTTTAGTTCGATTTGATCCCTTTCTTTCAAACAATATTCACCCACTGCACTTCCGTTCCAACAACAAAGCCATCAATGGACTTTGCTACGATTATACAGTTGATCACGTACAATGACGGATCCAGGAATTTATTAATAGTGGGCTACTTTTTTTTTTTCTTAAAGCAACTAGCATCTCTACCGCAAGTGTGGGAGACTTTTTTCCCATCACACGCGTAGCGCAACTTACAATTTTATACGCGTAGCGTAATTTAAAATTTAACAAACAAACCCTAAATCATAAAAAGTTAACAATAGCAATTAAAATTCGAAATTAAATAAAAATAAGAAAGAAAGAAACAAACTAAGATTGAAGAACCACCGAAGATACATTGACACAACTTTGGAGAAGAAGAGAGTCACTTCTTCTTTGGTTCTCTCGCTTTTGGGCTTTTAGGCACAAAAAAAAAAATTCCTTTTGGCTTGGATTGCTTGGTTGGAGTCTTGTTTTGTGTTTGGTCAAATGGTTGGAGGCTTTGGTTCTATTATTTCTCGTTGGTTTTTTTTTGGGCTTAGTGGATTCCGTATCCCCTCCTTGTGTGTAGGGTTCAGTGATTGGCTGAGTTATGTATAGAGAGGTAGGCTGGTTTCTCAAATTCCTAAGTTAGCCTGCACCTTTAAGCCTATTTACTAAATCAGGATTGGGCTGGAGGGGCTCCAGCCCAACTATAGATCCGTCCTTGATCGCATACTCACTTGTGTGGTGCTACCTTTGTTAGAGAGATTAATACAAGAGATGATCAGTTAAGATGGTACTAATCATAGTAATTAAGCTTGGTATCCAGACTTGTTTTACCGAGCTAAGTTGGCGGATTTAGATATTAAAGATCATGCATGATCATCCAATCCAAGTTTATTTAGGGACCGGCTAAAACTAAAAATTCATCCATTGTTAATTTTTGTAGGTTTTTGTAGTTTACAAATTACAGAGTACTCCCAAGTGTACGTAACAGTTGGCAAACTCGACCACTTTGCATATTTAATTGCTGATTACAAAGTAAATGATGTTTAGGGTATGTCATTACCGGCCTAATGCCATCATAACATGTCTTGTTTTAAAAGTAGTTCCTTTTTGGAATTTGACTAGTACTATTTCGAGAGTTCAGATGAAGATTATTCTATGTTGAAGGTTCTGAATTTTTTTTTTAATTTTTTTTAATTTTTTTATGTACTTGTAATTTTAATCGAAGTTATAGTGGAAAGTACATAATTTTTTGGATTAGGCGTTGCATTGTTATTATTATTTTTTAATTGCCTCTACTAGCTAAGGTTTACTACAATAACTGTTTATTGGTTTGTGAATTTATTTTATTGTTTGAAAAAAAGGGATTTTAACCACAATTGTGAATTCTATGGAAATCTTGAATATGAAAATATTATTTTGCATGAAGAGGTGGAGTATGGGTGGGGTTCAGTATCACAAGTTGAGTATGGAAGGGAAAAAGAAAAAAACTTAATAACACCACCTAATTTGGACCATAATGACGTAATCTGCGTCTTATTCTGACCAACTCATTTTAACCACGATGAAATTATAACTTTTGCTAATACTGGTCATAGAGGGAACATTGGCTCATATCGAAATTTTCTAGTAGAGACAAGAAACCCAAGACTTGCCTAAGGTATTAGATTTCAAATCATTTTTATAATAATATTGCTTTTTTTTTAAAAAAAAAAGATAATATTGCTTGAATACAATGTTAGCGTATAATATGCAATGAAGGAAAATGAAAGAAGGAAAACAAAATACATTGCTTAAAGAGAGAGAAAGAAATTGTTTAAATTGGAAACTTCTAGAATATAAAGATAGCATAAAAGAAGCCTCTAGAAAGACTAATATTATCGAGTGAGGGGAGGATATCCTCTTTCCTACCGGAAACAGGAATACTAATCCAAATGGTAAACTACCTCAATCTACCACCGCCACCCTTCCCTTATATAAACAAATAGAAACCCACAATTCTCATAACAACAAGAAGAAGAAGAACAAGCCTCTTGAGCGAACAGACGAACAAGAACCGAACAAAAGTTCGAGAAGAAAGTCAACATGAACATGGAGCCTCCAATGTGTGCAAAGGGCTGTGGCTTTTATGGCTGTGTCGAAAACAAGAACATGTGCTCAAAGTGCTACAAAGATCATGTAAAACAAGAGAATCTCAATGCTCAGTCGACCACGGTGGCTTCATCAGTGGAAAAAACTGATCTGGGTTCCACCGCTAGAGGAATTTCCTTGCTTTCTTTTCAAACTTCAGATGATTCAGTTTCTAATACTAATACTAGTAATATTGATAATAATAGTGGATCAAAGAAAAACAGGTGTGAAAGCTGCAACAGAAAGGTTGGAGTGTTGGGGTTTGAATGCCGTTGTGGTGGAGTGTTTTGCGGAAAGCATAGGTATCCAGAAACACACTCGTGCAATTTGGATCTCAAGCAGGCTGGAAGAGATGTTTTGGCCAAGCAAAACCCTCTTTGCAAGGGTGACAAGCTGCAGTGCAGGATTTAGAGACAGATTATCAACATTTAGCATGTTATATATAGTTAGGCTTCAAGACTTGTATTTTGTGCACTTTATTTTATTAAATATAAAATGAAGTAATTGAACTCGGTATCCAGACTTGTTCTTGTACCTGACTAAGTTACCGGATTTAGATAGCAAAGATCATCTGTGATTACATGTTTGATTTTGGAAATGGAAATTGTTTGGCTACGTGATTTTTATTCAATACCAAGACATTATATTACAGAGAGTTCCGAGTGATGTTTCTCTTACAAAGAACCGCGACATTGTTACACCAGTGACCAACGTTTTCAAATTTGATCTTATTTACATGTGATCACTCTTATTCCAGTAGAGAGATAGTGCCAAATACAAAAATGCTTTGAGGAATATGCCGGAAAAATTCCAGACTTAACGCACAGCATCAGGTTGCCTTTCTGGTGACGAAGCTTCCAACTCCGGTAAAATCTTGTAGGATTCATGCAGCCTACTTAAAGTGGGGAATTTGGACTGCACAAAAAATAAAGAAAAAAAGGAAAAACCAAAGTCACCTTGCATCTGTATTCTGTTTCCTTAGTTCATGCCATATTGTCATTTACTTGTGGGAGGCAGAATGTAGCAAATATATAAGGACCCAAATAAGTAAAATGCCAGCAGATAACAAAGAAAATTATGTGAGAAAAATCAATACCTAACCCTGTTTTTCTGCATAATTAAGACACTCACATATAACCGGACCAGTCTTTTAGAGGAAGGGAGGGGGGAATAACTATAGAAACAGTTGAGAGTTGCGCCTAAAGTTGTTTGATAATATTTTCACAGAACACACAGTTTAACAGTGAACAAAATAAAGTTAACAACCAAAGCAAAGAACACAGAAGCGGACAAGAGTTTACCATGTTAATGTTAAACCTTGTAGTAGATACAACAATCTGTGGAGCTAAGAACACATCGGCCTGCAATTAAAACCCTTTAGTTAGTCAGAAAGAGCTCAAGCAGCGGGAAAACAAAAATCTTCTATTGCTTCTAAAACTTCAATTAAAAAAAAGCTCATACACATAAACATCCAAGAATCATGGAGATATTGTCACCATTTATGTCATCCACCAATATGTTGGGTTAGAAAAATTGTTGTCAGTTCACATTGGTTTAAATAATTAAGATAGGACTGCAGTTAAAGAATTGTAACAAAGAATCACAGAGCATTCAGAAAAGACCATATATACTTCATCTCCCGTGGCATATCTGCTAGCAAAATCCTTCAGCAACATCTCAAGAGCTACAGATGAGAAATAAATAAATAGAAAATGTAAGCATCAACTAGTAGCACTCTCGAGTAGTTTCACATCATGCATGTTAATATACATGTACTTTTATGTATAGAAGCTTTAATACAAGTGAAAATACAGAGTTATTTAACACTACCAGACATAAATGCACCCTGGTCTACTCTCCCACACAAGCTGCAACTAATAAGTCAATCATCAAGTGATTTTGCATATCAAATTATTTATTCATTTGATCTCTCTCAATAATTTGCAGTCATACTTGCACATAGAAGACATAATAATAGGTGAATTGTCAATCTGCAAGTGGCTGTTGATATCCGTTGCTATCATAAATCAGTGCTAGAGAGTACAGAAGTTTAGGAATCATAAGGATGTGGTTTTGTAATGACACGAAAGAAGTAATTCCCATTGCCTAGGACGACTATTATCAAATGGGGCTTCAAATTGATCATTGCTGCTAAAATCAAACTTCTTATCTATCCAGATCCAACAACTGCATGGCCTGATATAAAAGAGGTGCACTGGCATCCTTAATATTAAATCTTACCGTACTCTAAGATCATCAAGGTAGCTATAATATGCAGGTGACTTCATCTGAAAGCATGCATAGCACAGATGACATAAAATCGGAACTAGCTTTTCTTTTCCCTCACATCTTTATTAGTGTGCACTTTTGTTATGCATGTGTAAGAAAACTTCAAATAAACAATGAGTATAATCCTTCTCATGCAAAACCAGTAGAGAAGCACATTTAGAAATTAGGGCCTAACCAAAATAGACCCATACAACTAAAATACTCTAGACAATAACCCACCTATTTTATTACATTTAAATAAAACCCAATTTTGAATTGGATGCGAAAGTGTTCATATATTATGACATATTGACAAATCATGCCATCAACCCCTCTTTGTCGCTGAACATTTTTCTCCTTCAAAAAATCCCTTAAATTTAGAATTTTAATAATGATTTTAACTAGGCATTCAACGTGGTTTCTATTTTTTATTTTTCAATCCATCAATTTCCTCTAGGAGTCACAATTTGAACCCGTGCATTAATTAGGGTTGACTATTTCTCTTTGTCCTATTGGGGAGTTTGTTAGCATAAATGATATATTGGTCTCTTTGATAGCTGTGACATAGCATATGTGTAACAATTTTTGTATACTTAATATATCCAACATATCTAGGTACATTTTTTATAAGAAAAAAATGGTGCATTATTGAAACCATAACTAAATAAAACTGACCCACGAACCTTAAGCAAATTGAAACACCATTATGACATTGAATAGCAGACAATTTGTTGGAAAAAAAAAAAAAACGTTAAGATGCAATTAGGGTAATTTAGGAATTGAAAAAAAATATAACATTTAATATGTTAAGGTTGATTAGGTAACTTGCTTAGGTGGATCCTAATCACTGGGAAAACCCAAATTCACTATAGAAATATGTTACACAACAAGGCTACGACATACGACCAAACTCCACTTCAAGGTGAAAGCTTCTCCTAATAAGCAGTACATGCAGAGAATTTATAATTAAAGGAACGAACACGTGCATGCAAATAATCACTCACCAAGTAAGCCTTTTTCTGTATTCAACTGAGCAAATGATAATGACTCTTCAGGACCAACCTTTTCCTTGAGATGTGTCTACACAAACAAATGATAATAGAGTATATGTAAATACAAAATCAAGGATGATTACATAGGTACGAATGTAAAACCAAATTTCATTTTATAAATGTAGTACAAAGAAACAGAATATACCAGCGACACCATGTGAAGAGGCTGTATATTAGAGTTGATAATGCTTGCAGCCTGTGACAATATTCACTAATTGGCAACTCAGCAAGGAAAACTAAGTCCATGAAGAATTCAATCTTAACTTCTACAGAGGCTTCACCTTTCTCATTACCAGAACAAAAAAAAAGCGATTTACATCAGCCTGTGACACGCTTTAATTGAAGCAAAGGAAAAAGGACATGCAAACCAGAATTTTTTTTTTTTTAAAGATAGGGCCTTTGACTCCATGAGAGACTTGTTTGCAAGTCAATTTTTAGTTGAGAAACTTTTTTATACCAAATTCTTTAAATTTGATAAGGACTTCACATTTAGGACCAACTTACCTGGAGATTAAGAGCTTTTAGCCGAGGGTCAGCTGGCAACAACGGTCTCTGTGGATACTTGTCCTCCAGATACTAATTAAGAGTAACAAGAAGAGATTGTACTCAGATAACAAAACAAAAGAGACGTAAGTAAAACCTTCACAAACTGTACAATGATGGTCAAATATGAAGTATAATCTAATGAAAGGCCTTCAGGTCTATGGTTACTTGGCTGCAGATCACATGAATGAAATAATTCAGTTTCCAACAAATTACACTAACCAGTACTATTGCGTAGGAGTCTGAAACCGTTATGTCACCATCAACCAACACCGGAACAAAATGAAGAGGATTCAAACGCTTAAAGTCTGCAACTCACAGATAAAAACAAGGCTTAGCTTATCAAATGTTGGAAACATAGGTAAGATATATTATGTTGTCAAATTGTGAATCATTACTATGTGTTGAATAAGCATCCACCAAATCAAAAGCTTCAAATTAACCGTCTAGCAACATAACGTGCCAGACTATTTGCCCTGTTTTTATTTCAATATATAGAACATGAATGGCTTGTAATAAGCATAACATCGCTTCAAACCCACCTGGACTGAACTGCTCTCCTTTTGTGATGTTCACTGGTTTGTACTCGTATGGAAGTCCTATACATTCAATTAACAACAAATGAACAAAACCAAAAACAAGTAAATTCAATTCAATTCACTAAATATTTCGGACCAACAAAAACAAATTTCCCTAAACTTGAGTGAAATTAATCATGATTTTTAATTTCTTATAAAAAAATTTGACAGAAACAAACTAAAAGTCATTTATAAAAGCAAAATAAAACCTTTAAGACTTAGAGCGAAGCGGACGAACCAAGAGCAGGAGCTCTGCCAGTAGGAGTAGAGCAGGAGCTTTGAAGAAGAAGACAATGATGAATTTTCCGACTTTTTCTTCACCAAAATTAGAAACCAATATAGAAATTCATTCATACATAAATAAACAAATAAAAGAGAAGTGGAAATAAAAATTGAAAATTGAAAATGAAGTGGTACCTGCTGCTTGCTGCTGGCTTCCATAGCGCTGCTTGTCTGAAAGCTCTCAACAGTCAAAGTCTGAAATCTCAGAAAGTATAGTAAGTCAAACTTTTTATTTACTGCGAACTGCGACTGTGACTCCTATAAATAAATGACTTCATTCATCATTCAAGGTACATCTAAACCTACTCCTAATACCCAAGAAAAATACCCAAAGCTCTCTCTTTCTCCCTCTCCACTCTCCATATTTTCTCCACACGGCTCCAGCCACCACACACGGCTCCGGCCGCCCGGTTCACACCCTACATAAACACTACTCCGTACCCTTTGCTTAGCTATTGTTTTCCTACAAACACTCGAACTAACTTAGGCATCGGAGGGCCTTTGGCCAACACCCCCCGAGTGTGGTCTATTTACTCCAATCTGTTTTACAGGAATCGAGGAAGAGAGAGAAGGAAGATCGAAGGTTGAAGGATCTAAAAGCGAATATTCTCCCGTGAGATTATTTGCACAAACACTCACACCCCACACCCCCTATCTTGCCGCTCACTACTCTAAGTTCACCTCAACCTCACATTACTTAAAGAGATAAAATATTCCAATAGAAAGCTAAACCTGAATATTCTAATGGAAGTTTTATTTGACATGGCCCCGCTTCTCTCCTAATGTATAACATCATGTGTTTGATATTTTATTGTAAAAAAAGAATTTTATCAATGACATTGCAAAACATTGTAACATTAGATTCAACAAATTATTTTGATAGGAAACATTAGATCTGAATCATGATTCCAAAATCATCAAATCCTACACTTTCAAGAGAAAACCCTACTCAAGTATCTCAAATTCCAAAATCAAAAGCTGCCCGTATCCTCTGGAAAATAAGATCACGACATCCTCTCTCCGTATTCTCCACCACAGTCGCATTCCCCTATTTGCATTACCAAAGGTACCAAAACAAAGCAATCAACTTTGCCTAGAAGAAAACAATAAAACTCACGTACTTTCAATCAATCAAACTAAAACTGAAAAGAACCCATTAATTAAAAGCTCAAATCAAGAATATGAAGTGGGCGTATAGACGTACTAGGGTTAAGTATTAAGTTGAATGACCTTTTTTGTCTTTTTACACAATAATAAAACTTAAAACTTAATGATTTAAGTATTGGGGTGAACAAAGAAAAGTGTATGATTTAAATAGAAAAACACTACTTAAATCATTAAGCTCTTAAGTTTTATTATTGTCTCTTTCAATCCAAGAAACCTATTACACTCTCATCTTCTCTTTACAAACCTTAAATACGATATGCAAATAATGGCTTTTGGGGCGTCAATTAAGATATGCTGCTTAAAGAGATAATTAATGTTACAATGCCATTAATTACTATAAGATCCTCAAAAGAAAAAGAGGGAAATTATAAAAATGTACTAGGGAAATAATTATAAACTATATATTCTCAGTCTCCGATGGACCTCAAAACACCAACCAAGCTCTTCATAGCTTCAAGTTCATGGTTGCCAACTGAGGCGGTAATAATGTGGTGGAACGTGGCAACACCAGGACGGACACCATGGGCAGTTTTAAGAAGGCCATTTACCATCCTGACAATATCAGGACAAAAGGAAAAGGACCAGGCAAACGCAAAAACTGTTAACATAAGACCAAGTAATTCACAATGCTATGAGGGTGTGGAAACAATGCAGGACAACTGATATGCTATCGAACTGGATGGATGGAACTGGATATTATCATCAATGTTCAATGCTTTTGAAATTTTAATATTGTATTTCGGGGATACCTCTAAAAAATGTTTGATGAATTAACATCACAGTCACATTGATTGATGAATATGTCTACCAAGATCTGGGAATTGACACACAAGAGCTTCTCAAGAACTGAAGCACTAGCTTCTTCGGCTGAAAATTGTGTTGCGCAACATTTTCCAAAACTCTTAGAACAATCATATATATATATATATATAAATACTCCGATCTCTGCTTTCAATCCTGCTCTAAATCTTGACACCAGACTAATGAAGATGGAGCAACATAGTTGAAAAACTATCATAAGAGTTGAAGCACTGTTCTTCAACAGTGACAGACATAAGTACTGCTTCATCGCACCTAAAAACCTGTTCCACATCACAAATTTATCTTCAGGGATGTCAAGGTAAGTGAAAAAAGAAGAAGAAACTAAGTTTAAAAAAATGTAGAAGACAAGTATGGACAAGGTAAGTTTTTTCACTGAATTCAAAAGAACAAGGGAAATTTTCTTTTTCAGAAACATAAATGTTCTCAATTTCATTTTGTTCATAATTGAAAAAATAGGTGACTAGCAATTCTAAATGGAGCAATCCTAATTGTAGTGCCAATGTGCATGTCTCATAGAGTCAGGCATCTTGATCAAGCTCGCCCACATCACCATCAATCCCTTGTCGTGCGCACATCACCATCAATCCCTTGTCGTGGTGAACCTTCCCCAGGGATAAATAGCATGCTGCACATGGTCAAATATTGGAAATAGCACAGATTCAAAAACCCTTCCCCACATAGGTACTGAGAAAAGGTTACCGTGGTTACGTAATTTCATACAGCACTTGTAAGGCATTCTTCCTGATTTCAGGCCTAGAATCAAAACTAAGCTCGGACAAACTTGCAGAGAGACAGAAATGAAAAACAATGTAGATCGAACGGACAATTTGAAAAGAAGAGAGAAGGTACAATAAATATAGCCACAGCTCATGGGCCAATTTGTTTTGTCCAACATAGAAATTATTTAAAAGACCCATGGAACCATCTAAAGCTCTCCCTTTGCACTTGTATGAAAATCTGAACCAAGTTTTTTGAATAGACGTTTGTCCCCAGGGTGCTGATGTGACAAGACAGGGAGGAAGAAACGGTAAGAGAGATTTGTAACCTAATCAATATGATCCAGAGGTGAATGATATTGACAACCGGCCATAGAGAATCCAAAGAAAAATTTGCAATAGACAGGTTTTCAGAACAACCAATTCTCACAAAGAAATTGGAGAGCACATGCCAGATGCCAGACCATACAAGCCTGAGGTGGTTCATGTTGTACTCCCAGGCATCTTGTAGATAGTTCCCATCTTCATCTGCAATTGTAACTATAGCCTATAAACAATTGACCAAATAAAACATCAGATTCATCTCAATGCTCAAACTCCTGAGTCTGCTGCTGAATAGATAAATTTCTAAAGGTCAGTAAGCAGGTCATGAAGTAATATAGTTCTGCAATATTATTAGATGATAGCACATGATTAACACAGTGATTGACATATCACCCAGAGACCGCTGGGGCCCTGTCACACAATCGAAGCCAGATGTTTTACCTTACACATTACCAATCATTCACCATGTTAACAATCATTTTACAGAGAATTACATAAGCACATTTATGACTCTTCTACCGAGCTCTCTTCTGCCAGTCATGCAAAATGTCCGACTATGCTCAAGCATCAAACAAGATACACCATTCAGTTCTTCAATAATAAGACAATTGGGACCAGGTTATAAAGTTTTTAACCAACTTAACTTCTCATTTTCACTTGAGAAATTAATTTTACTGGAAAGATAGGAGACTATCAAAAATAATAGAAAGCAGATGGTATTGCCTTTAATTTTAAAAACAATGATAAGTAAAAGTAACAGTATATTCCACTATAAGACTACTTGAAAGCAGCATCGTGATTAAGAAGGAAAAGTAACTGGTACAATCTTTAAACTTATGCACATCCTGTACAGCAACTATATGGTATAGAATACCAACCTTAATTATTGCATCTTATATTTTTCTGCTTGATATCAGCAGGGGAGTGAAGGGAAGTAAACTTTGCTAGTGAAGTCACAAACATTTGAACCAACTACGCTCCAAGTCACCATAAAATACTGCTCCAAATCATAAACTACCTCAAATCTGTAGATCCTGCAGAGTTGCAGTGTCCTTTAGACAGTATTTCTCCTCTACCCTTGTGCTTGTAATTCGATATGAGTCTAACCACCAGGATTAAACTATCTTAAATCAAAGCCTAAGCACTGTGGCTTTGATTTCTGGTGAAGACTGGTATGAATTCTCTCAAGAAGTGTTAAAATGTGAGAATGATTAATGATGTTCAAAAAGTGCCTATCTAGTTTGGACGAAATGTCATTATATAGAGGCATGACACCTCTTCATCCAACAGTTATGTTAATACAAATTTATAAATAAACTCAATACTAGACATGTATTTATAAAAAAACCCAAACACTATTTAAACATAGAAACACACCCAAAATCAACAATTGTATATTTTTTGGGTGTGTTTATAAATGAGTTTTGAGTGTATGTAATGATGGGTTTTGGGTGTGTTTCTAAAGTATTTTGGTGTTGGGTTTTTTTTATAATTTCAGCCCCCATTTTGGGTGTTTTAGTGAAACTCCCTTATGTTAACTGTTTAACAAATTCGAATTTCATATTTTGGTTTTATCTGAAAAACGAATTTTCAATTAATGAAAATAAATTATTAATTAAATCAACAGAGCCCCAAGGCCCAACCCCATCTTTTGGTATATATATTACCAAACCAAATATATTCCATGCCCAAACCATGAAGAGACCCAACTTTGCTTTTTTTTTTTTTTTTGGTCTGAACCACGAGGTGGTCCTGGATGGGCTCCAACTATGGATGGCACCTTTAAGCCTTAACCACAACCCAGACTAATCCCCGTTCACACCGGGTCGGCCCGTAAGGAGTAAAGTGCTGGCCAAAGTGGTGACTCCATACGAGAGCAGGGATCGAACCCCTGACCTCTCTTAAGGAATGAGAGTGCCGAACCACTCACACCAACCACCTTGGTTGACCCAACTTTGCTTTCACTAGGCCCATACTCTATTTAATATTTTTAAAGTGTTGGTGCTTATAAACCATAGAAGGAAACAACTCTCTTACAAACTCTAACAAAATCTACCACCATCACCATTCCATATATAAACCTATAAACAAATACAATCCAACACACACATACACATACAATTCTTATAACAAGAAGAAGAAGCCGAGGAAGCATTTTGGTTTTGCCTATAAATTCACTGCTATAATTTCCAAAGAATTAGCAAAAGATCGAGAAGAAAGAAGCAATAATCTTTTGAAGCCAAGAAAACAAAGTTCATTAACATGAACATGGAGCGTCTAATGTGTGCAAAGCGTTGTGGCTTCTATGGCTCTGTCGAAAACAAGAACATGTGCTCAAAGTGCTACCAAGATTATGTCAAACAAGAGAAAAGTAATGCTCAGTCGTCGGTCATGGGGGTGGCTTCATCAATGGACAAACTTGATGGAAGTGGAATTTCCTTGCCTTCTTTTCAAACTGCAGATGATCCAGTTTCTAATAAAAATAATAGTGGATCAAAGAAAAACAGGTGCCAAAGCTGCAAGGGAAAGGTTGGAGTGTTGGGGTTCGAGTGCCGCCGTGGTGAGGTGTTTTGTGGAAAGCAATCTGGATCTCAAGAAGGCTGGAAGAGATATTTTGGCCAAGCAATAACAATGGAGACATCTAACAGGAATCGGAGATTTGCAGCCTGAGTCAGAGCATGTCCACTACCACCATTACTAGAGACGACGATGAAGAGGTCCATCATGGGGTGAACAGGTCTCCAATGAAATAACCGAAGAACCGGGACTCATTTGTCCCACATCGAGAAGAGACCGGGTCGTGGGTTTGTAGCAGTCCCACATCGACTCTAAACAAAAACTTCAATTTTTTTAACTTTATAAATATCTTCACCCCCCGTCTGGTTTCTCAACAGAGATTCGAAGGTCTGCTTGGATTACTTGTTAAAGTTCTAGCTCGGCTACCTGCGGATTAGGGTATTAAGTTTAGATTTTTTTAATCTCTAAATATTCAGGGTGGTTTTTCAAACCCTTAAGGTGGTCTTCTAATGGAGAACCCTAAAGTGTCTATTTTTGGGTGGGAAGCGTCGAAAGAAAGCCTTAAAGAAAACCCTAAAGTTGGGAGTCGAAAGAAAACCCTAAAATTGGGCATCCCGCCGATAGACGCCCCTGAATACAAGACTCTTCTAAACTCACTCCGGTCAACCCCCAACCTTTTGTACATCAAAGACGAGTATTTTCAACGCTGCCGGACTCATGCGGATTGTTTTAAGTACTCTGCAGATCGATTAGCCTCGAGTTCTAATCACAACGCTGCCGGAATTGCTGCTCAAACAGAATTGAGAGGTGTGGCAGAGGGAGTTGGAGGGAAGAGGAGAAGAATTGGAGGCCCCGAAACGTCGTCGTGGGTTCAAACAACAAGAACAAGCCCCGACTACAAGACCCTTCTAAACTCACTACGGTCAACCCCCAAACCTCCGTACATCGAGGATTTTGAACGCTGCCGGACTCATGCGGATTTT